>JAOSBK010000061.1:149205-163170 GCA_027568895.1 Erythroxylum shatona | reverse complement strand
TTCAATCTGTTCGCAAGCATTTTTGCAATTACCTTGTATAAGACTTGACACAAAGCAATTGGACGCAGATCTGTCATCACCTCCGGAGTTTGTTTCTTAGGGATTAGAACAAGAAGAGTAGCATTCAATTCCTTAGGGATACTCCCATTATTGATACAAGCAATACAAAAATCAGAAACTTCCTTGCCTATTATATTCCAAAATCTTTGAAAAAAGCCCGGATTTAGGCCATCAGCTCCTGGCGATTTTTCCGCTCCCATACTAAACACGGCTATTTTCACCTCCTCCATTGTGAATCCCTTTAAAAGCTCAGTATTATCTTCAGCAGAAACTAGTACAGGCACATGACTTAAAATAGATTGAGGGTCTGTTACCTGGGCCGAATACAAGTTGTTGAAGTAGCCGATAATCACATCCTGCAAACCAGACTCCCAATTGCACCATGTTCCGTCGCAATCCCTCAACCGATCCCAGCTATTCTTTTTCCTCCTCTCAGAAGCTCTCGCATGAAAATATTTTGTGTTCCTATTACCTTCCCTAAGCCAATCTGTCTTAGCCCTCTGCTTCCAATATGTTTCCCTTTGATCAAGCAGCTGTCCGAATCTTTCTTTAGCAGCCAAATAATTTCTTCTATCATCTAATCCACGCTTCCCCCTTAATCTGGATAGATCCTTTCGACATATCTCTAACTCCTCTCTAAATTTTCTCTTAAAGGACTTCCCCCAACTATCTAGGGCTCGGCTGCAAGATAGTAATTTAGAGGCGAGATTTTCAGAATGGAGATCATTCCAGCACTGTTCCACTAAAGCAACACACTCCGGTTCCTTAACCCAAGCATTTTCAAAACGAAAAAGATGGGTCTTGCCTTTAGGAACGTAAATGCGCAATAAAAGAAGAAGGGGTAGATGATCAGATGATGATATATCAAGAACTTCTGCTATAGCTTGACTAAATTTATGCTTCCAACTGCCACTCACCATACACCTGTCTAACTTGGCTTCAACGTGATCCCTCCCCTGCCTACCATTATCCCAAGTGAATTTGTAACCCTCAGTTTTTAGATCTACCAAACCAGCTGCAGAAACTGCATCTCTAAAGCCTTGAATAAGAGTAGTCGGCTGGGCTAGCCCACCAACCTTTTCATTAGGGCCTAAAACATCATTGTAATCTCCAATACAAACCCATGGCAGATTACTACAAGAGGCTAAATATCTCAAAACCTCCCACGAATAATGCCTTCGATTTCTATCCGGTTCACCATAAAACCCAGTTAATCTCCATTTATCTAATCCAAAAATCTGGACTTCAACATCAATATAACGTTGGGATGTACCAATTAACTGAACCGAATCAACACCCTTCCAAAGAAGGGCAAGACCTCCACTACGACCATTACAATTCACAGCAAAATAACCATCATAACGTAAAAGAGTTTTGATATCATTTATTTTAGAAGATAAACAAAGAGTTTCAGCTAAAAAAATAAAAGTAGGCCGCCTTTCCATAATAAGCTGTTGCAAATATTGGACAGCTTTCTCATTATTAAGTCCGCGGCAATTCCAACTAAGACAACTCATTGCATCCGGCGGGACTGGAAACCAGTTCCCGCCTTCCCCCCGTTTTTTGAAGCATTGGGTCTCTTGCTTGTAGTCTCATTGCTTGTAGAACTAGAAATATCATCCATCTGTTTATCACCTTCATTAGGCCCATCAACTTCATTTGGCCCAATTTTTCCCAAATCATGTAACTCTTCAAGCCCAGTCCTTCTTCTCTTTGGGTCACTTATGTCAACAGTATCATCAAGATTTTCCTCCTCATCGACCCTTAACTTACCCTCATCATTAGCTATTGACTTATCCCTATCATTAATAGGAGATTCTGTCCTTTTTGGGATGTCAGATTCAACGCCATATACTCCTCCTGTATTATTGGAATTATCCCCTTTGAATAATGGATTAATTCCATGAAATCCGGACTTTCCAAAAATCTGCTCACCACCCTTACCCATTCCGTCTTCTCCAGCGAGATTCTCCACCGCCCCTGGTTCCTCTCTCAGCCACTTCAATCCGATCAGATTATGGGCTCGACGACCACTATCTCTCATCTGAGGACCAAACTTTCTAGGGATTAAAGCTCCATTGGCGCGCACAAGTAAAGGGCAAAACTTCTCACCATGCCCGATAATCCCACACAGGAAGCAAAATGTAGGGAGGCGTTCATAGACAAAAGAGACAGATATAACTTCCTTCTGTTTCTCCTTTCTCAATTTCATGGAGGCTTTGATTGGTTTATTGACATCGATTTTCACCCGAATCCTCCAATACTCACGCCATTTCAAAGTAAAATTTGCAGGATCAGCTTCTACAAACTCTCCAATCATGTCACCCATATTCTTCATCACATTCTCCGATCTGAATCCGGATTTCAAACCAAAAACCTTCACCCAAATGTACATGTGATTGAGAGGAACATCCCATGGATTCTCATAATCGCCTAATTTCTCCATGAGTAAAGGCTGGTTATTAAACGACCATGGGCTCATATCAAGGATTCTATTCATATCAACCTCATGGTAGAATTGGAAGACATAGATACCTCCATTTAATTCCCGGACAGACATCCCCATAGCAGGCTGCATTAATGCCGCCAAAGTGTGTTTCATGGCTATAAAATTGACCGGTCGTGCTGCAAGAAAACGCCCCACCACACATAAAGCCGAATCTCCATATTCCTGGCCCACATCATCACCAACAATCACAACTTCCTCCTCATCATCCTCTAGGGTCAAGCTAGCCATGTCAATTGAGGCACAATCTGCCTCTATGGTTTGGTCGGCCATAATCAACTAATCGAGCAAAACCTCGAACGAGAAGACAATAGGACAAAGAAAACTTGTCAAAGGACAGGACAGAGAAAACTTGTCAAAAGACAGGACTAGGTGATATGATTTCCACCCTTGGGTCCAACTGTTAATGGATAATAAAGTTCAGAAATCGTAGGTCGAATTTATGGACCAATAACAACAACAAGCTGTTCCTCTTTGAAAGCTTAAAACCTTAGAACAGCAAGAACATTTCTATGTAGATAGTAGACAAAGAAGGAAGATGAACCAAATACGAGATCTAGAAATTGTTCATCTGAAAAGAAAACTAAATACCAAATCTGATGTAATTTATGGTATTTACTATTTATGTTAAAATCTAGATTTACTCGTACACCCCACATAACTCAACACAAAATTCGTGTTTTATCAAATGAAAATTTAAGAATGGTAAAAGGGTCTCAATTTGAGACGGCCGGTCCGATCAGGTCTAAAATTAATAAGCTCAATTCAAGTTGTTCAAGTTTGAATTTCACAGTCTAATCCCAACTTTTTCTATATACCAACTGTTGTTTTTTTTTTAATATTTGAGTATCTTGTATTTACTAAACATGAAAATGTTAGAGAGTTTATAAGGATCAACTATCCAAATGACTATTTCTAGTCATTTCGACAATATTTGACTCAAGCTCAATTCTTGTTAATAGGCTCAACACTCTATCCATATTAAAAATTGTAATATAGTATCAGAGCAGGTTTGGTTCGAATTATTAATTTTCTAGTTGTCCGTCTGGATGTCCAATCCCAGCGACCCGGTATAATTACCACTGCGTTTATTTCAAGCAACAACTAGATGTCCAGCCTCAGTTGCACGTGAGGGGAATGTTAAAGTATCTCATATTAATTAAATATAAAAATATTAAAGAGTTTGTAAGGGTCAACTATTTAAATAACTAGTTATAATCATTTTGCCAATGATTGAGCTAAGTTCAATTCTTGTTAATAGGCTTTAAACTCCACTCATATTAAAAATTCTAATAGTTTATGTGATAAAATGAAATTATTTGTCTCCCACTACTCTTATTTTTTTACGGGTCGAAACTCTTTGTTTTTATCTGTTTCGGTTTGGTTTGAACCTCTTTTATATACAAAAAGATGTTATTTTATTTGGTCTGGTTGAAACCTTTTTTAATTTAAATTTAAATTTAAATCATACTTGAATTTTTTTTTTTAATTTGAGTTGAACTCAAGTTTGTATGTTAGACTCAGCCTAATTCAAAGTTTAAAAATTTAAATAAAAAAAATTATTTTTAATGTTTAGGACTCAAACCCAATTGTAAAATTTCAGTGCAAATTAGGCCCAACCCAATCCATTTAGGATGAGTTATTTACTCTGTTTGATATTGCTATATGTGCAGTAATTAAATCCCATGAGCGTGGATCTGGTAACCGTTGTGACCATTGACCAAGTTACAGAAATCTTGGATCAAAGAGATTGTAACAATTGGGCCAACAAAATAAAGAAGAAAAGAACCCAAAAAAGACGGCAAAAAGAGCATAGTACTGAGCTCGTGCAAGCTCAAGACCTACAAATATATTTCTTTTTGGGCCCAATTCAGCCCGATCTAGCTCTAGTTCAATAAAACTTGTTTGAGTTCAAGCTTAATTACATGATTTGGGTTTGATCGAGTTAGGTCCAAATCAAGATAAACATTTTTTTTGAGTCAATTTCTAATTATAAGTAAACTAAATGAGATAGTTATCATCACATACTTTTTAAAAATTGGTGGATTATAGTTGAAAAAAGGTCTTTTTTAATATATTGAAATTGATGATTTTGTGTTGAAAATTGTCTCAAAATATAGTTAGTTATGCAAGAAACATATGAAAGAGACCTTGAGAAAGGAAAAGATTGTCAACCATGCTTTCTCTTAATCTCTACTTTTTACCTTTTTTGAATAGAAGAGAATCTTTGACTACAAAGAAATCTATTTTCAAAGTCAAAAGTTATTCACTATGCTTAAGTAATTTTATCCTTAAGTATGGAAAAAATTTAATTGGTAATAATATATATATATATATAAAGAGAGAGAGAGAAGGGATTGGTAAAAGAATTTCTAAACAATGATTTGATCTTTCAAATTAAGTTGTTGGGGAGTGCTTTGTACATAGGTTTAAAAATGAGTTTAATCAGGTGAAATTCATTTAGATCAAGTCTAACTTAAAATTTTACAATAAAGTCTAAGTTTTTAGGTTCACGTGAAATGCGATCAAATTCAATAAAAAATGTTAAAAGTTAAAATTTTTTATTCCTAGATCAAATTAAATCGACTAGTTTAAGTTTAAATTTGAGTCTAACTCACAATTTCAAATTTTTTATAAAAAACATTTGAACTCAACTTGAAATATGGTAAAACACCAATTGGTTCAGATTCCTGACTTAAGACTTTCCCCTAACAAGGAGGTCTTGATTTTGAGTCACGCCAAAGGAGGGGAAATAGGCATATTCCTATTTATGATCCTCTAGCCCCCTGGGCAAAACTCCTTGATCGAATCAATTACGGACGCCTCGCTCCCAGGGGCAGTGTGGGAGTTGAAGCTACTAGGGAACCTGGGGGCTGATGGGAACCTGATGCTGAGCAAGGGAGCCAGTGATCAATCATCAGCTGAACAATCAAGTATGTGAAGACTCCTTGTGCGCAGAAGTGTACAGACTACGTAGGAACCTGAGGGATCTTGGAGTTTCAGATTTACATCCTCTAGACTTTTGGAGTGAAATCGTAAGGGTTTAGAATTAGTC
Organism: Erythroxylum shatona; assembly: GCA_027568895.1. NCBI lineage: Eukaryota > Viridiplantae > Streptophyta > Magnoliopsida > Malpighiales > Erythroxylaceae > Erythroxylum > Erythroxylum shatona. The sequence goes on along the minus strand of JAOSBK010000061.1, from coordinate 157,549 downwards.
TGACTAAACCGAGATACCTAATGTAATTTATAAAAAAAACACAGAAGCTTGGTAAACTAACTCCTGACCTAATGATGTCCAAGACACATGCATCCAAGAGCCGTGACAAATTAGTACGTGTTACGTTATTACATTGGAACGCCTATGTCTGTGTAAGAAGACAGGTCCTAAGATTCTCCCTTCTCTCGTGTTTCTATGTGTGTGTCAACTCCTTCTATGCCCTTGTCAGTTTGTGTATTGTGCCCACATTTCCACTCCTCTTCCACTTTCTTCTTGTCTTTTTCTTTTCTGTTCCCTGGTTTTTTGAGAGCTTCATTTCACTGACTCTCATTTTGTTCTATACTTGGCTTTTATCAAAATCTTCCTTTTCTCCTCTTTCTTTGGAAGACCCATTTCTTGGCTTTGTTTTATTTCCATTTTTCTTTTTTTTTGTTGGTCAATTTCCATCTTCTTTGCTTGAGTGGTTGGAGGACCGAGTCAATCCGATTGAAATTCTTTTAAAGTTTGTATCTTTTTTCTTTGTGGCGTTTGACTTGGCGAGACAGAGGCTGAAGCTTACTTTCACTGACCTAAAGTTCATTGCTTTTACCCTTTTGGACTCAAGGGTCTGTTGGCGTTGTGGGTTTTGGGTGTCTAGATTTGGGTAGCTATGGTGAGAAAACATGGATGGCAGCTACCAGCGCACACGTTTCAGGCATGTCAAAACTCTTATGCATTTGTGCTTGAGCACATTTTCCAATTGTCAAGCAGTTCATGATTGTCTAGGGTTTGCAATTTCTTTTGTCTTCTCTGGACTTTAGGATTCAACTATGTAGATTGCTCAGAAAATTTCTAAATTGCTATATGCATCTTTTGTGTGTCCTTATGCTGTGATTTGTGTATCCTTTGCAGTTAGAAAGATGGTTCTAAGTTCTGGAATATGAAGCTTATGATATTTTTGTAGACTTTTAGTAGCATAACGTTTTACCATGCAATGATTTGGTTTCTGAGAAACAGAGGACCATAGAAAGGAACTAGGATCGGGCGTGCAGGACTTTTAATTGATTGAGACGTTGCATATATTGGACTAGCGGATGGACAGTTTCCTTATCTTTGTATCTCTTGCTTCATTTTGAAGTGATGTTGCAAGGAGTAGCTAGCAGAAACATTTTAAGTTGTTAGTGGTCCTTTCAGTTGTAAAATTGTAATCTATAAGTTTAGTGTTTCAAGTTGTTTAGATCTAACAACTAAAAGAAATGCTGAGGGATCATGATGTTTTTCTTTCTTTTTTAACATCTATTTTGCTTTATTGGTTTGAACATGCAAGATTTTACCATTTATGAACGGCCCATCTTAAAAAGTTGGGGGAAGAGAGTACAGTGATTTATGAAGCCCTAAGTTTCTTATTTCTTGCTAATCTTTATAGTCTACAAATAACTCATTAAAAAGTGGGAAGTTACTTCTTCTTGTTGGTTGTCTTTTACAATCAACAGTCTACTATTTCTTTCATATTTAAAGTGGTCAAGAGCTTTTCCACCTGTTTTCATACAAAATTAGTGAAGGAAAAGCCAACATGTACTAAGCTGGGGTGGTCTCATAAGATTTGCATTTTCTGATGTGGTCTTATTATTAGAGAATAGCGTGAGTGACAAAATTGGAAGATGTAGTCTCCATGTTTCACTCAAGTTGATACCAAATTTTCTTCACCAAAATTGATATTTATATTTTGAAATAAGAAATTTCTATATTAACATTATGAAGCATATTTTGCTTGGACATTGAGAGTATGCCAAAAGCTTGTCATCCATTACCTACTTTTCTCTTTTACTATGATATGATATTCAAAGTCAACTTTGCTTGTCATTCATTATTAAATTAAAATAAGCCGTTACATTATTGGCACATGAAACATGGCTCAGATAAATTGTAATTTTTTGATACTTCTTCTGTTAGGATCTTTTTCAATTATTCCAAGTTATCATGTCTTGGCTGCTTCCATAGTTCTTCATGCTAACTGAGCTTCAAATTTTGTCTCTTGTCTTTGACAGGTTGTTGCAATCACTGTGTTCTGTCTATTGGTCATTGCATTTTATGCTTTTTTTGCTCCTTTTCTTGGTCGCAACATTTGGAAGTATGCTCTGATTGCTGCTTACACTCCGGTGGTACGTTAACTTATTCGTTTTCTCTGTGTTTGAGGTTCTTCCTTGAGATATTGGGTCTGGTGGTTTTGTTTATTTTTCAATTTAGTATATTCTGGAACAGATAGAAAACAGCCTAATAACTACAATGACAATGACAGTGATAGTTGTTAGGGCACAAATTGCACATTATACCATAGATGTAGAGTCATTTTGTAAAAGGCCTCTTTTTGTGTTCTGTATAAAGAAAAAACCATGCACAATAGTTTTTTTTGGTTCACACTGTATTAATCCTCTTTTGTACTTCACTATTGTAGATTCTCCTTGTTTTCATTCTTTATGTGCGATGTACTGCAATTAACCCTGCGGATCCTGGCATAATGTCCAAATTCAATGGTGATGTGGAAAATAAACCCAATTTGAATAATGGGCTGTCAGCAAAGGATCTACCTAGCAAATTTGACGAGTCTGTTATTGATATGCATTCTTCTCCATCATCTGTTTCTCGAAGCTCATTACCCGCAGCCCATTCGAGTAGGAAAGGCCCAGTTGGAGACATTGAGAGAGTGGGTGCAGTTTTGCAACCACCAACCCGAAATTTATTTTTTAATATTGGAGGGATCTTTTGTGCTGTTTTTGTACATGAAGATTGTCGTAATCATGAACTGACGGCTGAACAGCCTGGAAATAGTGAAGATGCTTTGTTTTGTACATTGTGTAATGCTGAGGTATTATCCAATAGTCTACATTTTGATCAATTCTCTTCTCTCTTTGGAAAAACAATGAAGGAAACCTGATAACCTCTAGTTATTTTCCAAAGGAGGGCCTTAAAAAATGACTCTGGTTTCACTTATTAGAATGAAACCTCTGATATATGCAGGTACGCAAGTTCAGCAAGCACTGCAGAAGTTGTGATAAATGTGTGGATGGCTTCGATCACCATTGCAGGGTATCTCTTCATTTCTAGTTTGGTCTTCATTCATTTAGCGCTTGCAAATATGCATCATACATGCAGCTTAAAGCTCAGAGACTACATTTTACACCGGAACTGACTGTTATTATCATCTGGCTGCAGTGGCTTAATAACTGTGTCGGATACAAAAATTATGTGACCTTCATTTCGCTCATGGCAACTAGTCTTGTATGGGTATGTGTTACTTTAGTATCTTATTCATGCGGTATTCTTCATCTGTGTTTGGTTGACAATAGCAAATGTTTTCTCTCTCACACACTCTCTGCTGCTCTTGTTCTCCGATTCTACATGTGTCATTTAGCTTGTACTTGAAGCTGGAGTCGGTATTGCAGTTCTAGTGCGCTGCTTTATCAACAAGAAGAGCATGGATGCTGAAATTGTTGACACACTTGGGAATGGTTTCTCTAGAGCTCCTTTTGCGACAGTTGTGGTACATCTATGAGAAATTTCCTAGACCAAGCTTAGCTCATATCTTTCATTTTTAAAAATCAGCTTGAGTATTTTGTGATGTTCAATTTCTATATTCAGGCTTTATGTACTGCAGTTTCAATCCTGGCCTGTATACCTTTGGGTGAACTCTTCTTTTTCCACATGATATTGATCAGAAAGGTTAGTGTCTGAGAGGCTTTCTTTGGGCACTATTTTGTTGTTATATTGCTCATTTGGTTGTTGAGAAGAAGTGTGATAAGTTTATATTTGGAATATTTTAACTACTTTTCGATGTTAAATGGAAAATTTTAATTTTTTTGGCAATTGAATGGTGGATGAAGGAATGTGTTTGCAAACTCTTGAAAAGTCTTCATTTCATTGGAAATATCTTATTTTCTGTTATCTTGATAGATAATTTAGTTGGTTATGGGAGATACAGAGTTTTCATAGATCAAAGTTCGGACAACATGATTTATTGCATCTAAGGTGATATCACTGTTAAGCGCTAGACTTTTGAAGCCCGATTGCCCTTTTACTCTTCTGTCTTGTATTGTAACTTGTTCTTCTAAATTGAGAAAATAGGCAGTTGTTATTTTCTTGAAGTTTTTCCATTCTTTTGCTGAATTAGGGTATTACAACCTATGAGTATGTTGTGGCGATGAGAGCAATGAGTGAGGCACCTGCTGATGAGGAACTACCAAATTTGCTATACTCTCCAACGGGATCTGCTACAACTGGCTTCAGTGGAGGAAGTTCTCTTGGTCTGCAGTACAAGGGTGCTTGGTGTACACCTCCTAGAGTATTTGTGGATTATGAGGTATCATCCTGTGAATGCTTTGTTACTCTTTGTACATCTCTTGATATATTCTACATAAGTTCTACCGTAATTGCATAGATTTCTGATGTAGATCGGCGATCCACTCAGAATGATTTAGATGAGTCATAATGGAAAGAGTATTTGATTGTGAATAGCTGATGAAGACATTATAAAACTTTGAATTTTTTTGAGGTTCACGTGATACCATTCAACATCTGTTCATATCTAATGCAACTGTGACGAAATTGCTCTTTTGAAACCGTAAATTTGGTTCCATAAGAACCTTAAGGACTTCCCAAGTGATGACACGTACTCAGTTTGTACACATACTTTTTAATTTTAGGTTTTTAACATATCTTATGATTTTGTTTTCATCTTTTGCTGTTCTCTCTCTCACACACAATTTTCAGTTTCTTATTTCATTTGGAACCTTATAATGGCACCAGAAAGATGTCTACTTTGTGCTGAGCAGTACTAGAACCACGGGCTAGAAACTTCAGCTCGACTTGCACTCACATTGGTTTTAAGCAAACAGAGGTCTTTATTTCTGTGTTGACTCATCATTATACTTTTATTGATCTTTGAAATATAAGTAAAGTTCATCTGTGAGGTGCAAAACAAGCTTACTTTATGTTATACCAGAGATGCAGCTGGTAGTTTGGTAGGCAGAGATCCTTGTCTTCTATCAACTGGAATGGCTGCAGAGTATGGAGTTTTAATCCATAACCTTTAAGAATGAGCTAGTGAAGCTCTTACGTTTTGGCCTAAATAACTTTTCTTCCAAATCCACTTTAATCATATCTTAAAAGTTATGAAGATTGAGAGATTTAATGGTTAACAGGTGCCATTTATCCATGGCATTGTTTGGTTTTACTGTAAATTTAATGAGACAACAACAAATAATTGTCTGGAAAGGCTTATACCTTGTATGTATGTATGAAACATGCCCTTTTTTTGTCTGTATCAGGATGAAGTTATTCCTCATCTGGAGCCTGGGATGGTACCATCTACTGTTGATCCTGATGCGGCTGGAGGTACCGAAAGAGGGAACAAGGTACCCAAGAGGCCTGTTCGAATTAGTGCTTGGAGACTTGCAAAATTAGATTCCACTGAAGCAATGAGGGCAGCAGCCAAAGCCCGGGCATCTTCATCCGTTCTAAAACCAGTTGACAATCTGCGTTTGCCAGATCCTGAATACACTTCTAGTGGAAACATGAGTGTCAGAAGTAGTGTGAGTACTGATAAGGGGCTAAACAAAGAGATGAAGAATGAGCTGAGGTCATCTCAGCTAGGTAACTCATTTGCTCCAAGCCAGGGTAGCCGGGATGGGTATGAAACTGGGACTCAGAGTGTTAGTAGCTTCAGTAGCTCAAGCCACATTCAAGAGTCACTTGCACTTAGCCCTCTATCACAGAGTCACAGTTTGGGACGTATCAATCCAACATCAGTCTCTGGCTTTGTTGCTGATAAGCCTTTATCATCTAAGCCAGCTGTTTCCCATGTTAACAACCCAGTACCACATCATATGTCAGGGTTTGATGAAAGGATCATGCATAAGGGAAGTAGCAGCGATCCTTTACTCTTATCAGCACCAGCTACTTCTCTTCTTAGAGATTTTAAGAGGACATCTGTTGTTTGGGACCAGGATGCTGGCAGGTATGTGTCTGTACCCGTGTCAGCATCTGAAGCGAACAACAGATCAACAATGCAGATAGGGCTGCCAAAATCTACGGCTCAGATGAACAATCCTAGTAGAAAACCAGCGATTCCATTGCAAGAGCCCTCTTCTTCTGCGGCAAAGCCTTCAGAGCAGCAAGCAGAGAGGTTTATGTACACAGGGGACTCCATTTTCTATGGTGGCCCTCTTTTGAGTGTCCCATTTAGAGATGGCTTGAGAAATGACGGAGGTTCTGGCTCCAGAGAGAGCAAACAAAGGTTGATGCTCAACTTGCCTCGTGAGTCTAAATTCAAAAGAGATTCAACTTCAAATCAACTCCCTGTGTTTGTCCCTGGGGGTTATGAGCACAACTCAACTTCTGGGTCTGGTCTAACGTAGAGTTAAGCTATAATTCCTACAGGAATCAAACAGCTTCCATCGAATTACTTGAGTGAGCTCTGAAAGGCGAGCTTGAAGAGGAAATTTCTTGTGGAAATTGCTCAACCTCGGAATGTTGCAGTTTTGAAGTTTTATTAATCCAGCTGTGTGTAGAGTGCCGTTCTTCGGTTAACTTCATGATTTAAAATGTGGTCAGGTGAAGATTGCAAAATGCGAAGTTGTCTGAAGGACTTGTTTCTCTCTGCAAATTGTGGTAGAAGGGGTTTGCTGTAGGATTCTGTTAACTCGGTGCTGTTCATTCGGATTCATTAATGAGTTTATGAAGAAAAGCATTCAGTTTCTTCTTCCACACTATTGTTTTCTTTTGAAGTAGCATTATGCTATAAAATTTGTGCTTGTCTTCATCATCAAAGCTATGCTTGTTGAGACCAGAACTATGAACTTGATCTAGTTGCATGTAGTCACAAGCTTCTTTGCCTGCCAACAAAGATAATTCTCATGAACTTGAGTGATCTTATTGACCACAGTTTGATACAATGCACTCACAGTAAGAGCTATCAAATCATCACAGATTCATGGTTTAATATGTATATTCCAATATGGTCGTCTTCTCACTACCTTCTGACCTCTGAAACTTTCCGAAACTTTAGGAACAGTTAGGTACTTTAAGGATTCGTCAATCATCCTATCTCGTTGTCCTGTTTTTGGTTTGATTAAATAGTTCGAACATGTGCCTGCCCGTTTGCTTTATCCATACCCATGACCAAGGGACTTGTATGTGTGTGGTCTTGTGGTCAGAACACTAGTTGGTTTTCAATGGCGGAAATCCTCAGCGTCTGTATCCATCTCCGACCTAAAAAGCTCAAATTGCATCGTGAGGCAACGAAGAGGTTGTTCTACTAGTAAGAGGTTCGGATGTAGCATGGACACGGCAAAATAGAGCCGTGTCCGTGTGTCTAACACGTGTCCGTATCGGATACCCACTGACACACGGTGAACACAGCTCGAACACGTCTAGAGACTGCTTGGACATTTATTAATAGAATATATGCTCTATGTTTTTTTAGAGGAGCTTATAAAGTATCAAACATGTATGAACTATCAAGATATTGGAAGTCTTGAAACACATCAATCAATATATATCATATTATAAGTTCTGAATTTTTTTTCTTAATTTTAAAATTTATAATATATATATATGTCGTGTCCGTGTCCACCAAATTTTAGAAGTTGGTGTGTCTCCGTGTTCATATCCGTGTCATGTCCCGTATCCGTGTCCGTATCTGTGCTTCTTAGGTTCGGATAAATGACAACAGGTTTTGGGAGGTTACAATCAACTTCTATGAATACATATTCATTTGTTTGTATACTGCATATAGTGGTCCAGATACTTTGGAGAACTTAGGATTACATGAATTAGTGGTCCAGATGCTTTGGAGAACTCAGGATTGGAGGATAGTGGTCAGGGACAGAGTATGGTCCCTACGCAGTGTTTGGTTGCCGTCCCTATCACCGGGGACGGTGCACAAAACAAAAAAATCCTGTCCCCTGAAGTTGTTTGGTTGCCGTCCCCCTTTTTTTGTCACCTGCCCCCAGTGAACAGAGACAACAATTTTTGTTTACTTCAAAACCGTGGGACAGGGGTCATTACGTCCCTGTCCCCCAAAGAAATCCTCGCCTTGTCCAAGATTAGCCCTACACCTTTCTCTACCGCCGTCTCCCTCAACCGTCTCCGAAAGAAAGACGCAGCGTTGTCCTCCGGCTCACCTCCGTCTCCCTCAACCGTCGATACATCCTCGTCCGTTCTCGACCCACAAGCCCATCACACAACCCGCGTACGTTGTCTCTCGCACACGGCCCTTCTTCCCCGGTGACCTTCGTCTCGAGGTTTGTCTTCTTCTTCTCTGTTTCTTGGCTTAGGTCGGAAGTAGATCATGTTTGTGAGATTGTTG
>JAOSBK010000061.1:96441-149105 GCA_027568895.1 Erythroxylum shatona | reverse complement strand
ACTTTGGATGTTCTTCTGTTCCAGTTTGCTGGTGGAACCCTTTATGTCCTAATACCATCTGCAAGTAATGATGCAATCAACCTTATTATGGTTAGTACTGTTTGCAGTGGGTTTAGTCTTGTATTTTTTTGTCCCTTCTTTTGTACAAGTTCATGTATGCTTTCCCTTTCTCATTAGTCTTGCGGCCCTATATTTCTGGATATGCAGTCACTTTGTTCAGAGATCCCGGCAAAAGGCCTACAGCTGGAGAGGATGTGAAGGAAGATTGCCCAAAGGATGCGAAAAATATGATTAGTGATAAATTTATTGTAACATATAATCTTTATTTAGTGACAACATTATTATAACATATAAGTTTCATACTTGTGACGAAATATGTTAGACAATATGATCACTGATGTAATTTTTTTTACTAATAATGCAATTCTATTGTTGAATTGATATTTTTATTCGTGACAGTAATAAACACATTAGTGATTATTTTTTCTAAGAACAATTTTTCATTTTTACGACAAAATGACGTTGACACTTTTTATTTAAAATATTAGTGACCAAGAAGTAATGGACACTGATAAAAAAAGCACGAGGGACAAATATTTTGTCACTATTTTCAAATATTTTAGTAGCGATAATGTTTTCACAATAAGATGAAGTGTTGTTATGACTTTATTTGTCATTACTTTATATTATTTATGTCAACAAATTTGTCATAAATATGTAAAGTTATTGTGACCATACAATTTTTTCACGCATTCCATAAGTTTTAGTGTCGGTACTTTTGTCACAATAAAATGAAGTATTGTTACGACTTAATTCATCACTACTTTATATTATTTGTGATGATAAACTTGTCACACACATGTAAAATTATTGTAACCATATAGTTTTGTCACAAATTTTACAAGTTTTAGTGTCAGTATTTGTGTCACAAAAGTGTTGCATAATTGTGACCATATTTTAAATTAATCACTATTTCATTAGTGACGGTAGGTGACGACTTCAAAAATTAGACACTATTAATAATAGTGACTAATATTACTGCTTTTAGTCACAACTTTTACTTTCACTAAAAATACAATTTCTTGTAGTGCATGCTTTAGCCTCTTCCATTTAAGTCAACAAGAATGGCCACCGTTTAGAAATTTGTCATAGATATAGGTTGAAGAAATTTTAGACAGATGCTTGGGACTTCAGCTATAAATAGAAGGCATGGTTGAAGACTTAAAAACACACCACTCCTTCCTACAAATTCTCTCATCATCTCTTCAGTTATTTTTTGTATATTTGATGAGTTTTAAAAGCCTTTTATTTCAGCCTTTGTACTTGTATACATTCTCCACATATTAGTAAAATTGTTCACTCCCTGCTAGTGGACGTAGGTCATATTGACCGAATCACGTAAATCTTTGTGTTCTGTCCCATTTTATTTTGTCTGTCTTTATTTTTGTTATTATTTTTCAACCTATTAAATTCAACCAGTATCCGATCCAAGGGCAATTACCTTAACAGTTATGAATACTAGATTGAGTTTTGGTACAATATTATACCAGTACTGGTTAATACCAGATATCATTTCGGGTAATTTTTAAATATATAAAATAGTCCTTGAATTTTTTTTAAAATTACAAATAGTTCATTATCATATTGTACAGATGTAGTTTATTTAATTTAGTTTTTTTGGCATCTTATTCATTCTAGTTTATATATATATATATATATATATTTATATTTATATATATATATTATATTCTAATTATCTCTATATATAATAATTATCTAAATATAATAATTAATTGTAAGATAATGAAAATAATTCAAAATTTTGTATTTTATCAAAATTTTGAATTATTTTTTAGAATTGTTATTTTTTCACATTCCATTTCATTTTACATTTAATTTGACATAATCATAATTTTAATTGCGAAACAAACCCGTACCAACCAATATTCAAACTCAGTACTAAAACTCAAAATATTGTACCAGTTTTGAGCCGGTACAATCAGGTACTAATAACACCGGGGTCAGCAACTAATTACTAATAAAATTGATATAATTATTTGTAGTACATGGGAAACAAAACAACGCTTTTATTGATCATAACATGACAACCAACGTCCAAAGCTTTGAGCTACCTGTACAACAAGACGAAATGTATTTTAAGTGGTTAACTAATGACCAGTAAGTGTAGATTGAAAAAAATCTTAAGCAGAACATCAAAAGATGGCATTGTAGGGACTTGTGGATGGAAGTTATTTGCAAGGGTATGAATTGCTGATGGTCTAAATTTAAAGATTAATCAGATTATAACGCTGCGTTTGGTTACTGTCTCTCATATGCAGAGTCGAAACGAGACAAAAATTTAGAGACAGAACATAACAAAAATTGGAGACAGTGAGATGTTTGGTTGTGATGGACAAAACAGGTAAAACTGTTTTCATCTCTAGCAAGCGTTGCAAGTTCATCTTATGGCCTACGACCTCCAAATTGGTTCCTATGCTACAAGGAAATCACCTTCTCATCCTAGGAACCATCTATTTTCCATTCATGAACTTCATACGATTCAAGGAGTACATCACTTGTCCGTATATCTACGAAACAGGAATTCGTGTATGAGCACCCAAAATTTGTGATTCAAAAACTGCTGATTAGCATAACCTGTTGACTAGTGTATGAATATTCAAATTCTGACCACGAGCACACGTAAATTATAATCCTAGATTATAATTAAAAAAGTTACAACTCACCTGTAAATTGAGATCCAAGGGTCTCACAAGAACACAAGAACCCATCTTGTTCGAATATTTCCTGGGTAGAAGGAATTGCAAGTCATGGTTGAGGTAGATCAAGAAATACATAATCTCCCGATTGAATGTCTTTAATTCTGACTGTAATTAAGTTGTAATTCGTGTCCTTTCAAAATCTTCCCTATTAAATGACATATTATCTATTAATTAGATGACATATTATAGAGTTTTGTCTACGAAAATGTCTAGTAATAAGTATTTTCTTTTATAAAGAATCCCGTAAAAATGCATTGTGAGATATGCTTTAAAATTTGGTGGAGATAGAATTTCATTGACGTTAAGCATATGTAAAAATTGAAGTTCACTGAACACTAGACATTTATAGAAATAAAAATTTATTGACCCTAGGCTTGTGTGAAAACAAAGTTTCACTGTAATTGGAATTCTTACATAGAATTCGATAGGCTTGTGTGAAAACAAAGTTTCTATGTAATTGGAACTCTTCCATATAATTCGAGTTTATAAATACTTTGTTAGGAATGGTATAAGTTGGTGGTTGTTGCTATACTTCTCTTTACATAGGCTTTCTTTTAACAATAAAAAAAATCTTCTTGCACATGTAACATATTGGTCGAACCACATAAATTATATATTTTTGCTTCATTATTTTTCTTTTGTGCAACAATTGGTATTAAAGCATAAGTTTTGATGTCAAGATATATTTTCACAGATTCAATATTGAAAAATTAACTGGATCAAATGATTTTATAAATAAGAAGACGAGGGACGTTCTTATTCAACAGAAATGTGCAACAATGTTAGAAGTGTAAGAGAGAGATATTTACGCAGAATAATTTTCGCTCTCAGCTTGTATTATTGTTTAGACTTGTATTTATATACATGTTGAGTTGATCTGAGCCATACATCTGTTAAATAGTACAAAATAAATGAAGGGTAGAGATTTAATCAGTTATAACAAACTGTACTGTCCAGCTAGTCCCTTAATGTTTTATGCTTGGTCTGTATATTGACAGAGGCACGTGATCTGTGCAAATAAGTTTCTCCTTTTCTCTGGAATCTTCTTCTCTAACAAGTAGGAGAAGAAAAAATGTCAAAGAATTTGGGAGTGTCAAAGAAAGAAGAGATGTAGTAAAAGCCGCACAACATAATAAGGTTCATTTTGGGAGATGAGGACTTTACAAAAGTGGTCGATGGAACAATTACTGTTTTGTAATATAAACAATTTGAAAGTAAATATCGTTTATAGCATAAATAACATTTTAGGATGTTCGAAAGTATATAGTCAAACGGAAATAGGAGCAAGTCATAATCTAAAACGAAGGGTTTAATGCTATAACAGTAAAGATAACAAAAGAAGGGAACAAGGGAGAGGCAAAAATGGAACAAGAAGTATTGCTATAGTCTAAGACAGTTCCAATGAAGAGAATGGAAAAGGCAGTGATATTTTAATGGTTAGTAATTCTAATTTTGTAAATTGGCAGGTGATAAAAACTATCACATCTTTTCATATGACTTTCAATAAGGACTTATTCTATTATTTTAAAGAATGGAATGATATAATTCGATTGGGTGATGATAGAGAGTACCGGGTTGAAAAAACTAGGCCTAGGCCTGAGCATTTTTGCCATCCCTAGTTGGAAAGATCATCGTAGTGTTATTCTACTCAACTCTAAGCTTAACTTTGTGGATGTTGAGGTAAGATTACAAAGACTGCAACAGTGGCATTTAATTGTCTGTGGGTTTCTTAAAAGAGCTCACTGGCGAAAGTCATGAGATTTACACTGTTCTTTAGCTACTAGATCAAATCTATTGTGGTGGAGATTTTAACAATCTTTTGGTGACAGCTTAGAAAAGAAATGATGCGACTCCTCCTCAATAGTTATATGAGGAATTTTAATTTGCTTTGAATGATATTGCCCTAATTGATTTAGGCATAATAAGGAATCATGTCAATTAGGAACGTAGAAAAGGGTTAGACCTTTGAGTTTCTGAACATATTGATAGAGCTACATCGAATAGTCATTGCTTAGATTTGTTTCCAAATTAGTAGGTGTATAATCTTGGCTTCTTTTACTATGATTTTGTTCCTTCGTTGATTATTCATATGCATGAGATTATTGGGTTTGGTGATATTTCTTCCTATTTAAAAGTTGTGCAGCTAGTAGAGGATGGGTGTGTTGAGGTTGTGCAACGTAATTAAAGAAATAGCTCAAGGAAATCTATTATTGAGAAATTATATAATTATGAGATGGTTTTATCCATTTAAGGATCTAACTTAATCACACATTCACTGGTCAAATTAAGTGGTTGATGCGTCAATTGTGTTTGTTAGAACATGGGTTTGATGTCTCATCATTGGAGGAATTAACTCGGGGTAAAAGGTAACTCTACGAGATACTATACTACTATACTACTCTACGAGATACTATACTCATGATTGTTCCTATCGTTTTATAGGTTCTGGGTGAAATAAAAAAAAGGTCATAATAAATTAACAATATATTTAAGTTTACATATTTGTATGAAATATAAATGATCATACCATTAGCTAATAACATCTTACAAATATTATAAACAATAAAATAAGTAAAAATAAAATGGGGCCCTTTAATTGACTGTACTAACAAGAATTATATTAGGAGTAGTACTTAAAAGTAAGTTGGTTAAGGGATGAGATGTAAACATGATGCTATTTTACAAGTTAGCTTCAAAATAATCTGTTTGGTTCAAGGAATGAAATAGATAAAGAATAGAATAACTATTTTTAGGAATAGAAAAGATGAGGAATGTAATAGAATGAATACTACTTTATTTAGTTTAAGGAATGAAATAGTTTAAGAATTTTTATACCAATATTTGGTTTGTAAATATAAACTTGGAATGAGAAAGGAATAACCAATAAAAAGACTATATTATTATTAGTATTATTATTATTATTATTATTATACAAAATCAATTTTCTTATTATTGTTTTTATTATCATTATTATACATAATTAATTTTCTTCTTCTTCTTCTCCTTATTATTATTATATAAAATTGATTTTCTTATTATTGTGTTTATTATCATTATTATACATAATTAATTTTCTTATTATCATTATTAAATTCCTTATTATTATTAATTTTCTTCTTCTTCTTCTTCTTCTTCTATTATTATTATTACATCATCATCATCTTATTATTATTATTATTATTATTATTATTATTATTATTATTATTATTATTATTATTATCAAAAACTTTATTATTCTTATTATTATTAATTATTGTTATTATTAATAATTATTATTATAAATTTTCTACTTATTATTATTAATTTTATCAATTAATTTTATTCTTATTTTTATTATTAAATTTATTATTATTTTATTTTATTATTATTATTTATTTTATTCTGATTATTATTATTATTATTATTATTATTATTATTATTATTATACAAATGTTTGAGATGTTGAAGAAGAAAAACAAGTTTCGGGAGGTTTTTGTGTAAAAAGGATAAAATATTTGAGATGTTGAAGAAGAAAAACAAGTTTCGAGAGGCTTGTGTGTAAGAAGGATAGATTTGTAAAAAAAGTAACAAGTTTAAGATGTAGAAGAACATTAGAGATTCGTGGTTTAACTAAAGATAGGTATTAGTTGGTTTTACCTATTTCTCAAAATTAAAGAAGACATAGTCTTAAGAAATGAGTATTCTGTGTTTGTTTCTAACCAAACACAGATTTAATAATAATCAAGGAATATGTTATTGCTATTCCTTTAAACCAACATCACGTAAAGGAAATGAGTTATTTAAGTTTTAAGATAGGGATCGTAATTGGTGTGATTAGTCTAATAGGCTAAGGGATGTCATAAGGGGCTATTTTAAGTCTTTATTTACCTCTTTATATAATGACGTGATTGATATTCTAAATTATGTGCAATGCATCGAAAGGTGTGATAGGAGCAAAATGAAGGACTCATAAAAGAAGTGTCATTGGAGGAGGTGAGACAAATTGTTCTTGAGATAAGGCCGAATGAATATGAATCCCCTAGTTCAGATATGATAAACCCTACATTCTTCCAAAAATTTTGGACACTTATGGGTGTTAGTGTCTATGTTGATAGATTGTGGTCTTGTTCATTCTCGACACCACTATTTAAAATAATCATTGTCTAGTTCTAAAGTGAATTCTCTGGTTACTATAAGTTATCTTTGCCCTATCTCTTTTCAATAAGGTTTTCACTAAAGTTTTAGATAAAAGATTGTTTTGAGTCCTGCCTTCAATTATTTGTGAATTTTAGAACGCTTTTGTATTGGGAAGGATGATAACAAATAATAATGGTAGTAATGGAAATCCTTAATTACTTAAAACGAAGGACATTTACTTGCCTTTGAAGGGTGAAATATCGATATTAAGTGAGAGTTTCTTCGGTCTGTTATGCTTAAACTAGGTTTTGATAATATATATGCTAATTAAATGATGCTTTGCATTTCTTTTGTCTCCTATGTTGTGAAAAAAGGTAGGCACTTTATGCTTAAACTAGGTTTTGATAATTAAATGATTGCTCAAAATGAAGGCAATCTTGAATAGTCTTTAAAGACGGACATATCACCACCCTGCTTTCTGCGTCTGGGTGATCCATCATCATGAATAATCATGTCAAATATAAAACAAATCCATAGTAAGTTCTAATGAAGAGCAACCAAACAAGAAAACTGAGGTCCGGGGAGGGAAAGAGGAGGGGTGACTGGCAAGACAACAGATTAAGTATTTTTGTCTCGCCGAACCGGTCCAACTGGTTCGGTGAAAACCGGCTAGTTCTCTAACAAACCGGCCGGTTTTCATACTAACAGATTTTTAATGAAAACTGAACCAAATCACTGACCGGTTTATATTTTTTCGGTCGGACCAGCCGGTTCGGTCCTATTTAAAACCTCGAATAAACTGTTAAGTCCTCCCACCACGACACGTTGAAAAGAAATTGCAATCGCTATTCTGTTCCAGTTTCCAGTGAAATAGAAGTTTTCCTTGCCACAAAGAAACAAGTGACTTGCGAATTCCATTCAACCAACTTACCTCATCATACCATTTCTATTATACCCTTTAAAATCTCGTAGAACTTTCTGAAAAGCTTGATAACAGAGAGAAACTCGCAATACTATCTTCCTCTCTATAAACCAAGATGGATTCTATCTTCTATGCCCCTCTCTATTGCCCTGTTTGAAGCTTCTTCCTTTGAAATGACGACCCAGAAAGAGGAAAATCTTCTAGTTGCACAAGGACTGTAAAGTTGGTGGCTTTATTGATTTAGTTTGATGTTTTCAATTCTTAGCAACTCAAAGCGTTATCTTTTGAATTTTTCTAATGTAAGTGCTCTCTTCTCAAGATTGTTTATCGCTGTCAAATTGGTTGTTGAGATAATTTTCAAATATTACTTGTCAATGTTCTGTTTTCCCAGTTACGTTTTTTTAACGTCATCGGCCAACGTGTACTACTACCATATTATCTTTCTGTTTTAATTCTTTTCTTATTACTTCAAATTCAATTTTGGAATATGGGTAATGCACATGCCTTTGAATTTGGTATAGTTGCACCAAATGGTTTCTTTAGAAACACAAGCACGGAGCTTCAGTTGACCTTTAGTTTGTTTGTCATAAAAATCCATGTTTTTAGTTTGATTTCCCTGTTAACCATTCTGAGTTTCAACCATTGTATGGAACTGGTGATTGACAATCCATTGGCGAGTAGAAGTAACGGTGCTAATTTTTTAGCAGGATGCAGTTTTTCATCGTTTCTGATACTACTACCTTGAGTTACTGGTTGAACTGGAGGATCATGTTATGTGTAATGTTGGTGTTGACCCCAGTGGTTGTGGCAATATTTATAATATGGAAATATGAAGGCCTGGATAAATTTAGATCATGCAGACGGAAGACTGAGCAAGATGTTGTTCATTCATTATACATTAATGAAGCTTGGAGGCCATGCCTTCCACATATCCACCCCATTTGGTTGTTCGCTTATCGACTCATTTCATTTACTGTGCTTTTGGTTCTAACATTTGTCAAATTTTCTATTAGTGGATTCAGCGCCTTCTACTTCTATACTCAGTAAGTTATCTTCAGTCAATTTGCTTATTTCTTTTAGTGCATAAAGATCGAGATACGGTTTCATGATATTAGAAATTGCATGTAAACTGCAGCAATTGCTTGAGGTTGCTATATGCAGAATTTATAAGGACTTGAGCAAATTATGGTTCTTCTTCAGTTTAATTTGATTTATATTGAACAAAATGGAATCATTTTAAGTCAGTGTAAATCACATTCTTTTTTTTATCTGCAGCAGAATCCCCTTCCATCATTCAAGTCTGTCATAGTTGACAATGCCAACATCTGTTTATTGGTTAAATAGCTTAGAGAACTCTTGTTAGTTGGTTTCTTTACATTCTTAGTTTTTTCTAGTTCTCCAGTATGTGAAAAGGGTTGCAGTCTGTTGATTTTCATTTCTTTTATAATTGGTAGATGGAATCTGTGATTGTGGCTTCTGTGACTACTTTGGACACTCGTTACTCTTATCCAGTTATAGTTCCAAGCAAATTTCTTATGCACCTGTGGCCACTTCTTCAAAAATTTACGGTTTTGTGATATCTTCTTATCTGCTTTTAGATGTAAACTTGATTTCTAACATCAGCTTTTTTGGTGGGTGACCAGATGGACCTTTACTTTCCTTACCATTTATTTTGGGGTAAGCATTCATATTCTCTTCAAAACTTTTGTTGGCTATATGAACTGGAGCTGTTATTGACGTTTTTTATTGGTAGCTGTTTGTTCTCTTGGATTTTTTTATGATATCAGCATACCTTGGATCCTGAACATGGTTAGTTCTTTGCAGTTTGGGTCGCTGTTCTCTCTTTATGGCTGTTACCTAATACCAAATAGTTGGCAGAAGAAAATTTGCTGAGTGCCATATTGAAAGTAATTCTGAGCAAGGATACTACATACCTCTGAATTATGTTGAAGGGTACACAAATTCGGAAGAGAAATTTTATGAGAACAAAGTTGCAAACGTTTGTTGTCATTTCTTCCAAATTATATTTCAGGTTGTAAGTTATAAGTATTAGAGAGAAGTTTAGCCAGTTATTGATCACTTTCTATTTTCACTATTGTTTTTATACAATTAGCTTATCATCCTTTTGTTGTCCAATTTCCTCATGAGAATACGACGGTTATGTATTCAATTGTTTTACAATCTTATAATTTCTATTGTCTATCTCTCCTAAGCAGATGATTGGTGCGGCAGTCACGTTCACGTTCAATATTATTATAATATATTTCTTATTACAATTATTATTATTCTTATTATTAAATGTATTATTAAATATTGAATAATAATAATTACAAATTTTATAATAATAATAATAATAATAATAATATTTAGACATAATAAAAATAAAAAATAAAATTGAATAATTATTATTACAAATTACATATTTATATTAATAATAATATATTTGAATAATAATAAATACAAATTATTTAATGATAATAATATTAATTAGACATAATGATAATAATAATACAAATTAGTTTATTACAAACCATTCATAATAAAAATACCATTGAATTACATCTTCCTACTCATATTAAGACTAGGGGCATATTCGTCATTTGCACTGTTTTCTGTCTCTGCCCCCTACAACCAAACACATCTGTCACGGAGTCGGAGACAGAAATTTCTGTTCTGTCCACCACAACCAAACATCTCACTGACTCCAGTTTTTGTTCCGTTCCGTCCTGTTCCGTTCCGTCTTCAGATACTGGAGACAGCAACCAAACGCAGCGCTAGAGATTCCTTGCCACTTATGCATGCTAGCGTTGAATCGGAAAACATATATCATATATGTATTAAGGTGTCTATGTTTCTATTTTTATTTTTAATTTTTGTTTTTAAATTTCAATAAAAAATTTTGTTTGGTTGAGTTTTTAATTTTTGAATTTGAATATGATTTTCTCCAATTTTTCAAAAATTATGAAAACCGTAAAAAGTTGTTGTTGTTGTTGATGTTTTCTTTTTTTTTCATAATCTGATTTATTATTATTTAATATATTATTTAAATTTTAGTAAAACTTATGATTAATTTAATTTAACATTATATATTTAATAAATTAAAATTAATTATCAACAAAATTATGAATAATTTTATTTAATTTAATTTTTATAATTAAATTATATGTAATTAAATTTTTATAATTATTAATAAATATAATTAAATTAAAAATATATAAATATTCAAATAAAAATTGATTTCATAATTAAAATATATTTCAAATAAATATTAATTTTCAAATAAAATATTAAATATTAAATTATTTATTTTATTAAAATAACATAATTTTAGTAATAATTTGTTAATAAATATTATATAAGAGATTAAATAAAATGATTTAATTAAAAATAATTTATCTTTAAGTTTTATCTAATATGTAATTATTATTAGTGATTAAAATATAATTACATTAATATTAATAACTAAACAATTTTGTTTTAATTATTTGTGATAAAAATATAATTGCATTAATATTAATAACTAAACAATTTTTATTTTTATTTAAAAATACCAAAAAAAAAAACTAAAAACTAAAAACTAAAAACTACAATAAAAAAATAAAAGTAGAATCAAAGATACCTAAAAAGTATATGCAACAGACCCAATAGTTTACTTCTTCCCAAAAGTAAGGACCTTTCCTTATGAACATCAACTTGCACAGACAAAGGCTGTTTGACTTTGTGATTTACAAGTAATCTACTAAAAAGAAATATGGACAAAACTTGGAATTGAAAAAAGAGTGCAACTCCAAAACCTTTGGATTTTTGATGAAGATAAGATAATGTCTTATCTGTAAATGACTCAGAATTGGACACATCCATCAATCACTTGGATTCAACACCCCTCATAAATTCTAGTTCTTTGTCAGTCATCGTCTTCCTCCTCATCATCTTTGATTGACTTGTTTGATTCTTGATAAGGTTGGGGTGTACGTTAAACTTTGGTTTGTTACCTTTCTGTTAGATTCTTCGGAAAATAGACCGTAATTATTTGGCTCATGTACAAGATGAAATGAATGTACCCCCTGAACAGAATCAGCTAAATTATTGGAAATGACTGAGAAAGAGACAATTTATAACGTATTCTGACAAGTTGGGTCCATTGGTTATATATAATTATCTTTGGAAAACGATTAACATTATCGTAGAAGGACAGCTGTTTAACTGTTCCTCTTCATAGTGACATCAACTCCTGTCCTTTTGCATGTTTCATTGCATCTCTCTGACTAGTTAACAAATAACCAGGAACAGTGGAACAAAGATGGTTCTAAACAAGCTCTGTCGATCCACTATCAAAACCCAGGTATCTAAATCTTGAATCTTTTCCGTCCTTGTTTGTTTTTCTTCCAGAGTTTCTGTGACCCTTTTTTTTTTCTCGTTTTCCTGGTTTTTCGGATCATATCTTGTTTTCTAGTAGATTGTCGTGACTGATCTGTTTATGAATCTGGAGTTGTTGTTCAGGTTAAAAGCTTTGATTTTTATGGTTCATAGTAATATCTGTGTTTTCTGGTGGTGAAAAGTAACGCAAATTATGAATATCTGTGAAAGATGATTCTTCTGATACCTTGTAGTGATAATACTGAATGCCTTTGTCCTTTTTGACCTCCCATCGCATGCTTTCTTATTGGTTTTATGGAGTTATAGACATAGTCTGAATGCTTGGCTTGATCATTTGGCTCCACTTTCGTGATTTATTTTCTCTCTTACATTCACAGCTTGGCTCTTATGTTAAACAAGTTGCTGCTCCTGGATGTTCAAAAGGCCATCTTATTCACAGACAATTGCTGGCGGGATTATATAGTACACAAGCATCTGTAACGAAGGATGATTCCACCACTGATTTGAAGGATGATAACGGGTGAGAGAGCTTGTTTGTTAATGACTCATTGTGAGGACCTGTCAATCTCTTCCCTCTCCCTATATATACTTCTAGTCTTTGCACTTCTAGATTCCTGGTTGTGCTTATTATGATGATCAATCACTTCTTTCCTTGCAATTGAATAGGATGCAAGTCAAATTTAGTGCATTCCTAGTTTCTAATGAATCTTTACAAATGTAGTTTTAAGGGGCATGATATGCTGGCACCTTTCACGGCTGGGTGGCAAACTACTGATACAAATCCTCTGATCATAGAGAAGTCTGAGGTAAACTTGATTTCAGTTTTGTTGATTTATGCAACATTTACTTATCTTTTTCTTGGACTTTCAGTTTTCTTTTCTAATTATGCTCCCTCTCTTTCTGTGTATTTGGTTAACTGAAAAATTTTCAATGATCAGGGTAGCTATGTTTATGATATTAATGGGAACAAGTATCTTGATTCTCTAGCTGGTCTTTGGTGCACAGCACTAGGTAAATATGATATTTTCATCACCTTTCAAGTGGTCTTACTCTGTTACCAATTCTTTTCATCTTTGATTGTCTGCTGGAAGTTATACTTTACTCATCCTGAATATGTAGTTGGATTTACTTGCCGATTGTTTGTGTTACTTTAGTTTTGATCTTTAAATAACATCTACTGGTAATGGTAAGGAAGTAAGGGAAACTGAAGCTCAGACTTGTCTAAAAACTTGAAAGAAGGGGGCATGAAAAGGAAATCAGAAAAGAAATAAGAAACATCACAGGGCTCTGAAGTTGGTAGAAATTTATCTACTAGGAAATGAAAGCTCAGAATTATATACTGGTGGTTAGAGTACCGTACTTATCTGAAGTTAATACTGGTATCAAGATTAGGATACCTACACTGTGTAGCCTAAGTGCATGTATAGCAAAAATCTAATAGCAGCATGACTCAGAGATTATGCAGATTGCGGCTACTCTTTTCCTTTGAAATTTCTAGTTGACAGGTCCCTGTGATGCCATATCTTGAGATGCATCGTGTTCACTTTAATGCATATTTCCATGTTACGTTTCTTTGGTGGAAACAATTGGAAACTATCCCTGATAGAATATTTGCAAATCTACAGGAGGAAATGAACCACGGCTTGTAGCAGCTGCAACTGCCCAATTGAATACCCTGCCATTTTACCACTCCTTCTGGAATCGTACAACAAAACCTTCATTGGTACCAAAATTTTATACTGGCATTCCATATTAAAATAAATAAAAATCGCATTATCTCACGAGCAATGCCTACTTCTATTTGTAGAGTTCTTCCTCAAATGCCACAAGATTTGCATGATTCAGTCATGTCTTCCTTTTTCTGCTACCTCTGGAGTCACTGCCTCTTCCTTTACAAATATCTGATTAAATGTTGTCTAGCAATTGTCTCACATGAGAGCCTTTTATATTGAACAGGATCTCGCAAGTGACCTTTTAGAAACTTTTACAGCTCGAAAAATGGCTAAAGTATTTTTTACAAACAGTGGATCAGAAGCCAATGATACTCAGGTTTGCTTGTTTGCTATAAGCTCCTGAATTATTGCTTGAGTTTTCATTTTGTCTTGTCATTTCTATGCAATATTTTTGCAGTACCCAAATCATAATAGAACTGTCCAACCCAGCAAATCTGATACTATGGGATCTTGGTGGGTGATTATGCTCTATTGGGTTAATATAATTCAATTTTCAATCCGCCAATGTCCAGTTGATTTGGAACTAAGTTCAGTTCGATTAAGCACACCCCAAGGGATAGGAATTTCTACCTTGACATACACCACTCCTTTTAAAGTTCACATCTAAGGAAAGTAACTGCTGTGGCAATGCTGATAAAACTGTATTACCTATATTACATATTTCAATTTCAGGTGAAGCTGGTATGGTACTATAATAATGCTCTTGGTAGACCTGATAAGAAAAAGTTTATAGCTCGATCAAAATCGTAAGTTGATGCTACAATTCCTGAGGTTAACTTTCCATTCCCTGTTGTGATTTTTTATACAACAATCTTTTGCATTTTGTCAGGTACCATGGTTCAACTTTGATAGCAGCCAGTCTCTCTGGGTAAATGCTGGAGTTGTATTTCCTTCAGGAATTAAATGCTAAACACACTTGACAATTCACTTAAAACTGACTGGCATTTCTTATATCACAGCCTTCCAGCTTTGCACCAAAAATTTGATTTACCAGCTCCTTTTGTGTTACATACCGACTGTCCTCATTACTGGCGGTATCATCTTCCAGGTTGGAATTTTGTTAGCATTCCTGGGATATTTCTATGTGATAAGATTCATGTTATGAAAAATCGTGGCATGCATGTTCCAGGTGAGACAGAGGAGGAATTCTCGACTCGATTGGCAGAAAATTTGGAAAATCTAATCTTGAAGGAGGGACCAGAGACGGTAATTAAGTTTGTACTCTTTTTCATTTTCCCATTGAAGCCATTTTTTCTTTACTGTTTTGAATGCATACTCTTATTGTACTTAGAGAGCACAACATTTAATTAGCACCTGATTGTTGATTTCAGATTGCTGCATTTATAGCTGAACCTGTTATGGGGGCAGGAGGTGTAATTCCTCCACCAGCGACATATTTTGATAAGGTGAGACTTTGTAGCCTGTCACACTTGAATTGGCAAAGCGCATTCTCCAAATGCTGTGTACCTTCATGTATCAAAGATGGCTAGATATGTTTTATTCTCATTGTTATTGAACTACTAGTTAATGAATATTTAATTTGCCGTTTTAACTCTAATGTTTATGTCAAAGTGAAGTTAAGTTGTTCTTTGTTATAACTCGTGAGGCTTGTTGGTGGTTAAGTACTGTTTTATTGGCTGTTAATGCTTATACTGGCTCGTTGTTCTGCTATCTTCTTCATTTTTAACGCTGGAGAGCTTAAACTATGGCCTGAATGCACTTCATCATTACTGCTTTTCTTTCTGTTACAGATTCAAGCTGTAGTGAAAAAGTATGACATTCTTTTTATTGCGGATGAGGTACTTAACAGATTCGTTCATTCTACAAATGTTATCAGTACTAGACAAGGTCTAAGCTAGGGATTTCATTGTTATTCTCTTTTGTTTTAGGTGATCTGTGCATTTGGTAGGCTTGGAACAATGTTTGGGTGTGAGAAGTACAACATCAAACCAGACCTCGTTTCTGTAGCTAAGGTACTACTGAAGAAATGATACTATAGCATCGCTTTCTGTGAGAATACATTTCTGTATTTCTGAATGAGTTGATTTTACTAGGCTCTTTCCTCTGGATATTTGCCGATTGGAGCTGTTATAGTAAGCCCTGAAATTGCAGATGTGATTCACTCTCAAAGCAACAAACTCGGTGAGTTGATAGTACCAAAGTGATATAATACAAGTTACCAAACTGATAATTTCCAATAATTGGTAAATTTTGGATGTTAACAGTCCGTAGAACTCTTTTAACATGTAGTGCTCTCTTTCAGGTTCTTTTTCTCACGGCTTCACTTACTCCGGCCACCCGGTAGCCTGTGCAGTTGCAATTGAAGCACTCAAGATATACAAGTATGCTAACTCTTTTCTTAAAATCTGGGGACTACAACTACAGCTGCAGTGTGATTGGAATTCATTTTTCATTGGCACTGAGTAAACTAACTTCTTGTTTATAGGGAAAAAAATATTTTGGATCAAGTAAATAGCATAGCACCCAAGTTTCAAGATGGTTTGAAGGCCTTTTCCGACAGTCCTATTATCGGAGAGGTAAAAGCTTTGTTTATACTTTTCGATGAAGTTGTTAATCGGAGAAGATAAGATGCTAAACACTTAGCTGTTAATACTTTCCTATCTCGCAGATTAGGGGTACCGGCTTGATTCTTGGAACCGAGTTTGCAAACAACAAGTCACCTGAGGATCCATTTCCTGCAGAATGGGGCAAGTTTTCAATTTTGCTTTCTTATTATGGTTTTCCCACAGAACATTCACCCATTTTTAGTTATCCCATCAGAAGCCAACAGACCAAAGTGGAGGTCTTAAAGTGCCTTCTGTTTTCTCAAGAATTATCTCCCCTTGTTAATAAACCTTGTTAACCTTATATGTTGTAGGAGTAGGCGCATATTTTGGACAAAAATGTCAGGAGAATGGCCTCTTAGTACGTGTTGCTGGAGATAACATACTGATGTCTCCTCCATTCATATTCAAACCCGAGGAAGTTGACGAGGTACTTCTCATTAATACTGCTTTTGACACGGCTGATAAAAAGATGATATCTTTTACTCGTTTTCGGTGTAAATTTGATGTTGAGAGATGATCAGGGTTTTACTTCATAACCTGAATTTAACACTTCAGAGCTATGGAATTGAGCAGAGCATAATGCATTCAAGTAATTACTTATCTTTTTGCAGTTAATTAGCACATATGGGAAAGCTCTCAAGGCTACTGAAGAAAGGGTTGCAGAGCTAAAATCCCAGAAGAAGTGAAACTCAAAACAGCTGCAGAGAATACAATGAAGAAAATTCTCTTAAATCTTTGATGTAAAGCTGATGCATTGACTATTTTGTCATCCTGACACTTGAATAAAGCATTGCAGAGCTTTCAGCCCATGATGTTTTTTGTGATCTTTTCATAGCCACAATCCGCCATTGATGACCTTGATCTCAGTTACCAGATAATTGTTTAAATAATGGAAAGATAGATAAGTAGAGGCACCATTTTATGTAATCCACTTTGGATGAGCCATGAAAATGGGTAACAAGCAGCTTCCATTAGCTGCTTTATATTCCATATCACCTGATGTTTTAATGATCTAACAAATGTAATGATGTTTTTTGTGATCTTTCATAGCCACAATCCGCCATTGATGACCTTGATCTCAGTTACCAAACAATTGTGTAAATAATGGAAAGATAGATAAGCAGGGACACCATTTTATGTAATCCACTTTGGATGAGCCATGAAAATGGGTAACAAGCAGCTTCCATTAGCTGCTTTATATTCAGTATCACCTTATGTTTTAATAATCAAACAAATGTATCATACAAGAGGGTTGCCAAAAACATGGTATTTCTGTAATGATCATGGAAATGTGAAACTCCAGTGATTCATTCCTGATGAAACCGGAAACAGTTTCTTTATGATACAACATCCAGCGACCGTCTTAAAAATAGAAAAAGGTTCCATTTTTGAGTGAATTCAAAAGAAACCAAAGTTTAATCAGGCATGAGTATGAATTTTGATATCAATTTCTGGCCTCTTTTTTGGCCTTTCTTCTTGCTCTCCTTTCCCTGGACCTAAAAGATGATTTGAAGCTTCCATCTTCATCATCATAATCTGATTCGTCCAAGTCCCTAAAAGATTTCTACACACACTCGACCAAAGAATCAAAAAATTACACTAAAAGAACACAAACACAAGACAGATAAGAGACATTAAAGATGGTAATACCTCTCTAAGTTCAGAGAAGCTAACAGCATAGAAAGTAACAGCAGCAGCAGCTACAATTCCAAGTATGGGAAGCGCCAGTTGCATTCCATGGTCCATGAATGATCCTTAACACTTTCTGCTAGTTCTGATTGTTAAAGACAGCCATGAAAATGGAGTATAGAATAGATAAGGAGTTAAAACTTGTGGCTCAGGATAATGCTTTCTAGACGTTGACATTGACATCCATAGTTCAGATCCTTACTTAGAATATAGCAATAAACTTTAATTGAAAATACATAAGAACCAAAGAATTGTCTCCAAAATGTTGACCATTGTCCACCATCAAGTTGTTATGGTTGCTGTTTTTCTTAGTAGAGACAGATGACGAAACAAAAAATTATATCTTTCTGCGTGTTTGGTTACTCTCTGAATTGATTTTTATTCCGTCATCGGATGACAAAAACATAAATTTTTGTTCCATCCAAAATTGAAGGACAAAATTTCTTGTCTCCGTCTCTGAAACAAAACACATAAGCAACTTTCAGAAATATCCCTTCTCTCACATAAACAATTGTTTTATTCTTAATTATATTATTAAACTTATTATTATTATTATTATAAATTTTATACTTATTATATTATTATTATTGTTATTGTTATTATTATTGTTGTTGTTGTTGATGTCGTCTCGTTGTTGTTGTTGTTATTGTTATTATTATTATTATTATACAAGATTAATTTTCTTGTTGTTATTTTTATTATCATTCTTATACATAATTAATTTTCTTATTACTATTGTGATTATTAAACTCCTTATTATTATTAATTTTCTTCCTCTTCTTTTATTGTTGTTGTTATTATTATTATTACTATACAAAATTAATTTTTTATTGTTATTGTTATTATTATTATTATTTGTTAACTTTTTTACTAATAAAAATTATTTGTTTTTAAATAATCAATAAATTACATATTTCTAATCATATTATACTGTAGGGGTACTTTAGTCATTGACACTATTTTTTATGTTCTGTCAACTGCAACCAAACATATATTTGTCATCGAGACGAATACAGTTTTATCTGTTTTGTCCATCACAATCAAACACCTCACTATCTCCAAATTTTGTTCTGTTATGTCTTCAAATTTTGTTATATTCTATCTTTAAATTTTTATTTTATTCCGTCTCTGCGTACAGAAGACAGTAACCATACATTAGGCCCATTCCATTCATCTCTTCCTTCACTAAAAAGAACAAATTAGAGTTCTATCTTCGTCTTCTCTACCTAGTCTAACATGAGGAGTTTTTGTTTTGTTGGTCCAATTTAGAATGTGTTGAATCTATCAAATTAATTGACTACAAACAACAACAACATTATTCCAGCAAGAATCTCCTTGAAATGTAGGATCTGGTGAAATGTAGAAGTAAGCAGTTTTACTTCTAATTAATATAAATATTATTTATGATAAACCCAAAAGAAATTTTTTTTGAAAATAATAGTCAAATGTAAAAATAAATAATTTTATTAATATAAATTTATACAATTAATTGAGTTAAGTTCTTGACAATTTTTAATTTATAAGTCATAAATTTAGTTGATTTTATGTCACAATTTAGCAATTCGAATCTGCTAAATTCTAATTCGATCTAAGAAATGATTTCTTTAAATATTTAAACATTGTTAAAAATGTTATTTTATTTTAATATTTTATAATAATAAATTAAACAAACTTGTACAATGACCTCATTTGCCACTTTTATATGATGTAGTGAGTAATATTTTGGTTAAGTAATATAATTTTAATAAAATTAATTTAAAAATGGTATAAAATTGAGGGTGATAGTAGATCGGGCTGGGTTCAATTTACTATTTAAATAAAAATCAAAATTGTCCTGTCTCTTTCGGTTGGTCTTGGAAAACCTTGGCCGGTGTCTAGTTGGGCCAATAAGTCCCTGCTTGTGGCTGGGTCAACATGAGCTTACCCCTTGACTTTGGGCAGAGCCAGTCCCAATTGTCATCCTTAATAAAAATATTTTAGTGTAGAATGAATATCATTTTAATAACATTAATTTTAAAAAATGGTATAAAAATTAGGAATAATAATAGGTCAGGTTAAGTCTAGGCTGACTCGATTTATAATTTTTTTTTAAAATTATTTTGTCACTTTCGATGGGGCCTTGACAACCCCGACCAATGGCCTGGTTGGGTCAACATGAGCTTACCCCTTGACTTTGGGCCGAGCCAGTCCCACTTGTCACCCTTAATAAAAATATTTTGGTGTATAATGAATGTCATTTTAATAACATTAATTTAAAAAAATGGTATAAAAATTAGGAATGATAATAGGTTATGCTAAATTTGGGCTAACCTGATTTATAATTTTTTTAAAAAAATTGTCTTGTCGCTTTCTGTCGGGCCTG
This sequence comes from Erythroxylum shatona, assembly GCA_027568895.1. Taxonomy (NCBI): domain Eukaryota; kingdom Viridiplantae; phylum Streptophyta; class Magnoliopsida; order Malpighiales; family Erythroxylaceae; genus Erythroxylum; species Erythroxylum shatona. The sequence goes on along the minus strand of JAOSBK010000061.1, from coordinate 128,559 downwards.
GACAACTATGACCAATGACCTGGTCAAGTCAACCCCGGCCTAGCCCATTAACTTTGGGCCGAGCTGGCCCAATTGTCATCCCTAATAAAAATAATGATATAATTAAATTAATTTTTGATAAATCGTTAAAATATAAATTATACCTTTAAAAAAAGATTTGGTATACAAGTAATAAAAATAAAAAGGAAAGAGGTCATGTCATGATCAACATCAAGAAAAAGAAAAAGACAAAGTTGTCATCTTTGCACGTATAGGAATGGGCGGTTTGGTTTGGTCTGGTCGGTGGGCTTTTGGGTTTGGTGGCGGCCGAACTTTAGACCATGACATAACATAAACCCTTTTTTTTTCCTTTTTTTCTCCTTAAATTTCCATATTGTCTTTTTAAGTCAACCGATTTTTTATTTTTCTTCATTATATTCTCTTCGTCCATATTAGCATATTTGACTTTTAGTTAGTAAAGATAAGGTGGCTATGTAATTATTATAATGATGAATTTTAAGTAAAAGAAACTCATTAACTATTTAAGATCAATAATGGTAATAATAAGTAAAGGGGACTAAACAATGAAGAACCATAAAAATTATAACTTAACCAACAATGGTAATCATTTATTATTTAATTTTTTATGTGGGTCATTTTAAATAATCTTTTTACTAGTTAAAAGTATGGCTGTGAACTACTGAACTTTCTCAAACCTTGTATTTTAGTAGAAGTTTTTGATGTTGTAAATTATTTTTACATAATGCCATAAAAATGTATAAGTTGAAATTGTTCATTATTTGTTTTTCATTAAAAGATAATTAGGTTACTATTTCCACATATTTGAAATCATTGTGCAATTTGAATGTAAGAAAAACAAATGGTGTTTAAGCTAAAGAATTATGCTATAACCTTTCTACAAAAAAAAAAGTTATGCAATAACCAAAAAAAATAAAAGGGGTTCCTAATAATTAAAGCTAATTTTACTAAGAATGATATCTTATAAAAAAGAAATATTCATCAAATGATAAATAAATAGACCATAGTTAGAAACGGTAAGTTAATTCGGGATCGAACCAATCTAAATACGAGTTTAGCAAATTTTAAATTAAATTTAAATTTAACATAATTTATTTAGATATAATTGATTTAATTAAATTTTAAAATAATTTCACTTTGATAAAAAATATTAAATAGTTTCAAATAATTTGTTGGGTTGAGTTTGAGACATAATTGACTTAAATCTCAACTCGTTGTCATCCTTAATCATGGTTAGACACAGAGAAACCTAGGGGTAGAAACCTGGTTAAGCACATGAAAGACCGGCATTGTTGAAAGGCTGGCTTGCTCTTATAAGGGACCTACCTACAACTAAGTTGGCTCCATTGGCTGGCTTGCTCTTAGAAGGGACCTGCCCACAGCTAAGTTGGCTCCACTCTTCCTCTTGTACACCTTTATATTCCACAGATTCTCTGTTCTCAATTCAACTTTTTTCTTCTTCCATTTCAAAAGCCTTCATTCCATTTTCTTGTTCTTACTGGCAAACATCTTCAAACCAAAGCAGACCCACTTCTCATCTCTTCCTGGCAAGTGATCCCATCCATTTATTTCTATTTTTCTTTTCTGGGATTTCTTTTCTAGTTTGTTTGATGTGTGTACTGTCTTAAGTTTGAATCTTTAGCTCTACTGCTCTGTTTTTCTACTCTGTTTTCTCAATCCGCTAACTGGTTTCTAATCTTCTGTCCTGTTTTGTTTTGTCTTTGTTTGCTGATTTAGAAATGAACTGTCTCGGTTTTGCTCTGGTTGATCACATCTTAGTGATCCTTGCGTGATGATGATTGCTGATCATAAAAATGATCAGCGATTTAATTAGTTGTGATCAGTTGTATCTTTTTCTTTCCTTTGAAATTTTCACAGAAACTGAAGCGATCATAAGAGAATAACCCAAAAAGCCAAAAGATGCTACTTATTTTTATCACTACACTGTTCGCTGATCATCAATACGCGGAAAACTGGGATTCATGACTTTCTACTTTTTTAAAAAAATCCTTCGAGAAATTATACTATATAAGGAATCGAATATAATCTTTCTACCTTATTTTTAGCTTACACGTATTAATTTGGTTTTGTGGTTAGGTGGAGGAATTAAAAACTTGCAAGTTACTTATGAGATCCTTCTGGGAATCAGTAAAAACTTATGCGATTTGTTGTTTGAATTGATTATTAAGTATTGTTATGTGAGCCAACTTCTTGTTTCATCGGCTCTACTCTGTTTCTTAGCTAATTGTTCAGTTTCCATTAAAACGACTTCGAAGAAGCTTAGACCAAAAGGTGAAATGAGAGATTGAACAGCTATAGGAACAAACTTTGTTTTATTTTCTTGGCGTTTCTAGTGCCTTTAAAACCGGCTAATTACCCCTCGTTTTTCGCAATTGCAGTACAAGAATATCTATGATAAGCACTAGAGAGAGATATCTCTGTCTTTTTTTCGCCCCTTTTCCTATGTTATTACCTATTATGATGATCATAATAATTATAGGAGGATGATTTTACTTGTAATTTGAACCCATTTAATGTTGAACTTAATACCACGTTTGTGGGCCTTTATATGCCTATTCCTTCTTGAATGGTTAAAAATTTGAGAAGATCTGACCATAGAAAAAGGAAACGGCTAGACACAAATTTAATTAAATTACAAGGTGTAGTAATATATGAATAAAGGCAATTCTAGAAAAATTAAAACTTTGGCATACATGATTAGTGGTGAGCAGTCTTTTTAATGGTGTAGCTAATGAGGATTTACCACATAGGCTTAGGCTTGATTAGTGGGTAGAGAATGCCATATGTCGTTTTGTAGGGACCATTTTCTTTGTGATTAGGGGTTTGATTTAGAATAAAAAGGAGATAAGGATTGGGATGTGATGCCTACTTTGATGTGGCCATCTCAAACAATGCCTTCTCTTTTTTTTGGTTATGTATTACCAAAATCAGAGAGAGATAATTAGTTTATATTCGATACCAAGGTTTATTTGGAAGTAAGTCTTTTTTAGGGTTGAAGCAATTTAATTCGATGGATGCATTCCATCTTTTCTTTTTTTCCCCCAAGTGGATGGACGGTCTAGATGCAATGATGGATAATGAAAGAAAATGACGTTTTTGGAAAGCAGTTAGCTTTTAGGAGTCTACTTGTCACACTTTGGTTTATGTTAACTTACACACTAAAAGTAAAAGATGGAGAAGAAAACAAGGAAAACAATAGTTCTTAGGACCCACAAAGTGAATGATCTCACATGATACCATCACATGCTATATCAGTCTGAGATGATCTTATAATATTAGCTTTCAATAGTTTTAGATTCATTTTTTTAGTTTTTTTATTATATATATAAAGATAGTGTTAATTAGAGTTGTCTTTCTTAGTTGCATAATTAACTTCTTATGCTTAGGAATATGTATTACCTATAATGAGTGCTACTTCCCCACAAGTAATGATGTGATTTGGATAAAACTTGTGGACTAGGAATCATGATCAAGTTCCCCCATGACCTTGCTAATGACTTAGTCAGAACCCAACATTACTTCTCAATTTCATTGCCCTTGTGCTGTAATTGTCATGCTTAGGATGGGAAATGGGTCAAGCTAGGTCGAGTTGCCTCTAGTTCGTCCTACTCCAACCTATTATGAATCTGCCCCCCAATTCTTCTTACATATGGTTAGACGGCTTGATCATTACCAAAATGACATATTTTTAATATAATTGATTAAAGTGATATTATTTTTTTTAGTTTGGTTTAGTTCGAGTCTTTCAGTCTAAATCAAATTTAAAGCCGCCAAATTTCGATCAACTCAAGCTTGATTTCAGACAGAACCAAACCAAAACTCCCAACCCTAGTCATGTCCTTCATTGTAGTCTTTTTTCCCTTTCTCATTCCTTTTCTTTTCTGTCATATTTTTGGGTTTAAAGAATTGTATTGATCAAATTATAAAAACTATTTATATGTTGGAGCTGAACTAAAACTAAAGAGGGAAACCAAAAAAGGGGAGGATACATCTTTCTACGTTGGGAAAATAAAAGTAAAGGATGCACTTTTTTCTAGGGGCGGCATATAAAAGACAAAAGAAACAGGCTGTTACAATGCAACTGTGGGGATCGTATACTATCTAATGAAAAAAAGCACTTCTTTACTATTAAACAACTAAATAGTCAAATTTGTTTATTTATAATCTGATTCTGGTATGTTACCGCCCACTTGGGTTCTCGGTTAAAGTGCCTTTTCTGTTGGCACCACGTCAAAGATGACATCTTGACATTAGCATCTCCACTTCTCTTGGCTTTTTATATTGTTTTTCTCTTCGTGACGTTACTTTGTTATATAATGATACTAGCTTAATTGTTGTAGGCTCAAAAAGCAAATAATTTAAAGGGGATATAGCATTGGAGAGTGATTAGTAAGCTCGGTTAACTTTCGATGAAATGTTTGTTTAAGAATAGGTGTTTGATGTGAACCAAATGTGCCAAATAAGTAGGATTTTACTAGGCCATTGAATTTCTTCGATAATTTATCACTTTATCATCAAATCAGATCTTCAAGGTTCTACATGTTATATGTTCCTGTGTACTTTTACCTCAAATTCCAATTACTTGAATTTTCTAGCTTATATGGCTCTAACTTAACTGTGAACTTGTGAATATTACAGAAGGCAATTCTTGTGAGCTACAGCCTAAATACATATGGAGGAAGAGACCCTTGTTAGTTCTGAGATACCAGTGAAGGTTGAGATTGATGATAAAGCTGATCCTATCAAGGTAAATTCTTTGATTAGATAGGAAGTTCATCGTTTGTAGCTCCTGTGCATATGCTATTTTATGTATGTTTATTATCAAAGTTCTGAATATTTCTGCTTTTATCTGACCTGGTCCTGTTGAATCATTAGTTTCTATGGTAAACATTTCTAGTGCCATTTGCTGCAGGAGTATATCTGAACTACTACGGATCAGATTTGTCATATTGATCATTTCTTCATGCTTTAAACATCTTATTCTCCTTTATGTCTAATTCTCAGTGATCCCTGCAATAATTTCCAATTTCTACTACCTAGGTAGCTGTCAACTTTAGATATGTGGAGTAATTTCCATTACTTAACTTGTATTAGCTATCAAAATGGTAAAAGATATTTAATATACCAATCTCTCTGAAGAATTTGTAGAACTGGTTTTGATTCTTAGGACAATATTATTACAGGCAGCTAATGGAGAGTTGGCACAGGCACAAAAAGAAGTAAAGAAAGAAGATGATGAAACGGATGGGGAGTTCATAAAAGTGGAGAAAGAATCACTCGAAGTGAAAGACAGATTGCACAAAGCTGAGTCAACATCTGCAGAGGATGACAAGTCATCTGCCATTGAAAGAAGCTTTAGTGGTTCTAACAGAGAGCTGCTAGAATCTCAAGAGAAGATAAGGGAACTAGAACTTGAATTGGAAAGAGTTGCAGGGGAGTCAAAACATTCTGAGTCTGAGAATGCAAAGCTAAAGGATGAGGTCTTGCTTACTAAGGAGAAGCTGGAGGAAAGTGGAAGAAGATATGAGGAGCTTGAATTAAGTCGTAAGAAATTGGAAGAGCAGATAATCGAAAGCGAAGAGAAGTATAGTTCACAGCTCAACAACTTGCAGGAGGCTATGCAAGCTCAAGAAGCCAAGCACAGGGAAGTGGTTGAGGTGAAAGAAGCATTTGAAGGCCTCAGCATTGAGCTTGAGAACTCAAGGAAAAAAATGAAAGATTTGGAAAATGAGCTACAAGTTTCAGTTGGTGAGGCAAAGAAGTTTGAGGAATTGCATAGAGAAAGTGGTTCACATGTTGAAACTGAGATGCAGAGGGCATTGGAGTTCGAGAGGCTGCTTGAGGTTGCAAAACTGAGTGCAAAAGAAATGGAAGATCAAATGGCTTCCCTCCAGGAGGAAGTCAAGGGACTATATGAAAAGATTGCAGAAAACCAAAAAGTTGAAGAAGCACTTAAGAGCACCACAACAGAACTTTCAGCAGCTAAAGAAGAGTTGGCACTTTCAAAAGCACAACTTCTAGATGTAGAGCAAAGACTCTCTTCAAAGGAGGCTCTTCTAAGTGAATTGAACCAGGAGTTGGACCTCAAGAAAGCTTCAGAATCTCAGGTGAAGAGTGACCTCTCTGTGCTTGAGAGTTTACTTGCTGCTACTAAAGAAGATCTACAAGTCAAGACCTCAGAGTTGGAAGACACCAGGTTGAAGTTGGAGGCGGAAGTCAATGCGAGGGAACTGGTTGAAGCTGGTGCAAAATCCCAGGAAACACAAGTTTCAACTATACAGGAGGAATTAGCCAAAATAGTTAAAGAAAAAGACGTTCTTGAAGCAGCTATGGCTGATCTCTCCAGTAATTCAGCACATGTGAAGGAGCAGTGCCAAGCACTCGAGGAAAAGTTGAAGCTTTCAGATGAGAATTTCAACAAAGTTGATACTCTTTTGTCCCAAGCTTTATCTAACAATGCAGAGGTTGAACAGAAGTTGAAGTCTCTGGAAGACCTCCACAATGAATCTGGAGTTGCTGCCTCAACAGCCACCCAAAGGAACTTAGAACTGGAGGATTTAATGAAAGTTTCAAATGAATCAGCTGAAAAGGCCCAATCTCAACTAACCGAACTAGAATCTCGCTATATTGTGGCAGAGCAGAGGATTGTGGAGCTTGAGCAACAGTTAAATCTTGTCAATCTAAAAAACAGTGATGCTGAGAGAGAGGTCGAAGAATTTTCCCAAAAAACTTCTGAACTTAATACTGCACTGAAGCAGGTGGAGGATGAAAAGAATCAGTTGAGTAGTGGGATGCTGGAATACAAGGAAAAGATAAGCAATCTTGAATCTTCCCTAAACGAGTCAATATTACGCAACTCTGAGTTTGAGAATGAGTTGAAGATTGCAATGGATAAATGTGCTGAACATGAGAACCGAGCAAATATGAATCATCACCGCAGCTTGGAGCTTGAGGATTTGTTCCAAAATTCTCATTCCAAAGCAGAGGATACTGGAAAAAAGGTGAAGGAGTTGGAGTTGTTACTTGAAGCAGAGAAATACAGGATTCAAGAGCTTGAGGAGCAGATAAGTACACTCGAAAGGAAATGCCTGGATGCTGAAGTAGAATGCAAGAAATACTCTGAAAAGGTATCTGAAGTTGCATCTGAACTTGAGGCTTTCCAAGTGAGGGCATCAGGCCTTGAAAGTGCACTGCAAGTGGCCAATGATAAGGAGAGGGAGTTAATTGCAAGCTTGAACACAGTGACCGATGAAAAGAAAAAGTTAGAAGATGCCTCAAGCAATTCAAGTTTAAAGCTGGCTGAAGCTGAGAATCTTGTTGAAGTCTTGCGGAATGAACTAACTGTTGTGCAGGAGAAGTTAGAGTTAGCTGAAAACAGTCTGAAGGCTGTTGAAGTGAGGGAAAGTGATGTGCTGTTGAAGCTCAAGGTGGCTGAGGAACAGCTTAAAGAACAAGAGATAATGTTTGAGCATACCACTGCAAGAAAGTTGGAGCTTGAAACATTACATGAATCCTTAACAAGAGATTCCGATATCAAGCTTCGAGAAGTCACAGAGAACTTCAATAACAAGGATGTTGAGGCAAAATCCTTGGCTGAGAAACTGAAGATTCTTGAAGACCAGGTAAAGTCGTATGAAGAACAACTGGCTGAAGCAGCTGGGAAATTAACTTCACTGAAGGAAGAGCTGGATTTGTCATTCATGAAAATTGCTTCTTTAGAAACATCTAATGAAGAGCTAAAAAGTCAGATTTTGGAAACTGAAAATAAGGTTTCTATCTCGTCTGCAGAGAACGAAATCTTGCTTGAGACAAACAATCAGCTTAGAACTAAGATCGATGAACTTCAAGAAATGCTAAATTCTGCCATTTCCGAAAAGGAAAACACTGCTCACCAGGTTGCCTGTCATGTGAACTCAATTAAAGAAATAACAGATGAGCACTCTAGAGCCTTGGAACTTCATTCTGCAACTGAGGCTCAGAAGACGCAAGTGGAAGCACAGTTGCAAGAGACGATTCAGAGACTCGCTCAGAGAGATGAAGAAACAAAAGATTTGAATGAGAAACTAGATGCACTTGAGAGCCAAATAAAGTTGTATGAACAACAGACTCATGAGGCATCTGCAGTTGCTGATGGTCGAAAACTCGAGGTGGAAGAGACTTTACTGAGATTAAAACATGTAGAAAGCATTGTCGAAGAATTGCAAAAGAAATCTAGTCACTTTGAAAAGGAGAGCAGAGGTCTAGCTGAGGAAAATTTGAAGCTCACTCAGGAACGAACTTCAAATGAATCGAAACTATGTGATCTAGAAGCAAAACTCTCCACAGTTCTTCGTGAGAAAGGTGAAGCAGATGAACAGCTTCAAACTTCAAAGAAGGCCATAGAAGACATATCAAAGCAGCTTACAGACGAAGGGCTCAAACTGCAGTCTCAGGTTTGTATCAATCTTTTTGTTTCCTTCAATAGTATCGTAAAAGCTAACCTTTTGTTTTATGGTCGTCTGATGCAATAAACTGTGATTCTGCAGATATCTGCAGTTTTGGATGAGAACAACCTACTCAATGAAACATCTCAAAATGCAAAGAAGGAGCTTCAATCAGTTATAAGCCAGCTTGAAGAACAATTGAAAGAACAGAAGGAAAATGAAAACATGTTGAGAATTGAATTCGAGAGCCTCAGGGCAGAGGCTGCTGAGAAGTCATCCTTGCAAACCCATCTCAAGGAACTTGAAGAACAACTGTTGAGAGCTAATAAAGACAAGGTAGGGTGAACTTCTAAAATGAAGCTATATGATATTTCAACAGGATTTGATTAAGAAACTTCCTTTCATTTCCAAACTTTTAGGAATCAAATTCTGAGAAAGAGTTGGAAAGAGAAGCAGCCCTGAAGAAATTTCTTCAAGAACTTGAAGCTAAAAACGGAGAAGTCATGCTTCTGCACAAGCAGGTGAAGGAGCTTGAACAGAAACTGCAGCTTGCTGATGCTAAATCAGTTAATACCGTGGAGCACAAGGATGGAGTGGAGATCAAATCCAGAGACATTGGATCAACCATTTCTACTCCAACCAAAAGAAAGAGCAAGAAAAAGTTAGAAGCTGAATCTTCTCAAACTTCTCAGGTTCAAACTGCAGAGACTTCACATGCCATGACAATTAAGTTCATCTTGGGAGTGGCTTTGGTGTCTGTCATTGTTGGTGTAATTCTTGGGAAGAGGTACTGATCATTGGGTTGTGGTTTTTTGAGTTTTCCTTTATTCTCTTGTTTACATGCAAGCTTATACACAGAATACTGGAATCTGGGTTTGTACACCAGTCAAGCTTAGGTCTTTAGTGCTTGGTCAGGGAATTTGTTTGGTCAGGGAATTTGTTTTTCCTCCTGTCCCTCACTTCAATGCATAGCCAAAAATGTTGGATTCATGAAAGTTTGTTTCAAGTTTTTTGAGTAACTACTACATCAGCTTCTCTTGCTAATTCAAGTGCCTTTTCAGTTTAAGGATGATCACAAGTCAAGTTGAGCTCAGGCTTTATATTTGGTCCAGAGTTGAATTTAATTGAGTTTCATAGGTCTAAAATTAATTAAAGTGACATTATTTTGTATATGAAAGAAGTTCAAGACTAAATCTTTAAAAATAAATTTAATAGGGTGCGATGGGAGCTTCAAGCTTCCCAAGTCCGATTGTACCCAAGCTCAAAGTCGGGCCTGTAAAACCCCAATCGGGTTTCATATCAAACTCCATCTTAAAAATTCTAAACTTGGTTCAAACCTAGACGAGTTCGACCTGATCTATTGTCATGTCTGCTCAATCCTTACTCCTATCTCCTTACTCTCCATGCATTTGTACATGATGGAGAGAATTTACAGGCTCGTTTTTATGAAATTGATTATCCAGAAACTGTACTATGTCCTGAAAAGTTGGAACACTTTTGAATGATTGATAATAGGAGGGTCCATTGTCTAGCCATTTTTATGGTACCACTTGGACCTCCAGGAAAAATAAGGGAAACGTTAAATCAAATCAGGAATTTTTTAGTGAACTATTGAAGTTGATTGATTAAATGTTTCGGTCCGACCCAACTTAATCTGACTTGATATATAGGATTTACTTAGTACGAGCACTAAATTGGCGTGATTTGTAAGTTAATGTCTCAATCTAAAGGCTTATCTAGTGCACATTTAAAAGATAGTGACTGCGAGTTCCTTTATTTTTTTAAAAATAAAATTTATACCAATAATTGACAACAATGTATTCAATTAAAACACAATTAAATAAAATTACTTTATCTTATTTATATTTATTAAAACAATATATTTAATTAATTTATTCGATTTATTTTAGTTCCAATCTTAAATCGAAAGTCAATTAATTCGAGTTATTTTATTAATTTTAAATTGGGACAAAATGTCAAACTCAATTCTCAAATTTTATTTTATACTTATTTTAATAATGAAAATTTGTATTCAATAATATTATTTTATTTAAATTTACTAAAAATTATTTTAATTAATTCAGTCAGGACATTTAAATTTAGATTTGATTTGATTCGTAATTTGATTAATGCGAGTTATTTTTGTTAACTATAGACCGGATTAAAATATCAAACCTAATTTTTAAAACTTCTTTCATACTTTATTTTTTCTCAATAATAAAATAATTTATAATTATTATTTTAAATATACATCTTAAAATAGTGTAATAATCCCTATGGTACATAAAAATTACAGCCCTAGCTTGAAGACAAGGTCCGAGAGTACAAAATTGTTGTTTCTTAAACAACAATGTTAAAGTTTTGACACCATCGTTAAGGTTACTTAGGATCTTCACTTTCTTGTACACCTAAAGAGATATACCATTATTTTTGTGACATTAAAGACAGTTTTGTGTTCAATGACAAGCTTTTTGTTTTTTTGTTACAACTAAGAAAACCAAAACTACCTTATAAAAGAAATACTACTGGCATCAGCCTATATAATTAAAAAGAGGACTTTAAAAATATCATCCCAAACCTGAAATTTTGAAGAGATGCAATAACCCAATTTAGCCGGATAATCTGCTACAAAATTATCTTTACAAAGAACATATCGAATAGAACAACTCTAATTTCTAGCAAAGTATCAACTAATTTGTAATTCAGTATGTAATTTTTTGGGTCGATTTATTTTAATAAATCTCGTTTTTAAAAACTAACCAATTTATCAATTGATTGGTTAATTTTATTAAATTAATAAATTGTTATAAATTAAAATAATTTAATTTAATTTTTATTTAATAATTTTTAATTAAATTTAAATTATTCAATAAGTCACGACAATCTCTAAGTCTCAACTTTATTATTTCTTTTAAGTCTGCAGATTAACCCCAAAAATAAAAAAGTGTTAATAATTAAAACAATGTTGATTTTAATTGAGTTAAAATCAAATTAAAAAAATATCCAAATTAGTAAAATAATAAAAAGGTGACAATAACACATAATTTACAAAGTGTGATGAATGTCCTACAGCACATCACAATCACAAGGAAAGCTTTCAAGTGCTACAAAAACTGTGGACTCACTTGTTTGGCATTTGGAACCTTATTAGCTGTGCTACTTGTCGTTTACGGCGTTTCTTCTACCTCCATTCTTCTTCCTCTTCTTCTTTGTTCTTTCTATATTTTTAACAGCTAGAATGAAAACAACATTGTCATGATCACATTAAACTTTTGAGAATCAGCACTAACATACACACATCTTATATGAAACCCCAAATTCTAGTCTTAACACAAAGTTATTACATCAACAACATCTAGCTAAGATCCCTCTTAAAATATGCAAAATCTAAGAGGATGAGTGACATGCAACTTTACTCTTATTCGGGCTATTTCCGATTCAACACAAAGTATAACTATGAAGAGTATACATCGGAATATACAGGAATAGAATAATCCAAGTACAAGTCCATTCTTACCTGGTAGTTGCATTAGATGAGATATCAACAACAGGGACCCTACTACGGTTGGTCCCCTACGCACCTCAGGGACTTGCATGTACATAACAAGAAGCTAAACAACGAACGTCTTTTTGTTCAGTTTTTGTTTTCTTCTCCCTCCCAATGCTAAACAAATAATGCCCACTTCCACTGATCCACTTGTACAATTATTGTTTAGTCTAATTATACAGTGCACTGAAACCCACACACACACATACGCACAGTCTCTGTTTCTACTGATCTGCTTCTGCTCCTAACTTCCATGCAAAAACCCCAACCGGGGAATCAGAATCATACCAGTTCTTGTACTAGAAGATATGAACATTTACACTTTCTTCATTTTCCCTTTATCAAAATTTTCATCAATTGGCAAAAACTAAAGTAAAATTTCCCCTGCAAAAAGAATTGACAACTAAGTAAGAATCAATGATCATCAAACCGAAACCCAAAAGTAATTCAATCGGACGGCTGCCAAGCAGAGGCAGTCAACAAAGACAAGTCCTTCCAACCCAATTTCAAGCAACCATTTTCCTCCACCAAGGTATACCCTTTCCATGGAAACATTCCCAAGAGCAGGCTTGCTTGGGCTGCCGGGCTACCCGCCAGCGACACGGGTTGGAACCCGACCCTTCTAAGCTCATCCCCCCATCTCTCCACCTTTACCTCACCCGTCCTCTTGGGCCCACCAACGGCCACGATGTTCCTGATCTCACAACCAAACAGCTGCTGCTCCACCGTATGCCTCTCCACATTGTCCAAACCCAAGCCGTCCCCTAAAGCATCAAACAACGCACTGTAGTAATGCAATGCCTCAACAAACCGCGCCAAGAAACTACCGCCGTGGCTAAGATCTTGTTCGACGGTCGTGATCAGTTTCGGCCTCAACAGGGTCAGTAATCTCAACGTCCCCAAATCGCTCCCCGTGATATCATATAAACAATGATGCATCCAGTGCACCACTATAGCTTCTCTAGGTCTAATACCTAGTTGACTCAGGTCTGTCAAATTTCCGATTTTGCCCTCCAGTGGTAAGAACTCAAACGGCAGACCGAGTGAGCTTGCGAAATCGGCGAGCCTCCTTCCGGTTGACTCCAGCAACTCGGAGGAGGACCCGAACCCGGTGATTCTAACGGATCGGATTTTTTTAGTCCGGGAAGCGAGGATGTGGAACAATCCTGGCCACTGGAGGCCTTGCATTATATCGAGATCGATGACGTGGACACGATCCTCTCCGTCCAGTGCTTGGAAAATGGCTTGATTAGCAGTGAAGTGAGAGAACTTGATCGACGGGCTGATCGAGTTGTATGATTGCAAAGCGTTGAAGATTTTCTGTGACTGCGCTATGGTCAAAGCTTTGGAGGTTAGAGGAGAGTAGGTACGTAAGCATGAGCTTACCACTCGCGACTGCAGCGCGTGAGCGAAGTACGCCCCGACTCGCTCCGGCGAGGAACCGAACGGAGAGGAGAGCTCTGAAATCTGCGGGAGCAGACAGTTGGCGTCGTCGAGATTGTCCATGGCGACGCACTCCGCGCATTGTAGGAGAAGGCCGAGAAGTCTCAGGCCAGTGGACTCGCCGCCTTCAACGACCGTGGTGGAGTCTTCCTCGGCGGCGGTTTTCTCACCAGAGACGGAGGCTTCGGCGGAGAAGTTTGGACGTTTAGAAGCAGGGTCGTCGGAATCTCCGTCTCTGTCGCCGCGCTTTGTCTTCATGGGGGAGGCAGGATTGTTAGGGGTAGAAGATGAATCACAGTTGATAGTGGGCTGAGCAACTAAGCTTTGAATCATTATCGAAAGAGAAAAAGGGTACGTGGGCGAGAGAGATTCGCTGAGGAAGGAGATTTCGAGCGAAAGGGACAAATCTTGCAGAGAAGGACAAGAGATGTATGTGCAGAGCCGTGTCAGAGCAGAAAAAAGAGCGGGTGATGATCAGTTGGTCCGTTTGGACAGCGAGAAAGTGAGGGAAAATTCAGGTAAAAGTTGCGCAACTTTTCTTCAGTTATAAAGAAGGAATGGAGTGGCTGGGGCTTGACTTCCCCATCCTTAACCAAGGTCTCGATTTTGAGTCTTAGGAATGGAGCCACACTCGTGAGAAAGAGCTTTGCCGCCTATATGGTCTAATCTGGCTCAAATTCAGATTAGTCGATTGCTCGTGTGGCGTCGGATACCGGATGGTTTAACCGGAAAAAAAAAGAAAGAAGGAATTGAGATCGGTTGTCGTTTTTGGTATTCTTCCCCTCCGTTTAGGCGTGTCGTTGAGCCCGTTTGATTTGGGATTATAATGATTTAATTTAAAAATTATTGATATTATAAATTTAATAAAAGACCAATGATTAATGGGAGTTAGGTTTGTGATCTTATGTTGTACACATAGGATTCTATTTTGGGTAAGCATCAAAATTCGTCTTGGTCTAGGGGATAAGGAGTTAGCAATGGATCGAATTGGGCCGAGCTTGCCTCAAATTTTCATTTTCTAGCCCGAGCTCGGCCTAAAGCTCAATTGAGCCCGAGGCTTCAAGCTCGATCAAACTTGACCAAATTTATTTTTTATTTTTAAAATATTAAAATGATATTATGTTATATACAAAATTTAAATTTAAAGCCCGAAATCATAAATTATATATGATTGAAGCCCATTCAATTCAAATAGATTGGATTAGACCAAGGCGGGCCTGGTTGTGTTGAGATTTTTTTCATTCAATTAAAAGGATAATTATTTCCTTTAAAATTTTTAGGTAAATTTGTTAAAAATTTTATAAAATATTACTTAAAACATATTTTATAGGCTTACTCATATTTCTAGTTACGTCCTTCCATTTTAGGGATGATAATGAGTCGATTGAATCGGATTAATCTATTACTTTGGTACGGTATGATCAAATTTAATTGAAAATAAAAATTGTTATTATTTTATCTAAATCAATTTTATTTTATGTAAAAATTCAAACTTTAAATCAAATTTCGACTCGAATTGAGTCGGGATTTTTTTGCCACCCTTAATTTTGATTAGTGGTTGGGTTGATCCTCCACCTTAATTGTGATTAGTGGTTAGGTTAGTCCTCTACCCCTAATTTTTATAGGCTAACTCATATTTCTCTTTAAGTCCTTCCACTTTAGGGAATGACAATGAGACAGTTGAGTCCAATTAATATATTTCGCCAGAGTTTGTCTGAAATGAATAGAGTCCATTGAGATTAACTTGCTCACTTTCTGCTTAAACTTGTTTACACTGATTAATCAATCACAAGTTATGGCATAATTACATTTAAAAGTTAAAACTTTGGACTTCTTGTTGATGTTATGACAAGAATCCGAATATGGTAAATGATTATTTCCTGAAATTATTGCACAACACAAGGTTTCTAGAACAAAGTTTCATAGCATTTGACAGTTGGAATTGTATAGTTAAATTAGTTAACTAGAGATTTGAGTTCTTCGAATCCAAATATTTGTAATACCGACAACAACAACAACAATTCAATAAAAGTCCTATCAAATACAAGATTTAGAGAGGTGCAAACGGCCTCAATCTTACCCCTAACTAGAGAAGTTGTTTCAAAATATTTGTGGTACCAAATGCTTTAACTTGTTAAAGTAGAGGTCTCAACACCTATTTTCAGATGACTTGGCAAGGGAATCAACCAAGAAATCACGGTTTAAGATGAACATTATGCTCTTCCATTGTCATGTAATACATGATTTACATACCTATGCTTCTAAAAATTGACAAGGGATGAGAAGCACAATGACTTAAGAGACTTGTCCCATACAAGTTACAACTAAAGGTGAAACAACTATGTACAACTACAACATCAAAGAAAGTTCAATAATGCGCAGTTCTTAAAAGTGAATCAACTATGAAACAAATGTAATTACCTTTTGGTCTGACTATTACATCCGTGTGCTTTTGTCAAAGCTTGAATTGACAGAGCCATACATCAGGATTATAACTGCACGTTAGAGGATCTTTTAGGTTCATACCAGAGCCTCAAGTTTTTATTTTGTAATAGCTTCAGTATTGTCTCAAACTACAGTTTGGAAACCAAACATTTTAATTCTGCTTAAGTCTAGTTTGAATCAAACATCCAAGCCTACAACACTTAAGATAATCTATTTCCTCTTTGAGACTTCAGGCAAATGCTTTCTTGCATCATAATGCCAACAAAGGATTGCTAATTCTGCATTTTCACTAAGCTAATTGTTATTGGCCATAAATATTTACTAGAACTAATGGCATTCATCAATACCCTATTACAAACACCCACAAAGCATTGTTATATAGAAATCTACATCATTGTGAAAGAAAAAATAAATACTCGGCAACACACCAAAACAAAGAGCTTAACAAAGATGAAGTCCATTGAATTGTTAAAACCAAAAAGATCAACCAACCAAAGACATATTGGCATGAAACGAATCCTTATTGTTTGCTTAAATCTAATAGCATCATCTAGTGATATACCCATCAAAGGCTCTTTATGAATAACTATTCATGAAGATCATACTTTGCACATTTGAACAAGCCCTAGAAATCAACTAGATAAGAACATCAAGAACCATGCCAAAATCATTCCAATAATCAAACAAAACTAACAGCGTATTAATTATAAGAAATTCTAATTAAAATATAGACTCTAAGCAAAGCAGATCAGGAAAATGTTCCCACAAAATCCACCTTGAACAATCATTATGCAAAAATCATCATCTTAATCCATTACAAAATACATTTTTTTGACAATATTCCAACAAAAAAAAAGATGAGCATTTAAAAACCAAACCACCAGCTCAAAACCTGAGCTTGGTAAAGAACCACCGGTTCTTTCCAGTCTTGAACCGCTCCTCCAACCTAGCCTTAGTCTCCTTCGCCGCTACAACTTTCTTGTCTCTGCTCTGCAAGACATCCGCGTTGACCACGTCCTTCAAATCCACATCCAGAGTGTACCGGGTAGGCATCAGATGCTGATAGTTCACCAGCTTAATGAAGCACTTCACTCGAGACTTCTTGGCCGTCTTTTTAGCCGAATCCTTCTTGATCACTTTTCCGGGATATTTCTTAATGCCAGCAACGAGACAGTGACCGTAGGGGCGGTCCCGGGTCCCGTCGTCGAAGGATTTGATGATGACAGCCTTGCGCCCGGCGTAGCGGCCTTGGAGGAGGATTACCGCCTTGTTCGGCTTGAGAAACTTCACCATTTCTTATTCACGCTTTCTCGCTCTTTCTCTCTAAACCCTAACCCTAAAATGCGAATTTATATAGCGCATAAAGAGAGGCGATTCAAAGCCCTAGACTATTTTTTTCAACTGGAGCTTTGGGTTGGGTTTCTGAGAGGCCCGATTGTCTAAAAAATGCTCCTTCCGTATGAGACATCATTTATTTTGAGTAAAAGAAATAAGTCTGTTTTTTGAAATAGGGATGCCAAAAAGGAGCTGACTTAGCTAAATTTTGGTTCGAGTTGACCGGAATGCAAGCCGTCCATGATCAGCCTAGACGAGTCATGGGCCGAGATCAGGCAGGTCATGAGCAGACCTGGCCTAGCTCGTAACTCGACTATTATTTCAAAAATGACATAATTTTGTTAAAAACGATATCATTCTTAACATTTTTCTTTAAAAAATATGGTGGATAAGATTCCAAGTAGGCCTATATAAGTCCATCGAGTCACAAGCCAAGCGAGCCACGGTCTACTCTAGCTCGTGGTCAAACCGGGAGTAGCCCGGGCTCTGGCTGACTCATTGACATCTTTATTTCAAAGTAAATTTTTAAATCTTTTTTAATTTTTAAAATTCTCAAAAACACTTTTTGTAAATTTCAATTTTTAAGCATTTATTAAAAAATAATAACGAAATATACACACTATGAATACTGTACTTATACTAATCAAATGTTATATACATAACTATTTAATTCAACTCATAAATTTAAACTGAACTAATTAAAATTAAATTAAATTAATAATTTATTATAATTCTTAATTTAATTTTAATGTAACTATTTACTTCAAGTTTAATAATTGATTAAATTATCATATTAGTGATATTTAATTAATTCAATTATAATATTCATACTTAAAGTGTGTTTTTTTTGTTATTTTTTAACCAAACTTTAAAAAGAGATTTTTTTCGAAAACTGAAAAGTAGAATGATTTTTTTAGAATTTTTCAGAAGATTTTTGTTAAAAATTTTAAATTATTAGGAAAGTTTATATTTTTACCCAATTTATTTTTTATTGACAACAATATTTAATTATGTAAAATGTCCTTTTTATAAGATTATTTTTATTTTCCTAAAAAATTAAACAAAAAAAATGGTTTTAACTAATTCCCAAACATTCGTGTGGTTCATTAAATATTAAACTAAATCCTAATTAACAATGTAATTATATTTTGGTTAAAGGAATTAAAGCTATAATTTTATTATGTAACTTACAAAATGTCTGAAATTGTGTAAATTATGAAGAAGATTATGAACAACTACAAAATATAGGAACTTAACATTTACTTGCTAATTTAATAATGCTAATGAACATTATGCCCTTCCACCGTCATGCAATATAAGATTTACATGTACATGCTTCTAACAGTTGGTAAAGGATGACAAGCACGATGACTTAACATAATAGACTTCTTGTCCCATACAACTACAGGTGAAACAACTATGTAACGAAGGCTGAGCTGACGGAGCCATACCTCAGGAGTCAGGACTACAGTGATAAGACTCTCCATAGATTCAACCAAATACGATAAATAGAAAAGCAACGAAGAAAAAAATGATAAATTTGTAGAAGTTAATTAATAATGCAAATGTCACCGATACAGCCTAACAACGTTTATGAGAAGCTGTGAACCTCTATTGATATCTACAAAGACCACAAAATAAGAAAGTGTTTATCAATCTATTTCCTTCCCTCGAGTATATATATATATATATATATATATATATATGATGTGAACCTCTATTGATCTCTACAAAGACCACAAAATAAGAAAGTGTCTATCAATCTATTTCCTTCCCTCGAGTATATAATATATATATATATATATATGTATGTGGCTTAAAGTATATATATATATATATATATATATATATATGTATGGTCGGTCAGACACCATGGATCGCGGGAAATCGTGTAAGCGAACCACCCTACCGATGAACTCTTCAGCCACCTTCTTAGTCGTGAAGGGATGTTTGAGAGCGATGAAGTGACAGTATTTGCTTAAACGGTCCACAACCACTAACACCGTATCATAACCGCGAGATTTAGGCAAACCTTCAATAAAATCTATACTAAGGACTTCCCAAATAGCATGAGGAATGGAGAGTTTCGTACTTCATCTACTGGCGAATAGGACAGCTAGCCATAAAGTTTTTGACATTGGTTTTCATGCATTCCCAAAACAACTCCCTGGTGAGCAGTTTATATGTTTTGAGAAAACCTCCATGACCCCCAATCGGAGTGCAATGAAATTCATTCAGTAGTCGTTGCCTCAAGGCTGAATCGTTAGGAATCACCACCCTTCCCAAATAATAAACTAGGCCATTACATACTGTCCAACCCGGTTTGGCCACTGTGTCCCTACTCAACTTCTGCATAATTTCAGCCAGATGTGCATCGAAACTTACAAGTTTTGCAATCTCCTTCCAATCCCCTACGGAAGCCATAGTAAAATGATGAAGTTCCACATGAGAGGGGATTCGTGATAACGCATTAGCAGCAACATTTTCTCTACCTGGTTTCTATAAAATGTCAAAATCAAATCCCATCAATTTAGTCATCCAACGTTGACAGTCCGAAGCCACTAACCGTTGTTTCAATAAGAAATTCAAGCTCCTTTGATATGTTCTTACCACAAAATGCCTCCCTAAAAGATAATGTCGCCATTTTTGAACCGCAAAGACAATTGTCATAAGCTCCCTTTCATATACTGACTTTAGCCGAGCTCTGGCATTCAAAGCATGACTAAGGAAAGCAATGGGTCGTCCATTCTACATCAGTACTGCCCCTAACCCGCATCCTGACGCGTCCATTTTCAGAATAAATTATTTGCTAAAATCTGGAAGTGATAGTATGGGAACCTTCTACATAGTTTCCTTTAATTGGATCACTGCTGCCGAGGTTTCTTCATTCTATACAAAAGAGTCCTTCTTCAAGAGCTTGGTTAAAGGAACAATGATTTTGCCATAGTCACGGACGAACCGCTGATAATAGCCAATCAGCCCTAAAAATCTCCTCAACTCCTTTGGATTCCTCAGCATCGGCCATTCTTTCATCACCCTCAATTTATCAGGATCTGCCATAACCCCTTCAGCTGATATGAGGTGTCCCAAATATTCCAGTTGGTCTTTAGCGAAACTGCACTTCTCTTTGTTCACCCACAGCTGGTTTCGTCGCAAAATGCTCAAGACCTCGCTAAAATGGTTCAAATGTTCTGTCCAACTGCAACTGTAGATTAGGATATGATTAAAAAAAAACCAAGACATACCTCCTCAATAACCCTTTAAAGATGAAATTCATTAAAGCTTGAAAAGCGGCTGGGACGTTTGTGAGTCTAATCGGCATCACAAGAAACTCGTAATGTCCCTCGTGAGTGTGGAACGCCATTTTATGCACATCTTGCGGCTCTAGGTGAATTTGGTTATACCTCGACTTCAAGTCCAGCTTTGTGAATATTCTCGCCCCATGTAACTCATCCAGCAACTCGTCAATATTTGGAATTGGGAAACGATCTGGTACGGTTACCTTGTTGAGGGCTCAGTAGTCCACACAAAACTACCAACTCCCATCTTTCTTTTTTACCAACAGTACGAGACTAAAGAATGGACGCTTGGTCTAATGATATCTGCTTCAAGCATTTCTGCTACCAATCTCTCAAAGCATTTCTATTTTGATACCAGTATTGATAAGCTATTAGTCTATAGGAGAAGGAGAGGCAAAATGGGTGACGCAGGGCAATAACGGACCTATCATTTTGGCTCCTTAACAGTACCTGTGTGCGTTTGTTGCAATTGCTATGTGTGCATTTGTTGCAGTAGTTATGATGAGTTGTTATTGCGTAGGCATAAGGTGTAAGGCTACTGCCATGTCATCTTTGTGAGAGGAGTTCATTACTTTAAGCCATATATATATATACTTGAGGGAAGGAAATAAATAAATAGACACTTTCTTATTTTGGGGTCTTTGTAGAGATCAATAGAGGTTCACAGCTCCTCTTAAACGCTGTTGGGCTGTATCAATGACATTTGCACTATTAATCAACTTCTACAGATCTATCATTTTCTTCTCCATTGCTTCTCTATTTACCATGTTTGGTTGAATCTATCAAGAGTCTTATCATTTTATTAATAAGCTATTGGTCTATAGGAGAAGGAGAGGCAAAATGGGTGAATTTGGATTTGAGTTCTTGGAAGTGGTCCAAAAAACTGTTTTAAACTCAGTTTTGGTTGGATATGAAGGGAGCCTCTTGGGGTTGTGATTTGGCTGCAATAGATCATTCTTAGTTTCAATTCGGGTGGCCACATCCATGGTTTTTTTCAAGTCTTTCGGACTCAATAAAAGGAGTTCAGCCTGCACTTGCTCCGACAACCCATTAACAAAAATAGCAGATAGTGTGGCCTCATACAGCTGGCCCACTGAAGCTGCTAATAATTCAAAGTGTGCCCAAAATTCAGCAACCGACTCAATCTGCTTTAACGCAAACACACGATGCAATATTGTCCCATAGACTGGTCCCAAGAAACGCTAAAGCAGCTGCGTCTTCAGCTAATACCAGGTAGTGAAGGTGGTGGTTCGTTCTTCAAACCTCAGCCAAGCCTGGGCTTCTCCTTCGAAACTAATTCCTGCAGCTTCAATTTTTTCCGCCTTCGTCAACCTGTTCAGTGTAAAATATCGCTTCGCCCAAAAAATCCATGCATCCGGATCGACTCCATTAAAGACCGATAACTCTAGCTTCCTTAGTAATCTATCCTTGTTCCACAGTTGGTTGGGATGAGGGGTTGAGTCAGTCTCACGATTGGTGCTTGGGTCTACCGTGAATGGGTTTGATGGTGGATGACCCATGTGAATGTTAGGATCTGGTGGATTGGGGTTATTGGATTTGGCTGCCGCTGAGCTTGATTCACCTTGAGCTCTATGTCCCACCCCCAAATGCTGCTTAAACATGTCTTCGATGCGTTGGGTGAACGCAAGGAATGAAACGTTCCACTCCCCTTTCATCTCGTTCATTTGTTTCTTGATCTCTGGAATTTATGTGATTTCTTTTTCTATCAAAACTATTCTACTTTCCATTCTTGTTTTTGGAATCAACTAAAAGAATCGAAACTGCTCTGTTACCAAAATAATAAGACTTTTGATAGATTCAACCAAATACTATAAATAGTAAAGCAATCGAGAAGAAAATGATAGATCTGTATAAGTTGATTAATAGTGCAAATATCACCGATATAGCCCAACAACGTTTATGAGAAGTGAACCTCTATTGAACTCTACAGAAACCCCAAAATAAGAAAGTGTCTATCTATTTATTCTCTTCCCTCGAATGTATATATATATATATATATATGGCTTAAAGTAATAGACTCCTCTCACAAAGATGACATGGCAGTAGCCTTACACTTTATGCCTACGCAATAATAACTCATCATAACCACTGCAACAAACGCACACATAACAATTGCAACAAACGCATACAGGTACTGCCAAGAAGCCAAAATGACAGGTCCATTACTGCCTGGGTCGCCCATTTTGCCTCTCCTTCTCCTATAAACCAATAGCTTATCATATAGCTGCAAGTTAGATCTTTTAACTTCATACCAAAGACTCAAGTTTGTATTTTGTAATAGCTTCAGTATTGTCTCAAACTATAGAGGACATGTATTAGAACCAACAGGTTGGAGAGGGACCAAATTGCATCAAGTCCCAGTATTTTTAGCACACTTTCAGAATTGTGCCATTGGAAACTTCAAAAGCAGCTTTCAAACATGGATCAACCAATTCACATTACCAAAATATAATTTGGAAACCAAACGTTTTAATTCTGCTTTAAACTAGATTTCATTAAACATCCAAGCCTTCAACACTTCAGATAATCCATTGCCTCTTTGAGACTTGATGCCAAAGCTTTCTTGCATCATAATGCCAACAAAGGCTTGCTAATTCTGCATTTTCATTAAGCTAATTGTTCTTGGAAATAAATTTTCCTAGACACTTAGGCCAGAGACAGATCTACTGTTATATCAATATCATAAGGCATTCATCAATACCTTAATACAAACACGCACAAGGCCTTGTTATATAGAAATCTACATCATTGTGAAAGATAAAATAAATACTCGGGAGCGCACCAAAACAAAGAGCTTACCAAAGTTGAAGTTCAGTGAGTTGTTAAGACCAAAATGATCAACCAACCAACGTCATATTGGCATGAAATGAATCCCTATTGTTTAACTAAATCTAACAGCATCATCTAGTGATATACCCACCAAAAGCTCTTTATGAAAGACTATTCGTGAAGATCATATGAACAAGCACCAGAAATCAGCTAGATAAGAACATCAAGAACCAAACCAAAACCATTCCAATAATGAAACCAAACTAACAGCAAGTTAGTTATAAGAAATTTTAATTAAAATATCGACTCTAACCATAGCAGATCCGGAAAATGTCCCGGCAGTCTTCATCTTAATCCGATACAAAATTCATTTTTTTGAAAATATTCCAACAGAACATATGAGCATCTAAAAACCAAACCACCCGCTCAAAACCTGAGTTTGGTAAAGAACCACCGGTTCTTTCCAGTCTTGAACCGCTCCTCCAACCTAGCCTTAGTCTCCTTCGCCGCTACAACTTTCTTGTCTCTGCTCTGCAAGACATCCGCGTTGACCACGTCCTTCAAATCCACATCCAGAGTGTACCGGGTAGGCATCAGATGCTGATAGTTCACCAGCTTAATGAAGCACTTCACTCGAGACTTCTTGGCCGTCTTTTTAGCCGAATCCTTCTTGATCACTTTTCCGGGATATTTCTTAATGCCAGCAACGAGACAGTGACCGTAGGCGCGGTCCCGCGTCCCGTCGTCGAAGGATTTGACGATGACAGCCTTGCGGCCGGCGTAGCGGCCTTGGAGGAGGATCACCGCCTTGTTCGGCTTGAGAAACTTCACCATTTCTTATTCACACTCTCACTTCCTCTAACCCTAAACTGCGAATTTATATAGCGCATAAAGAGCGATGATTCAAAACCCTAGATTATTTGAAGCTTTGGGTTGGGTTTCTGAGAGGCATGAGAATAGAGAGGCCCAATGGTCTAAAATGCTCCTTTTCTATTAGATATATTTACAAAAATAAATACAAATTAGATTAATTATAAGTCCGAGCAATCGGGCCGATCAGGATATAAGTAAAGGATCTCATATAAAAACATCCCCTTCATTATCTTAAGTTCTTTAAATATTTTACACGGCCCAGGAACGAGTTTACTGATGTATGGTTGACCGGTGATTACAAGCGATTTCAGCGTCATGCATGCGAGTTGCATATTCATATGTAACTCTCTTCTTTTTAAGCGTGAAGAAATGCTAAACCAAAATATCTAACAAAGTCTTACCTCTTCCTAAAAAGGAAGTAATCCGGCCGCATCTTTCAATGCGGCTACCCTGTTGCAACTTCACTTAAGTCACTAGTCCTGCCTTCAACATCTCCTTCCTTGCAGTTAACCTTCTCCTGATTTATTGTCCCAATAAAAAAATAAAATAAAAATACTGTAAGAGTGAAATCTTGATATAATTTGAAACAAGAAAATTAAATTTGAATCTTTCATTTATAATTAACATTAATTTCTTGATTAAGTAATACTTCTTTCCTCGTTATTTAGCCTAAATAGTTTCTTTGTTTAATTACTTTTTTGTAATGACTGGTATGATTTATTCTTGTCTTGTCTTTTTTTAGTCTTTGTATTTGTTTTATCTTATTTTGTTAATCTTTATCATGTTTTATATATATGACTACATATTTTTCTATTTTTATGTATGCGTATTTTTCTATATTTTGTGTTATCATTATTGTGTATTATATGTGGGTATATCGAAAGCAACGTATCTGCCAAATTGGAGTAAAGTTACTACTAAATCTCACATTTTAGTAAGACTCTCACTAAGTGTTGTTATCGTTTTACTAAAATTTAAAATCGAAATAACATTAAACTGTTCACTTTAAGAGAAGATCGACCTAACCAACTTAATATGTTACCCTACCTATTCTTAGTTCTTAAATATAAATTGCTAGTTATCACCTTACAATGGAAAAGAGTTCAACTTGCTTGGAAAAGGAATTTCTAGCCGGGATCCTAATAAAAGGAGCGGCAATCCGATTTAAACAATTCAAATTTTGGCTCAACCTAACTTAAAATTTTAAAAAATGTTTAAATAAAATTAAAAAAACAACATTTTTTGAAAATTAATGTTATTTTTTTCTTATAATTGTCGAACTGTACCAAACCTAAGCAACTCAAGTTTGAGTCAAACTTAAATACTTATTTTTTTAAATATTAATTTCAAAACACAGCCCAACCCATATCAAAATAGACCTGACAATTAACTTTGAGCTGAACTTAGTCAAGCGAGATCAGGCCCAAGCCAGTTTGCCAGGTCTCATAGAAAAGTGGCTCACATGGGCAAAAGTTCAGGACGGTTTGTTGCCAAGTCTAACAAAAATGGTCCACATGAGTATACGTTGAGGCAAATTTGCCAAGTCTCATGAAAGTGGTCCACGTGAATATCAAGTCTAACAATCAGCTTGGGCTGAAGTTTTTTTATTTTTATTGCTCACGAGATATTTTAAGAGGGTTTTAATTATAGAAAGGTGTCTTTGAGTTATCCACACTCAAATTAATTCTCGTTCAAGTTGGATAGGTCTCTTGCAAGAGATAAAACTCTGACTCTAAGTTTTAAACAGCTGCATATATGAGAAAGATTCGAATTCACGACCTCATTTAAGCCAGAAAAACTCCTTACCAATTCACCTATTATTTGGGGTTGAAATATTCTCTTTTTTGTTAAGTCCTATTTTGTATAATTTTATATAAATGTGTATGATAAGATTTAATAAAATAAGAAAATAATTGATTAACGAAGACAGAAGATTTGATACCATTCAGCTTATCTAAAAATGCTAACGAAAAGATTGAAAAAAGAATCCAATGTGATCCATTATACAAATAAAAGTCAACAACTATGAGTAATCGGTGTACAAATCAAGCACTCTTTAACGAACTATTCTTTTATTACATCAATAAATCAAACACTCTTAAGAAACTACAGATATAAGGAAACCACTAATGGAAACTGAATCCTCCTCTAGAAGCAAGCATCCAAGACACAGCAGCAACACAGGGCAGCACAACTGCATACACCAAAAAAGGAAAGAGTTTAACCACAGAACAACCTCCTTAAACCCAAAAAAACAAAAGAAAAAAGTACAAATATTGAAGCTTACCATCCCTTCCAAAAGCCATCACCCCTGGATTTTGTCTCAACGGGAACAGGGTTTTGAGTGTAGGGTTGATCGGCTTTGGTGGGGTAACCTGCCGGCGGTGGAACCACATACGGTCCGGTTGATGGCGGAGGTGGTGGATATGCTGCTGTCAAACATATTTCAAGCCATAAGCATTAGCAGTTGATAATAATCAGAGCTCAGACACTCTTCAATTCTTTAAATTATCGACAGAATGCTAACTTCTGAGTTTTAACTCTCTTCCATGTAAATCTAACCAATTCAACACTACCAGAGGATTTCATCAACTATAGAACTAACCAAAACAAAGACAAGTTCTAAGATCAAGAATCAGGAAGAAAGTTCTTTACTTGGTGAACGATATTCAACAAGAAACCATCTTTACGATACTGGAACTGAAAAGAAAACAGAAAGTGAGATGAAACTCTTACCTGTAGCCTGATTCTGACTCATCTTGGCACAAAAAAACAACCTTCTGGGAAACCAAACAATCCACCAAAAGTTTTAAGAATAGCTAGGAACTTGGAGAAGCCTGAAGAGCCACGTACGTTAAGAGATGAAGAACAAGATGATTTCAACAAATGAATAGATCTCGTACAGATGTGTAGATATATTTGATGATGTCTATGGATATATAATATATATAGACAGAGCTTTGGAGATGGCCATGTGGGGAAAGGAGAAGATGATGCAGCGCAGCATAATTAGGTCGGCTGCTTATAATAAAAAAATAAAATAAAACGTATTTTAATTAATAGTTAATCATGATTAATACTTTAATAAAAGGCACTGTTTAAGGTATAAATAAGAAATTAAACACTAATAAGAAACTTTAATTAATATGATAGTTCCATGGATCCTTCCCGGTAGCTAACGAAACATGGGATACAAGAATACCGCGTGAACATATATTGAAGTATATATATATATTGAAGGATAAAAAAATAGATTTTTTAATTTAAAAAACCATAAAAACTATTTAATCCTTAAATTAAAAATACTTATTTTAATTTCCAATTTTGAAAAAAACCTCTTAAATTTTATTTTAAAAATGACAATGAAAAATAAACATTAAACGTAAACTAATAAACAATAATATAATAAATTATTAATTTACGTTAAATTTAATTAATTAGGGATGAATTGAATAATCAAATTTAATTGTTATATAAACATTGTTTTAAGTAGTTAATATTTAATATTTACAATGTATGTATTTCGTTATTATTAGTGATTAGAAAAATTAAACTGATAGAGTAGTTTAACTGTGAAAATCTTGAACCAGTTAATTTTCTAATTCTTTTAAAAAACTGATCAGTTTATAAATTAATTAATCAAATTTTGTAGACTAATTAATTTTTATAAACTAAAATAAATCAATTAATTTTTATTTAATAATTTTTTAAATTAAATTTAAATTTTTTTTAGGGTAAGGATATTCTCCTTCAATAATATTTCAAAATTTTTAATTTTAGTCGGTTCTATTTTTAAAATATTGGTTATTATTTTTAATCAAAATTTTAAAAATTAATAATTTTTCTAATAAGGATAAAAAAGATCGATTANNNAAATTAAAAAGATCGATTAATTCGAGGCCGGCCGGTTTAATTTTATGTCCTAAGCAAATGTTACACAAAGCAAACGTCATTGTCAATTTAAGGGAAGTCTTGACAAGTGTCCCACACGTATCATCTCATTGTAACTTCTCTTCAATTCAAACCTCTGTTCATTAGATATTATATGCATTGAATCGGCCTTGTGATGCCAGATTTTAAGGTGAAACAGTTGCAGCTTTTTGGATGTTTTGAAACGAAACGGCTTTCTTGTTGTTTCCACCAGTTTTGGAACTCTGAAAACGAGAGACATATACTCGTTCAAAGATGAGACCATAAATAAAAGATTTAAGATTAATAAAAAAAAATCTTAAACTTTGATGAATTTTGTAATTATACTTTAAACTTTAAAGGTGATAATTAAATGCTCAAACTTTCAATTTTTTTCAATTCTAACTCGACTTTAGTATTTTTGTTACTTTGCTTACGTAGCTTGTCTCGTCTTCCAGAAATCTTAACTATTAATACTAGCAAGCTAAAATTAATGCAAGTAATAAAGATTAATAAAACAATGTCATTTACCGTATAACTAAAATAACGTTATTTCAAAAAATGAAGTAATATAGTTCCTAAATTAGTTTACCTAGAATGACGTCCTTACCTTTCGTTTTCAGTTTGTTATCCTAACACTCTTGTCATTCGTTTTTAGTTTGTTCTTTCAGCACTCTCACTATTCGTTTTTAGTTTGTTCCCTTTGTTTTCAGTTTATCATTCCTATTTTAACTTCAATCATAAACGAAATGAAACTCACTAAATCATTTAGAAATGTTAATGTTAGTTATGATCATCAATGTTTTGAAAATAATATTGAAAATGAAAATGGTAATATTAAAAGTTTAAAAGGGTTAATCTGTATTAAGTCATCGATAAAACTAATATATAATAAAAATTGAATGGATTTTAAAATTTTTGAAAAAAATAAAGAAGGAGATTGTCTTTGCTCATTAATGAAGAAGTTCTGTTAGAAAAAAGAGAATGCTAAATAAAAATTAACTATTTATTACAATTTATAAAAATTACTTAATTTATTAAATGTGACAGAATAAATCAATTAATTTTTAATAACAATAATTATTAAGATAAACTGAACCCGAAAATTAACTAATCTAAATTTTTTTACAATGATACCGATCAAACTAATTAATCATTGATGATTATGACCCGTTTAAGAATGTAAGACATATTTACTCATTTATTATGTCATACCGAATTAGTAAAAAAAATTATCAAAAATAACAAATTTATTTATTATAGATAAAGTTATATACTACTGAATCTTTTTAGAACTCGTGTATTAGTGAAACTTTTACCGAATTATTATTGTAACGTATTAGAAAACTTCAAATCTTTCCTAACAAATACATAATTGGTTCATTAAATAATTTATTAGTATAACTTATTACAAAAGTTGTATATAGTTTATCCATATCGAAAAGTAATACGAATCTTTGTCTTGGAAGTAAACAAACAACATCACGCCAGCACATTATGCAAAAGTTTGAACGTAGAAGCAACCTAGAAGAAGAGAAGAAGTAGGAGAAGAAGAAGCAGCTGGTCAAACACAAACAGTTTACTATTATATTATATATTCTTAAAACTGCCTCTTGGGATGATCTCCATCTGACCTCATCCTTATGGACAAACTGAATCCAGATGTTAAGTGCTGCTAATTACTTGGATATTAAGTCTTCCTTTCCTTTTAGAGAAGCTGTCGATGGATGTTTGCTTTGACCGTGTACTTCAATACACCGCGTAAACTCAGGTGGGAATCCCAGAGGTCTTGTCTTTTCCTTTTCCCCCCAGAAAAACAGCTCATAACGCGTCAATTCCTTTTTCCATGTTCTTTCGTTTTCTTGGCCGGAACCCTCAATTTAATTTAATATCTTTAATTTAAAAATTAATCATTTTATTAACTAATGTCACTTTTTATAAATTAATTAGTCATCATAATTTTCTTAAAAAAACTAAAGAACTCACAGTCGTTATAATTTGAATATACACTTGATAAATTTTCGGATTGACACAATAATCTATAAATCATGCTAATGAGATACTTTATACTAAAAAAGTCGTGTACAACATACTCAGTCTAAAAAGTGTAAGTAAGGAGAATTGAACATATGAACTATTGGCCCTATACACCGCACTCCACCAACTCAACCACTCCCTAAGAGGCCAATTACAATAATCTTCTTCACTCACATTTCAACATTTTCAATTTTTTTCAATATTTTAACCGTATTTACGACAAAGATTTAATATCCATTAAACCTTTTAAATTATAAAATTCTTGTTTTATCAGTTTAACTTTTGATCTGATTTTTAAATCATTGGTTATAACTTGTCAGGTGCTCAACTTTGACCTTTGTTTCCTCAATTTGAGTTCGATCCTAAAATAAAAATAATTTTAATTAATAAATTAAAATATTTATAAACTAGATGATATAATTTTAATCAGTTATAATAAATGATTAATAAATCGAGCTAAAACCAATCGTTTTAATTAATTATATGATTCAAAACATAATTTAAAATTTAAAATAAAACTTTTATCAACTAATTATCATATTTAATTATTTTAAATTGAATATCTATTGCAAATTTTTTAAAATATTAAAATTAAACTGAAACGTTGTTAGAAAATTTACATTTTCTTATTCATAAGATTTGTGTTATGGATTGAAGCACCTGTTTTTATTTGGATATTTTAAACCTGTGTCATTTAAGTTTATCTACATATTTATACATATCTTACATAAATGCATAAATAAAATTTAATAGAATAAAGTAAAAATTGGTTAAGGGGAAGTTCTGATCCTTTTGTTATACACAAGGTAAGGGACTAATCCATGGTGGATGGATGATGTCATATGTAGGTTATAGACACATGACCTGCTTGCCTTTAGTTGATCAACTAAACCATTAAGTCTGAGTTTGACCACTGAATCATTGTTAGGTGTTCATAGGATTCTAGGTTCTATCCTTAGGGCCCCTAGTCCTGAGCCTTAGGCTTTCTATTTCCTGAAGTGTTTGGCTCATTTCGCACTTCTCCCCTTTGCCTAGTAATAGTTTTGTGAACCATGCTTAAAGCAAGAACTAGGTCATGTTCTTCGCTAGTTTTCTAATTTTCGGATCTCAATCTCTGCTTGGAATATGGAATGTTTCTCCAGAAAGATAACAAACAATTTGAAGATCACAGAAATGGATTGTTGTGGAGCTGGAAAGGAGTTGATAAGATCTGACAGGACAATTTTACAAATTTATGAAAATTTAATCTGATGGGTCTATCCTGTTTCTCATTTATGTCCACAAACATCACATCGTTTGGATAATCATTCACCAATAATACAAAGCATTATCAACGAGGCACACGAGTCTTCAACTAACAAATTCATCTCCCTTAGAATAAGCAAGCAAGGATAATGTGGGGTCTGGAAAGGTTACGCAACATTACCATTAACTGATGCAGCAAAGGCCATCTCTAACCAAAGTATCAAAACACCAAATTTGATATTTTGGTGCAATAAATCTGCTCCATCAAAGACACTAAATTTTTACATCAAAATGGTGTAATGAACAGTAACACACCAATCTAATTTGGTATGTTATTATTCATTATATCATTTTGGTGTCTTCCTTGGAGTTGATTTATTGTATCAAAATACCAAATCCCATGCACCAAAAGTTATAAAAAGACAATTTTGTTAAATTCCTTTTATGTCCTTTTCACAAATTGATTTATTTACATAATTTAGTAAGTAATTAAATTTAAAATATATATTACTTTACACAAAATATATCATTACAAAGATATCATTGAATCATTTAAAACGAGACTAATATTGAATATAATATTAAATTTATTTTTAATTCTTATTTATAAGTGTTATAAATTTATTAATAAAATATGATAAGAATAATATTAAATATAGTAAATATATTTTTAAATAATATTAATTTAAAATAAAATATATATTAAGTAATTAAGAATAATGATTTTATTTTA
>JAOSBK010000061.1:51621-62549 GCA_027568895.1 Erythroxylum shatona | reverse complement strand
CTAAACATTGTTGCATTTGATGGTCATGTGATCCCTTTTTATACTCAATTGAAAAGATATAAAGAATTGTAAATGATTTTACATTAATATATGTTAAGATTTAGTACTTTAATGAGTCTTTAGAATACATGCAAATTATAAATCTTCTAAAACTATAATTTCTAAATGGAATGAACAATTTATTGGGTAAAGGAAGTGGTTTAAGAAATGTTAGAAAATTTTTTGTATTTTAAAATTTCTATAAAAAATCTTTTAATTTTTAGTTTTTTAAGTTATTATTTTCAACTGTTTTAAAAAACACACAATATAAACACTTAGATAATAATAAATAATATCATTTTTAATGTGTTCATAATAAGTAATGACAATAGGCGGAGTCAGGCTGACCCGTGTCAGGCCTAAGCTCGAGTTTAACAGCTTCTGTTATGGTCTAAGGCAACTAGTTCCAAGCTCGAGCTTGAGACCAACTAGCTTAGTCTGGCTTGATTCTTTTATTTTTTAAATTAAGAAAATAAAAAACAATGCTATTTTTTACAAAACGATTACCCTTTTTTATAATTTTCATGTCATAATATATGTATATATATATATATCTTTAACAACATAAGAATGAGAATATTTTTAAACTGATGAATTATATATTTATTTAGCAGTTCTCAATATGAGACTAAATTATATTGATGCACTTTTTCACTAATTTTTGTTTTTTATTTATTATTGTCTTAATTAATTAGTCTTACTCTTACATCTTTTGAGTAGTATATATCAAATTTCAGCCTCATTAATAAGCATTAAAATATTATTAAAAATTAAATTTTATTAATTTTTCAAATATTACAAACTCAACATTTTAAAATTATAAGGTTGTAATATGTGAAATAGTACTACAATCCACCGATAAAATCTTAATGTATCCAAAATAAATCATGCCATTTTGGAAGAAAAACAAAGGCATTGATTTGCATGAAACTTGTTTTCAAGTGTTCCCTTTTATGCCTACAATGTTATAATGCATACTAATCAATATACAATTTCTTATTATTTTATTGTACATAATAACCATAATTTATAACAAATTTAATTATTATAGATTAAAATATCTAACTTATTCGGCCGGTTTAATTATAAAAACTTTGAATCAGCTCACTTTTCATTTCAATTTATTTTAATAATTTTTGTTAGTTATTATATAATCAATCGATTTAAATTAATAAGTTATTATAAATAAAAATAAATAAATAATTTTTTTAAACAAAATTTTAATTAAACTTTAAATATTTCGACAGATAAAGATAATTTATTTTAATTATATTTAAAATTTTATAATTTTATTTAATCTTTAATTAATTTTACAACAATCTAATACTAATCTTATTAAATCTTAAACATTATATATATATATATATATATATATATATATGTATGTATGTATGTATAAAGATAACAATTATTGAAAATATCTTAAACCGAAAGGCTAACTGTACAAAGTACAAACCGACTATCGCTTGCAGTACGATATGCCTTATTTGGATCAGTGAAGCAGACACTTCATGCCTTGTCTATCCAAGACAAAACAAGAAGCTCCTCATGAGTCATGTCCGATCCTTAACTGAAGACTCACCAGTTATCAAGCCTCAACCACCAACGAGCTTAATCTCCACAAGTTGTTCTCTTCCTCTTCAGCTCTCATCCGGTGTACCTTGTTTCTATTCTTTCACTTATTCTCTTGAAGTCTTGTATTCGTTTTTATCCTGATCAAAGATATGCACTTCTTCCCTTTCCTTGTTTGCTCAACTGGGATTCTCTAAAGTTTTGTTTTTGACATTCCTATTAGAATCTAAACTGTAACTATGATTCTGGGTATTCTTAATCATTGACTCCAAACTTGACTTTAAGTTTTTTCTTGGGCTTGTTTTATGTGTTTTGCCTTCTTTTTTTATTGCTGCTGATCTATGTATTTTATCTTATGCTTTGCTTGGATGCTAAGAAAATGACAGGAAATATAGGAAAGGAATAGTTCAATTGCTTCTTTGTCGATATGAGGTTTGATTCAGGAGATAGTTTGCGGGTTTAGATATAGAATGGGACGTTTATAGCTCAATTGGATATTAGATGGTTTTCATGCTTTGAATGTTCTTTTTTTTTTTAATTTTTTGTTACCATGCAAGTGGATACGAATTGGTTGTTTCCTAATCAATCTTGGAGTACTAGGTCCTGGTTTGCGTCAAGATGTGAAATGGTTCTTATCAATCATCCACTATGTTCCTGTCCAGCTAAACTGTATTTTACATTTTTGGTTTTTTGTACTCCATTTTGTTCCTATGAAATTGGGACAGAATATGAAAGTAAACAATACAGTACACAATGATTACTGAACCCTATACATCTGATTAACGTCTTCACTTAGCTATATGCATTTCATGACCACTGAGAAATTTAAGGCATTTTTGGTTTTTGTTCTTTCTTTGTGGAGGGGGTGGGTGCGAAGTCTTTGAATTCTGTTTTATCTGTTTTTTTTTGTGGATTTAGGCTAAGCTTTCTGCTGTGCTCCTTTTGTTGCTGACAACTTTTTGTTTTTAATGTTCAATATTTGTTTATCTGATTAATTAGTAATCGGCATAATTGACGAGCTATGTTCTAGGTTAAAATTTATCTGTTGTTTAATGTGCATTATCTTCTAATTTGCAACTTCATATCATTGTGCGCTGTAATCCATTTATCCGAATTAGTTTGATCCCTGACCTGTGTGGATGTTCTGAAGTCACTTGTACAAGTGACTTAATTGCTATAAATGCCGTAACAATGTAGTATGACTCAAAGCAACAGCAATGCAAGCGCCAGTTCCACCTCAAGTTTGAGTGGCAGCTTTCCTGATACAGAGGATGATCAAACCATTGCCAGCATCTTAACAATAACAGAAGAAGAAAAATCTCAAGTTGTTAAAAAACTTGGGAGCAGGCTCTCTCATTTGGATTCTATACCGGTAGGCCCTTTTGTCAAAATGTTGAATTCTCCTCAATTATGTACATGGCATTTTACTCACTGTGAATGCTAAATTTTTAATGAATTCTCTTGACATGGAGCATTTTTTTTCCACTTGTTTTATAGGATTTGTTTGACATAGCCAGTTCAAGAAATTATTACTCTCCCTTCTTTATTGAAAAAGCACACCTTCTGCATACATGTGTAAATTAGGGAAGCTGTTACTTTGTGTAGCTTTTATGGTTAAAGACTAGGTTTCTCTACGTAACAATCAAACATTCTTATTCTAGTTGGTACTGTACAAGCCCATCATTCATGAAAAGGTAGTTCCTTGACAGAGTGAAGGGATTACTGGCGTGACCCTTATTTTGGGCTTTGTTATCTATCGTTTTTTATTGTGTTGTGCTTACAACTTTCACATTGTAACAGTATGCAACTTTGTTTGTGCCTCAATTAAGTGTGTAACAGCACTATTTATCAGCTAGATATCTTGCAGCACTTGTGTTACATGGTTGACTGGCTAGTTAGAGGCAGAGTGAATCTCTTATGATCGTTGGCATTTTTCCATTTAGGCTACAAATTCTTATTCATTCCTTCTTTTTGCAGCACGCACCACGTGTTAACCATGAGATACCTGATGTGAACGACGCAACCTTAGACCATGAACGACTGTCTGAAAGGTTGCAACTCAAGCCTCAATGCTATTTACTTTGATTATCATCTTTAGTTAATAGACTGTTTATGCTACTATGATTTGTCTCTTCAGCCTTTACTTTACGATTCATCCTCGAGTTTCACTTTCTGCCATGAGATTCACCAAATATATTTCTCTGTGTGGCATCCTTTGAATAGAATCGTAGAGTAGATTCCATATATAGACATCAGATACTCCCTGGTTGACATATTTGTTCAATACGGGGTAGATTTTACTACCTGATCTGTGTCATTTGGCAGAAACTATACATGCAAATCATGTATCGTCTTTGTTAAACTAATCTATTTTTGTTCAGGTTGGCTGCATATGGTTTGGCAGAATTACAAACTGCAGGTGATGGAAATTGTCAGGTGTGAAATTGCATTCCATATTCATAGTTGCTCATGCTTAGACCTAACTTTTTAAAGGGATCTTAGTAGCTTAGTCCATAGCAATTTCTGCTTTTCAAACTACTGCTTTACCTTAAATTTTACAGTTTCAAGCATTGTCAGACCAGTTGTTTCGGAATCCGAAACACCATAAGCACATGAGGAAACAAGTGGTAAAGCAGGTACATATTGTACATCCCTACTAATGCATCCACTATTCCACCCCTCTGTTCTAGGATAACTGTGGTTTCATACCCAGTAAGGTTTGATAGGGCTTGAAACATTGACTTGAATAGAAATGGGTTACTTCTTGAATAGTGATTTAAAATGTATATTTTGGGGTAACAATGACTTTTTATATTTTTGTGGAAATATAAGCATTGTTTAGTAATTCTCTTGAGGAAGATATGTTCTTTTTCTTGTTTTTATTGGTTTCTTATCATTTTGTCCTTGTCATTCCAATAATTTGTTAATCTTCTTTTTTCAGCTAAAGCATTTCAGAAAATCTTACGAAAGTTATGTGCCAATGAAGTACAACAGTTACCTGAAGCAGATGAAAAAGTTAGATCACTGTGATGACTCCTATTAGTTTCCTCCTTAAAAAAGTTAGATGGCATGTTTCAGCAATATGGAACTAAATGTTGATTCTTTTCATGCATGAATGTCGTATGCTACTAGATCAGGGGAATGGGGCGATCACGTCACTCTACAAGCAGCAGCAGATCGAGTAAGTACTTTACGATCTCTCTGATTCTTCAGATTCATTTCTGGAACTTAGTGTTAAGTTGGCCACTGTGATTATGTAAGAAATAAACCTAGCTATAACAGATTAGCCTAGCCTGGTTTTCCTCTTCCTAGGAATGAAACTGGTGTTGCATCGTGACTTTATGATTCCAATCAGCCTAGTGTCATCAGAAACTTGTTGGACCTCCAAATCCTTGTGCCTTAATAGCCCTTACCTGTCTATCATAAATAAAAAATTGTCAAATCTCATGCATCCCCAGCCTTTTTAGTAGTTCAATGATGTTCTAAGTTTCTCTAAGCAATTTGATGAACTTGGCTTGCTTTGATGCAGCTTATCTTGTCAATCATGTACTTTCTCATATGTTGCTCTAATTGAGAATTTTGACTTCTTATTTTGGGAACAGAACAGACATATTCTGGATACAATAAATTTTGACAACACTTTTGAATTCAATCATGAATGATCTATGACTTTCTACAAGCTCTCTTTGCAGTTTGAAATCAAAATTTGTGTGGTCACGTCTTTTCGCGACACATGCTACATCGAGATTATGCCCAAGAACACGAATCCTGTCAGAGGTAGTTCCTATTTCTTGCCATGTTGTATAGTAAGTCTTTTTTTTTTTTTTGGTAAATTTGTTTCAATAAGTATTGAAGGAGTAGGAACTTCAGCCCTTCATCTAGTTCTGGTAGCTAGAATGGCAGGTTAGAGGAAAGTAGGAAACAGGCAAGACTACTAATATGTCCCATCTTTCTTCTACTTCAAGATGAGAGTTGAGGTGTGAGCATGTAAGTTACATCTGAAGTTCTGCCATGGAATTAGGCAATTATATTTAGTTACACTGTAGAAATGTCGTCCAGAGTCACTTGGCGAGTAGGCATATGCGACAAAGTATTGAAAACCTAAAATATTTCTTCATTAAAGGGAGAGGTGTGTCATAGGTAGAATGCTGCCATCGCTCTACTACAGTCCATCTTTGACATATGGAAACGATTCGCATTTAGGAAGTTAGTCTCCTTATATCTATTTGCAAGTTGATATCATGTATCGTTTTCTGCTAACTGATTGGTTTTGCATTTCTAGAGGTTTGGCTTAGTTTCTGGAGTGAAGTTCATTACAATTCATTGTATGCCATTGAAGGTACTGAACAAATCTAAAGCAACCGGATAACTTGTGCTTCGTACTGGGAATATTTTTGCACTGGACAACCAATTAAGCTCATTGACTAACTGTTATACATCTGCAGATGTTCCCACAAAAGTTCCAAGAAAACGGCATTGGCTTTTCTGAGATCGTGACATATCACCAGGAAGTGAAGAACACCATTCTTCATCCCATTCATTATACATAACCTGACGATGATGTTGTTTCCTAAATGTATCAAAACAAGAACATAACTTGATGTAATGTAGCAAGAAATTACAGTGTAAAAAGAAGAATGATACATCATCATGATCAATTGGTAGATTTTATATTGTTTTTCTCTAATTACAGTGTAAAAAGAAGAATGATACATCATCATGATCAATTGGTAGATTTATATTATTTTTCTCTCTTCAACAACATCCTGATAAAATTTCACTAGATGCAAGATTTGTGCATATATGTTTTTCAACCATCATTTTGCATAGTACATGGTTACATATATGATTGTGTTTTTTGATATGGACAATGACCTTAACCTCCACAGCATTATTGATTCTTGAGTTAGAAGTTCTTTCTTCTTTTCTCTATCATTGTGCTTTTCTACTTCTATTGATAAAGAAGTTTCAGATTAACTTTCCTTACCGCTTCTCAAAGTCATTACACTCACATTCTCTTTTGGATTCACCACCATTTGGGAAGGTTATTTTTCTGATGCTTGTGTTTGTTTCTAATTTACTTACAGAGTTAGCTAATTGAGTGACTTGATTTTTTAAGTTTTGAAAGCTTGCGCTTCTTTCCTGTTGAAATTGTTGTGTATTAGTAGCAAGTGCCTTAACAATTTCATCTAAAAACATACCTAAATTTGAAGATTGAGGTCGAGCATATTTAGAGGCTTGAGATTGTAGGCTCTCTATTAAAATTGTGAGGTTGATATCTTTGTTGCCCTCCTTGATTTCGATAGCTAAAGTTTGGATGGTCCCTTCATCCTATATTATAGTAATCGGAATAAAGATCATACATTCATTTAGGTTAACCAAGAAAGTCCCTTATTTCGTTAGTTTCTTGCATGGAGTCTTGTTGCAATGCAAGACACATATCTGTATGATGTCCAAAGAATGAGCATATTCTGCACACTCTTGCCGATTGTAATTGACCTATAGCTATTTGACAAACTAAAGCAGTTAAATCTGAAATTTTATTCTCAAGTTGCGTGTTACTTACCTTATTCACACGCTTAACAACTCCATCTATCATTGTCCTAAACTGTTGATAATTTTCGACCATAATTGATATCAATTGTCTAGCCGCCTTTAGGTGTTTTATTTGACGAAGCTCCTCCATTAGTTGTATCCACTATACTCCAATCTATTAGCCATATTCTTTCATAAAAGTAATGAATCAAGAGTTGGTCAATAATTTGAGGATGTGGACAACTAACACATAACTCCTTAAATATTTCCCAATATTCATGTAGTGTTTCTTCACTAATTTGTCTTATCTCACATATTTCTTTTTTTGATATTCACTGCTAGTGATGCGGGAAAGAACTTCTCCAAAAATATTCTTTTCATCTCATTCTATGTTGTCACTGAGTCAGGGAGTCGATAATATAGTCAATCATTTGCCTTATCTTTCAACGAGGACAGAAAGGCCTTGAGATAATTTGTTCTTCTGTTACCCATTGTGGCTTCATTTAGTAGCAGACAACATGAAATTTCTTCATGTATTTATGTGGATCTTCATCTACAAGACCACGAAAAATAGGGAGAAGGTGAATCAAACTAGATTTCAATTCGAAATCTACCTCAACATCTGGAAATTGTATGTATAAGGGTTGTTGATTCAAATTCGGTGCCACTAACTCCCTCAACGTTCTAAGGTTGAGATTTTCCATCTTTTCTTCTACTTCTTGAAAATTAGAATCTTTACCAATTATTAGATCTACTTCAATTTTCACATCTGAAGGTAGATGATTGCTTCCTTGCTTAGTTTCTTTCCTTAAACGACGAGTTGTCTTCTCAATTTCTAAATTATATTGTAATTTACCTATCTGAGAAGCATGAGTCATACAAGATAAGAGATTAATAATAACTATAAAATAACACAACGAAACTGAGAAACTAAAGTAGTTTGTCGGCAATGACATCAAATTTTGGTTAGGTTGTTGAAATCTCTAAAATAATTTCGATTCTCCAAACTTCTCATAGCATTCATTGAACCAGATCTAATCCCAACAAAACTAAACACTAGCTTCGTAATTTCAAATAATAAAATAAAATAGGAGTTTTCTATTAAATAACTAATTAACTAAAATTAACAGGGAATGAAAATAAATCAACTGAATATAAAAGTGTGAATTTCAACATTACTAAACTTCAATTCAAGGGAAAGATCTCATCTAATTGTAACATTGATTGTTGATATAAAAAAAACTATCGCAATTCAAGTAGTTAGTCTAAAACATATTAGAATAGTCATAATAAATTCAAAATTTTTCTAAATTAATTGGTTTAAACTTAGTATTTAAACCAAAACTTACCATTCATTAATTGGGTGTGATAACATTCAATATCAAATAAATGATAATAATAAGCTTAGTGAAAAAGACAATACCCTAAATTATTTAACTTAGTTTTCTTGTTTATGATAAGATAAATATGCAATTTTATAAATAACTTATTTATTGCTTGTATCAATCCTTTATGACAATTACGAATCATTGAATTTATAGATACCAATAGAATAAACAACGTTAAATTAAATTGTCAAATTAATTAATATTAATTATTCATGAAATAAAATAACTCAAGACAAAAAAATACTTGAATTAAAATATGAATAAAAGGTATAGAACACAAAACTTCATAAGTTTACAACTAGAATATCGAATGCCCTCAAATCAAAATAATTGAGTTTAGCCATATATAGTTTTTGTTCAAAAAAAAACAAAATAGAATAAAGACATAATTGAAAGAAAAATAAGAAGAGAATTAATCTTTCGGTTGTGAGAAATGTCCCTTTTATAGAGTTTTTCCTGATCTAATTCTATCTTGTAAAGATATCTATTTAAAATAAATTAAAGTTCAAATTCCTACGCGATATGGATAGAAAGAAGTTTCTTAGTTAAACTCTCACTCTTCAGGTAATCAATCTTATCTACTGCAACAATCTCTTCACCTTATCCAAAATTTGTGATTATCATCAATAATGTTCCAATTTAATGGTCTCCACTTTTCATTTCTTAAAATAAAATAAACATTAATTCATTATTTAAGCACTAAAATAAATCCAAAACAAATGAGATAATAACAAATAATATATCAAGATAATATCTTATCAATAGGATAGAGCCACCTGAATATGCTAAATTTCTACTTTAAAATTTAACCTATTTGTATGATCAATTTGTCATCAATTTTATCAATAATCTTCTTACATAATGCTAGTAAATAGTTATTTCTTCAATTGAAGTATAAGAAAATGATTTTAAAAACTAAAAAAAGAGTTTTTTAAAAATTTAAAAATTAAGGAAAAATTCAAGTTTTCTTAATTATACAAAATTTTATATTTTTACCTTTTTATATTTAACAAAAAAATAATGGAGGAAACTCATAAATTAGCCATATATAGTACTCTTTTATATGTGGAGGGAATCGAGTTAGAGCTCACAGGGATAGGTAATAGGAAATACGTATATGGAGAAAAATACATGAGTATGACCTCACAGAATCATTTGTGTTTTGATTTTTCTAGGTCAAACTATTGCATATAGTGATACAATAAATGTTTTAAAAGTTAGTTAGGATGTTAAACCAA
This sequence comes from Erythroxylum shatona, assembly GCA_027568895.1. Classification (NCBI taxonomy): domain Eukaryota; kingdom Viridiplantae; phylum Streptophyta; class Magnoliopsida; order Malpighiales; family Erythroxylaceae; genus Erythroxylum; species Erythroxylum shatona. Next base: position 52,777 of record JAOSBK010000061.1, on the reverse strand, counting down.
TAAAATAAGAATGTTAAAGATTAAAAAATTTAACTTTTTAAAATCGGTTAGATTGAATAAAATTAAAAATTTTGAAAAATAATTGAAAAATGTGATCTTACTAATTAAAAAATTTAAAATTTAATAAAAATAAAGTTTTGAATAAAAATTAATTATTTTATTTTGATTTATAAAAACTGATTAGATTACAAAAAATGACCGACTAATTAACAACTTGATCAATTTTTAACAACAAAAATTATTAAAATAATTCAAAATAAAAGCTTAAAAGTTAGTTAGCTTAAGATTTTTACTGTTAAATCAATTGATCTGATTAAATTTTATAACATGGGATATAATCACAATTAGAGTTCATCTTTAGCCATCAATTACAATTGTTTTCTTGCTTTTTAGTAAGAAATTCCTTGTATCAGTTTTATGTTTATTTTAGCAATAATAAATATGTTTTATGATATTTTAAACCAATAATTAACTAATTATATGTAGTCTTACAATTTTCTTAACATAATTCTAAATTTAAGTCATTATATTCATAAAAACTCAAACGAATAAGATTTTTTTACTAAATTTAAAAACAAAAACAGAAAACTAAAATAAAAATGGAAACAAAAATCCAATTAAAGTTTACCATATATATCTTTTTTTTATTCTTGTTTTATTGCAATTCTTCTTCAACTTATTTTCCTGTTCTTTTTTTAATTTTTGACTAACTTATGAAGAGTTAACTTACTAATCAAAGAGTAATAAAAACAATCTCTATTATTAACATACAGGATTAACAACTTTTTAACACGTCTTAATTAAATTTCCTTTCTTTTTATTTGGAAATTTGTCAGTTCCCCCTATATTTATATTTACCCTTAACTTTAAAAGTAGAACTCACATTAATGTTCCCAAGTGATTAGTACTAATCTTTCTTTGAACCCAAGTGATTAGCCACAAAGTGCACTTTTTTCTTTATGTAAACACAAACTGTACAAAGCTGTTAGATACAATGATTGGATTCCTTATTATCCTTGAAAAATATAATACCAATTGCACCGAATTAATGTCTTTGCTCTTGTTATATTTAGGCCCTGTTTGGTTTGAGGGTTAATAATGGAATGGAATGGAACGTAACACACTTCCATCGTTTGTTTGAAGGTTTTATAATGGA
>JAOSBK010000061.1:38253-51521 GCA_027568895.1 Erythroxylum shatona | reverse complement strand
TTGAGGATATGTCGGGGACTAGGTTCCCCAGACTCATTTTGTAATCTGTTATCACATTTCCTTTTAATAAAAAAAAAAACGTGGGGAATCGAGTTCAGAGTTCGTCGGCAATTGGCTGAACGTAAACATGTGAAGAATAATATAAGATTATGACCTTACGAAAAAGCTTTACTTTTTTTTTTGTTTAAAAGTTAAGGTAAATATGTGGAGAAGAATGTATGATTATGACCTTACGAAAAGGTTTATATGTACTGTTGTGATTTTTTGTTTGCAGAACGTATGATTGTGACCTTACGAAAAGGCTTATATGTACTATTATGATTCTTTTTTAAGTTTTAAAAGAATTGTATTGAAGAGTTCCTCGAGCGTTAACACATAGAAGTCAAATGATATAGAAAAAACAAAATTCTAACTTAAATTTGAAAGTTTCATTATAATATAATTTTAATTTTAAAGGTGGAGATAATTATTTTTTTTAGTGATCTTAACAGTTATGAGAAATGTGGTATTTTTAATTATCAGCGTATTACAAGAGAAGAAGCAAAGGAGTTTTAAGGAAGACGAAGAACAAAAAGGTAATATAATCTTATAAGATACTCATAAAAGTATAGAAAAGTGTAAGAAAAGAAGAATTTATTTAGTTAGACAAGTAAGTTCACCAAAATATTAGATGAGTGAAGATTTATCATACTGATTTCTCTTTACGAGAACAAAGGAGATATTCAAAGCTGTAACAACTACAGAGTCATCAAATTGTTTAGTTCCACTATAAAATTGTGGGAGAGATGATTCAGAAGAGAGCGAGAAAATGTACATCTATCTTGAAGAACCAATTTGGTTTTTTTACAAAAAGTCAACAACAAAAGTCATACATTAGTCGGATAAGTAGAAAATGCTGGGGTGAACCAGAAAAGTTTGGATAAAGTCAGATCTAAATGTTAGCTAGGTAAGCGTCCTGTAATAAGAGGAGTAGTTATGAACCCTGTAGACCATCCCCATGGAGGTGGTGAAGGGAGGGCCCTAATTGGTAGAAAAAAACCGGAAATCCTTTGGAGTTATCCTGCACTTGGAAGAAGAAGTAGAAAAATGATTAATAGAGTATTATAAGATTGGAAGTATTTAGAGGATAGGAGAAATTTTTGTTTTATGTATATATATATGTAAGTATTTAGAAGTTAAGAAAATTTTTGATACTTATATATGGGTTATTATATATGGGCACCACTATATTTTACCTTATATTATTTAAATAATAGCAGCAACAACATTCCAGTAAAATTTCGAATAACAAGCGAAACCAGAGAGTAGCAAACGTAAAGAAGAATGCATAATGAGTCATAATCTCAGGCATCGCCTTATGTTTTGGCAGATAAAATACAGCAACATGAAAATGCTCATCCAAATTGACGCCAAATTGGGTGTAGGCCCTGCTTGAATCTGCCTTATGTTTTGGCAGATAAAATACAGCAACATGAAACTGGTCATCCAAATGACGCCAACTTGGGTGTAGGTCCTGCTTGAATCAAGCAGGTGTCAAGGAAGCTATCAACTGTGGTGTACTTGTGGTCAGGATAAAACATGGAGGCCTCCACATCGTCTGACGTAAGTTCAAAGCTGGTTTGGTCACCTCTGATGAATATGTTGTGCAAGATGGCCGGCGGAACATTTTCCGGGAACGGTAGTGCTGCAAGTTATGTTCAAAGGATCAAAGATTGACATCTAAATGGTTACAGTTTAATCATAAAATTTAGGTTGAAGGAGTAGAGTTTGTTTGTAAATATATAAAATTAATTAAGTTGACCTCATACAACAGCTTAAACTACTTAACATGATACAAAAATCTTTGTGATCAAGTGATCGTGAATTTAAATTCTGATCAGAGTTCACCTAAAATTCAATAAAATTTAAAAATAACTCATAAATTTAATTTTTTTTACTTATATTAATAATTTAAAATAATTATAAAAATTATTAGTTTTATTCGAGTTCAAAAATTAATTAATTTTAATTAGTTTAAATAATATTTATTTCTTTTACTGTAAGATTTATGAAAATGTTGAAGTAATTAAACATCTTACCGTTACTCTGCCTGACAATTTCTTCCTCAGGAACATTAATTTTTCTGAAAGATCGTCCAGTTTTTGTCTCCCACAAAGAGATCAAATCTAACTGGGAAACAACATTTCCTTGGGGCCTGCAGATGATGAGACGATTAGCCAATCTTGGATCAGTTGCTGCTCTTATTGTATACGTAGCAACATCTTCCTCATAGTTCAACACAGCTGCATAATACAAAGATACTTCTTTTTTTTCAGATTTTTAACATAAAAAATAAGAGGTTGTGAATAAATTAATTATTAATATAAAATTTAGTAAAAAAAATTGTGTTAAGTTAATTATTAATGTTAAATTTAGTGAATCAATCGAACTCACCCTTAGCTTGACCACTTCCATAGACAATGATCTCATCGCGGTTGTCATGAGGATGGAGCAAGAAGTTCACGAAATATGCGGTAAAAGAGTTTGCAGAAACATAAATAAATGGGATTCCTGCTGCTTCTATTGCCCTTCTGATCCTTCTTTTGTTTGCAAGCACAGCTTCGAATGGTGGCAGACCACTCACTCTATCCGCTTCATTGCCATATTCTGAAGGGACAAATCTCTGATACAGAAAACAGATAGATCATTACGTCACTCGGTATAAACTAAGGGTATGTTTGGGAGTTTAGGATGGAACAGAATAGAATGGCAATTAATGGAACAGAATGGAATGGAGTGGAATGGAATGGAATAAAATGTGTCACTCCATTGTTTGGAAGTTTAAATAAAATAAGAGAGGGACTCCTTTGACTATTGTTTGAAAGTGATACTAAAAATAAATGGAATAAAATAACTTGTAATATTTTTTTTTCAAAATTACTCTTGTAATAAAATATGCATAATTACCATGAAACTATTTTAGTAACCTCAAAGTATTTCAAAAAGTGTCAAGAAGATGAACACAGAAGAATAGTCGATGCTTATCTGATGGAAAGAAGACAGATGACCCTAGTAGCTGTGGAGGAAAACGTTCGTCAATGGAAGAAGCCAATTGAAGGAGAAATACAATGGACGTAATAACATGTAGCCGCGTAGGTATTTACTGGGCTGGGGTTGTAATTTCATTAATTTTTTAAGGGTATTTTTGTTATTAAATTAGGGTTTGAAAGGCAAGTCATGTCATTCCATCCCTGATCTCCCAATTTGAGAGGTCACAAAATATTAGATTTTGGATGGCAAAGGATGGCTTCCAAAGCTATCAATTGTCATTCTATCCTGTTTTAAAATAGACTCTCAAACAATGACCTGAGTCATTTGGATCATTCCATTCCATTCTTTTCCATCCCTCCACCCACATCCAAACATACCCTAAGGTTTACACTCAAGTCTGCAATTGTTGCAACGGTAAGATTTTAGTGATCACACAATGACTGTAAAGTTCTGAGGATGATACAACTGTGAGATTATCTCCAACTTTTAGTATTGTTAGCTATTCAAAAACTTGTGAATAATACCTCTATGTTGCCTGCTTCTTTAATGGCAGTGATGATTTTGAGCTGGTCAGGATATTGAGGAACTGCAAGAGCAGAAATGACAACTTTTACAAGCCTAAGCGCTGAAACCAGCTTCTCATGGTCGTCCAGCTCTCCCTGTTTTGGTGCGCAAAAATCATACCAAGTGCTGCAATAATCGTACACAGAATATACAGTAAACCAGGATTTATGAAATGAAGTGCGTGTACTTGGATTACAGTGACTCCCATGGAATCAAACTCCTTGAGGGTCTCAAGTTTGGAAGGATGGGAGCTTGGACGAACATAAGCGTAGGTTGGATGACCCATCGACATGCTTGCCTTCACTAAGTACTTGCCCAGATACCCAGTTGCTCCAAATATTAGGATCTTGCTCTTATCATCAAACCCCATGGTCGTCTTATTCTTACGATTTCCACAATCTCTGTATGAACAAGTATTGTGATGTAGCAAATCAAGTACCAGCTTCTCAACTAGGACCATATATATAGCCAAAGTTATCTATCTACTAAAGTTTTCACTAAAATTCTAGTTATACATCCCATTTGATAATTACTATACTTACTCTTCTCTGCATATCACATATTTAAGCATTATACATATTAGAAGAAGTTAAACATTATTTACAAAATATTTAGATAAAAATAAATAATTTATGATGTAAAAATATTAGAATATATAGTAATTATAACAAATTGAAATGTTTGATATCAAATAGAATGAAATGGATGCAATATTGTTGCAAATCTCTGTGTAACTTCCAACTGATGAAATTTTGTCAAGGGTGAAGGGGAAAAAAAGGCAACAAAAGAAATATAAGATAATCTTACAAAACTACAAGCAGTCAAGTTAATAAAAAATATGAGACCATTTTACAAAATTACAGGAAATCAAATTATTCCATAACAAAAAATTTTCGACCGAGGAAACTTTATGCTCTTTAAATATCATTATCCACTTTAGTGATTACACACACTAATTATTTAATCACTATTATCTCAAATTACATTGTTAGGTTATAGGTCCACATGAACATGCTAAATTTTTACTTTAAAATCTACATGATTCATATGATTGGCTTATCATCAACTTTATCAATGATCTACTTACATACCGCCTCATAATTTGATGACATTGTAAAAAAAATTTGGAGGAAAAAGGTCGAGGCAAAAGTAAATAAAATAGGTAGTCTGGTTCATAACAAATCAATGCTTTGATGGGAATGAAAAAGAAGACAATAGAACGATAATTAAAATTATGATGTATCAAAATTAAGAAGTAGGAAGAATTTAAAATGTTAGAATTACGATAAGACAGATCACTTGAAAAATAAAAATTGAAATTTCAACAAGAAAATTTTTAAACTCATTGCCTAGTTCTTCAAAATGAGAACCAGGTGCTTATTCTAACTTTTCTTTTGCTGATATAAACCACAGTCAATGAAGAAATGTCTCAATCTTGTCAACTTTTGTTACGAGGAATACGAAGGATTCAGATGATAGCTATTTAACATAATTAAAAAAAACGTGGGGAATCGAGTTCAGAGTTCGATTATGACCTTACGAAAAAGCTTATATGTACGATTTTTTTGTTTGAAATGATTATGACCTTACGAAAAAGCTTATATGTACTATTTTGGTTTTTTTTTTTTAAGATAAGGTAAATATGTGGAGAAGAATATATGATTATGACCTTACGAAAAAACTTACATGTACTATTATGATTGTTTTTTTAAGTTCTAAAAGAATTGTATTGAAAAGTTCCTCGAGCATTAACGTATAGAAGTCAAATGATATAGAAAAAACAAAATTCTAACTTAAATTTAAAAGTTTCATTGTAATATAATTTTAATTTTAAAGATGGAGATAACTATATTTTTTTGAGCGATCTCATGATTTCTCATCACTTTTGATAAATATGGTAACTTTATTTTTTATAACAAAAGAAGAAACAAAGGAGCTTTAAGGAAGATGAAGAACAAAAGGGTAATATGATTTTATGAGATACCCATAAAAATATGAAAGAATGCAGGAAAAGAAGAATTTATTTGGTTAAATAAGTTTTTTAATGTGATTTTTAAGTTCACCAAAATATCATATTAGTGAAGATTTAGCACACTAATCTTATCTCTCTACAAGAATAAAGAAGACATTTAAAGTTGTAACAACTATAGAGTCATCAAATTATTTAGTTCCGCCATAAAATTGTAGGATAGATGATTGAGAAGAGAGCGATAAAGTGTACACTTATTTTGGAGAGCCAATTTAATTTTTTTACCAAGAGTCAACAACAAAAGACATACATCTCTTTAAATGATTAATAGAATATTATAAGCTCATGTGGAAGTATTTAGAAAATATGAGAAATTTTTGTTTTATAATATATATATATATATATATAAAGTATTTAGAAGCTAAGAAAATTTTTGTTACTTGTATATGGGTTATAAACATTAGTCACTTAAACCAATCTAATTGAAATATCTCCAATGTTATGTTATTAAACACTTTGACATATATGTAAACAAGGAATGAAGATCCTTGTTGCGCAACATTAATTCCTTTGACTCACAAAGATATCACTTTCCTTTTATAAGAATTTTGTTGCAAATAAGTAACATGATATCAAATTTAAGAAATCAAATTCAAGAAACAAGGTTATTTTTGAATTGTTTCACTTTAATATGTGGCAAGCATTAGTTCTACCATTGGGAGGAGCAAAATACTTTCTATTCAAATGATGATTATTCCAAGAGGTGTTGGTTATGATGATTATTCTAAGAAGTGTTGGTTATGCCCTATTAAGAGGAAACCATATGTTCCCAATCTTCAAAGTCCATAGGGTGCATTAAACTTGATTACGGTGAAACAAGTAAAATGTTTAGGGACAGATAATAAAAGTTATATAATGTTAATGAATTTAATACATCATGTCAGCAGTAAGGAGTAAAAAATAGTTTACTATTACATATGCTCCTCAACAAAACAGAATGACAAAATGAATGACTAGAATTCTATTAGAAAGAACAGGAGGAATTGAAATTACAAGAATATATTAACTTTGGTTAATAAATTTTGAATTGAAATTAATTTTAAAAAAATTATTAACCAACTTAATAAAATAATACTTTTTATAAATTAAGTATATTTTAACAGCTTAAATTTCATTGTTCACAATTTTATTTGTTATCTTTCTAATAAATATAAGAAATTGTATAAGGGATTTAATTCATTAAAATATAGTAAAATTTTAAATTTTAAGGAATAATTATTACACAATTAGGTAATGTTTGGTAACTAGTGATAAAGAAGTGGGAATGAGAATGCAACTTTTATTCCCTACTTTTTAGATGCTTGGTTAATAGTAATAGATAAAATAGGGAATGACAAAACTAGAATGAATCTTAAATAATTCTAGACTTTTATTCCTAAGGGGATGTGTGTATAAACTAGAATAAAAAATTAAGAATAAGAGATAACAGATATTGTTAGAATATTACCATGTTATTACCAAAATATTATCAATATATTACTAAGATATTGATTCATATCATAATAGTATCATCAAAATTATCTTTTATATTAATTTTAAATAATTATTTTATTTTATTTCATTGATACTTTTATTCTTATCATAAAAATCATTCATAATTATTTAAAAATTAATAATTATATATTTTTTGATTAATTATTTATAAAATAAATATTTTAATTAATTATGTACAAAATAAATTATATAATAACTAAATATGAATATTAAAAAATCATTATCATTTTTAATATTTAATACCAAATATTGACATCACTTTATTTAATATTATACCAAACACACATAATTAGTAATTTTATTTATATTTCAATTATCACTTTTTATTCTCTTTGATTCTGATTCTTTTATTACTGGTAAACAAACGAGTCCTTAGGTGTAATTATGATCACAATTTAAGGTTTGAATAAATTATTTTTTAACTTTTAAAATTTTAATATGATATCTTCTAATTTAAAATAATATTATTTTATGTAAAGATATTAAATTTTAGACAGTGCAATTCAACTCGAGCTCAATTCAAAGCCCAAATTAAAAAAAGAAGAAGAAGAAGAAGAAGCTCTTAGAACCTGATCCGAAGCAAATCAGCTCAGATCAAACCTGTTAGCTTCGGAGAAGTCCCAAGACTAGTTTGGTCATCCCTGTTAATAATAAAAGACCTCCCCACATTAAAATGCATGTTAAGAAATCTAACAAGGTTGCTTTTTTATTTATAAGCACAATCCCATGCAGATATTGTATCCTAAAGCCAAAGTGAACAAATGGACACTCGCGTGCCTTGTAGAATTCGAAACAATGATACTCAGCCCTGTAATTTGGTAAGCAATTGAAACCCAGTTAGCTTTCCATTACAGCTTTGGAACCCAGAAACGGTTTCCTCGCAGAACAGGTGGTTTTCTTGTTTTCTTGTTTTCTTGTTTTCTTGACAGGAAAGCTTACGAGTTTCTGGCATGGCAAACACTTGTCAAAGCATTGTAAAGAGAATCTGACTGGTTTAACAAGCTAGACGACAAAAACTACTACTGGGAAATGTAATTGAACCTCCGCGTCTTTGTCTTTCATTTCAATAAGGTGTTTTTTAGCTGGTTTTCTGTGAACGTTGCTCAAAGATCGGTTCTTGGGAGAACAAAGGATAAGAAGGGAAACAAGAGAAGCAACGATGTCAGACTATCTGCCTCCTGAAGTGGTGGTCGATATACTGATGAGGGTGCCCGTAAAATCTTTGCTTTGCTGCAAATGCGTCTGCAAATCTTGGAATTCTATAATCTCAAGTCCTGAGTTCATCACTAGCCATCTCAAACAGACCACTGCTAGGTCCCGAGGTAATACATTTCTGTTCCTCAAGTACATATCAAAGCCGTTCACAGAAAAGTCATGTTGGATATATCGTGATAATGATGAAGAGTTTAGTGTACACTCGCAAATGGAACATCCCTGTAAGATTAGAAGCTGGAATAATGGTTTCATTGGTTCTTGTGACGGTGTTATTTGCCTCTCGAATGATGAAAAACATTATCTTGTTCATCCTCTTCTCTGGAATCCTTCCATTAGAAGATACCTGAGACTTCCTAGACCTTTGATTCCTTGTCATACATCAAATAATATCTATGGGGTTATTGCTGGCTTTGGCTTTGACTATCAGAATAGTGACTACAAGGTTGTTAGGATAGTGAATGTCCGGAGAAGTATGGTAATTAACAAGAAGCTTAAACATCCGATTGAAGTTGAGGTTTACTCTCTGAATGCAAGATGTTGGAAGATGATTGATGCATGTGTTGATCCATTTGGTATGTGTTTTGGCAACATGCAACCAGCCCTTTTGAATGGGATTGTGCATTGGCTTGTGTATAGATTAGTGAATCAGAAAGAATATAATTCTGTCTTGACATTTGATTTCAAGAAAGAATTGTTTGACAGCATAATTTTACCAAAAATTGTGGTTACTGAATGGAATGAACTGTCAGTTACAGTGTGTCAAAAGTCCCTTGGTGTGTTTCACCTGGATGATCATCACTGTAACATATGGGTGATGCAGGAATATGGTGTAGTGGATTCTTGGATTAAGATATTCATCATTGATCGAAGGGGTGTAATTGAGAGGCCATTATGTTTTAGAAGCAACGGCGAAATACTGATGGAATCGTTCAATGATAAGTTAATTACATATGACGCTGAAGAAGAGAAGATATATGATCTTGGAATCATTGGCTTTGGAGGGTGGTGCCGTGCAGAATCTTATGTGGAAAGTCTAGTCTTACTTAATGAGTCAAAATCTGATGAGACACCAACCAAGAAGAGGAAGAGTAGGTAAGAGCTGTTTTCTTCCTTGTAGTTAATTACTTCTCAGTAATTTCATTTTGCTTATAAGTGCTTCCATCGACCTCGGGCCAAATATGAACATACCATATCTGATGTTCAAGTTCATTTATTGACTCCTGGAAATTCCCATTTCATGAGTCTTTCTTATATCCCCTTCTTTTAGAGTATGTAATATAGTGTAAAGCTAGTGATTTGTTAATGACACAGCATAGTTATTGCTTATTTTTCTAATAAGATTAAATGCATCTTTGAACAAGATATAAAACATAGGATTATAGTGTTATTGGGACAGGTTTCAGATATCCATGGTTTTGAACTGGTTTTGGTAATTGAAGGAAAAGAAACAGACTTAGCAGACTTACTTCTAGACTTGTCTCTTTACTTTATATAATATGAATTCAGTATGAGGAAAAGAAGAAGAATCATTTTTTTCTTCTTGTCTCTTTATTTGATATATTACTCTTCACTAAACTCATAAACATAACTCCTTTAGCACTGAATTAGTAATATAAACTCTAAATTGAATTGATCTTTGTAGAAGTTAATTGATTTATAATACCTTTAATCATATTTAGATGATCAGTATTAGGAGAACTATCATTGTACTTCAAATTCATATACATCTTTATCAAGTATAATGTATTTCCTCCTATCTTTCCAGCATATAATTCATCTAGTTTACTCTAAAGTGCATTTACATTATTCTCATTCCAGATGTGATTATGAACCATCTACCCATTGCCTAACATAACCATAAACTTGCCTATTTAGTAACTTCTAATCATCATTACTTTCTGTTTTTAAACTAAATATCCATATATTGAAAAATATTTGAAAACCAAATGCATGGATGCTGCATGGATGCTGCATATAAAGGATCTGCAGTATGCATATGAACATGATAAGTGAATTTCAAACAGCACTACAATTCAGCCATATAAGGCACCTTTAACAACTTCATCCCTAACTATTGGTATCTATCAATTCTTACAAATCTCTAAATCTAAAGTTAAGAAGATCATCGAATCACCTGTCAATGTTGCTGAAGATGTGAACTGACAGTTTATATCTGCAGAACAAGTTACAACAGCAGCTACAAATTGTCCATATATTCATAAGAAGTCAGCTTGTGCATATAAAAGCAAGTCAGGTTGTGCATATATTCATAAGGAGTCAAAGAGAAACATGGATGCTGCATATAACAGACTGTGATTGCATATTACTTTCAGAGTTTCACAGATTCATTATAGGGTAGAGCTCATAGACATATATGACAGGCAGAGTTCATTCATTATTGGCATTGCAATCTAGTCATATGGAATGAAAGAGAAACATGGATGGTGCATATAAAAGCAAGTCAGATTGTGTGTCTTATGGAAATTCATCTAAATATAGAATTATGGAACAGAGCTCAAATCCAGGTGGTTGTTGAGAAACAAGTATTGATCAATGAAACTCAAAGTTGGTTGAAGATTTTATACAGCAGACCTTACAAGTTCATGTATCTTCATCCTTCGAGCAATAATCAAGTAATAAAGATAACTACTTTTCAATAAACTCTCATGTCCTTCCAAAAAATGCTCCAATATTGCAACATATATATATGAGCTATACTGATAAGATCGCAAGTCTACATATATGAACAATATACAACAATCTTCAAATCAAGAATATGCTCTTTATAGGTTAGTGGTAACCATGCTTAATACCTTAAAAAGTTAATCAAGTCCAACCAATACCTGAAAAAGTTGGCAGATTGTGCATTGTGCAATCTGCCAATGAACATGATATGCATTATGCACAATTAATCCACATAATTCACATCATCAGAAGCATGCACTCAGTATGAACAATAATCTAAAAAGGTTTTAATTAGTGTGTTAGGTACCCACAAGAGAGCAATACATTCTACAACCACTCATTGTTGGTGACAACCATAAGTTGCAGGTTAGTTTGTTCCTTTTCATGTGATATATGTTATGTAATACTATATCGGCTGCCATTGACATTGACCAGATCGGAGAAAAATAAATTCATGTTTGAGGGAAGTTGTTCTGAAATGCATTTGTTGTACTACACATCTGACTTCTAACATAATGATCTTTCATATTGGACTTCTTTCGGGACATTCTTAGCCACCTTAACAGGATAGACTGTGCATATTTTGGGTGGGAATTCATGGGTTATCAAGTTTTTTACAGTGGGTGACATATCATGCTTCATGTTATTGTCAAATTTAGTTCCAGAAGATTTAGTTTTCTTTTGATAAAAAGTTGCTATTTCCTTATATTGAATTGATTCTTTTCTGACTATTTGATCTGTGACTTTGTCCTTAAACTGTTATCTAGGACTTAGCTGACAGATGATATACCTCCTCTGTGTCATTCCCAAAACATCTGATTGAGATTCTTAAATCTGAATCCTATAGCATATCCATTTGACCCATTTGACTATATAAACTCTAAGCACTAGCGCTCCTCTCTTGTTGAGATTTAACATTATTAGTACCTAAAGCTTCAACTAATATCAAGTGTCAAACTAGTTTAAACTGAAAAATAACAATGATGAATGAAAAGAACTTAAAATTCGAACTTGGACATACTTAAAATTCCATCACACAAACATTTGCATTTAAGCCAACTCTCAATCAGTACCATATTTAGTCAAAGTGCAAGGGGAGGACCGATGGAAAGTCTTCAAAAACACAAATGCAAAGTCTTATGAAGACATGGCATTGCAATCTGTTTGGAAGACTAAAAGCCTAGTGTCTTCAAACTAATGACACAGCAAAAAGTCAATCAACAGCAAATCAACATTCAGTTTAAACAAACAAGTCCTATCAAATTCAGTTTAAACAAACAGTCAATCAAAGACAGCAAGAAGTCATTCATTATAGGACATGGATGCTGCATATAAAGACATGGCATTGCAATCTGTTTGAAAGACTAAAATCCTAGGCTAATTATGAAGAACATATTGTCTACCATATGTATGATCAAATGTTAATATCAAATACAAACACTTGCATCATATTGACATTAAAGCAATTTGGATTAAAGCCATATACATTAACTTATGGAATTGACATTAAAGCAATTCAGGTTGTGTCTCTAAGAGGTCGATGTTCATGAATTAGCTTTAGCATATGGATAGGTTACCTTTCCTAAATTTAATCAATAAATGCAATTTATGCCAAGAAAGGCTACCCATATGCTAAAGCAACATAAATACCTCTAGATATTGCACCACAGGAAAAAAAGGGACAACTGCAGGAGCTGTTGATGTCTCAGTCCACAATATCTGAAATGTAACAATAACATTTACATCAAGAAGTACAGATACGTTTAGACATTTACATCAAGAAGTACAGCTATATTAACATAAGGATCATGAAGTGCTCTACATGGTTGATGCTATTGATGAGTATGCAGATGGTAAGTTGAAGGAATTTCAAGGTAAGCATACTGATAACCACATTGACAAGTATTCTTAACCATGTCAAAAGAATCCTAGAAGGCTCTTATTTTTCAGTAGATACAATAAGTTAGTGAATACAAGGAATTAGTGTACATTATATATCTCAAACACCAAGTTGGTCATGTTTACATGGCATTGGTATAGAAATGATAAATGTTAGGAAGCAATATTATTGCTAAGCAACAGTATCATCTTTTCAAAGGACGGAGATTAACAATCCAACTACTTTCATAGCAAAGCAATAGCAAACCAAAAAGACGGAATCGAATTATAAGAAATTATTCATCATCGTCGTCGGTCGAATCTTGGAATACAATATCACATTCATTGTCACTACTACTTATCTCTAAGTCAT
>JAOSBK010000061.1:16817-27184 GCA_027568895.1 Erythroxylum shatona | reverse complement strand
TGTAAATTTTATTTTATTTATAATTATTATTAGTAATAAAAATATTTATTATTATTTTAAAAACAAAAATAAAAATTCACAATAATTATAAAAGTTGAAATAAATAAAATAACTATTAAAAAACTTTGAAAAAAGGGGGGGAAGGAGAGATAAGAGGAAGGGAAGGAAATTTTAAAATTTTTTGAAAATTTTGCAAAAAAATTCCCTATTTTTTAAATTTTCGGTATCGGCCGTTATTTGGATTTTAAATATTTTTGCTCAGAAGTTTTAATTGACAATCTTCAGGTTTATATTTTTTCTTATTTAACGATTTCAATTTTCATTCTTTTTGTAGGGATATAATTGAAAACACAAGTCAAAATTAAGTTACATTCTATAAAATACTATTACATACCAAACACTATAATAAGAATCCACCAAACTTTTCTATTATAATTCTTATAAATATCTAAACATATGAATATCTTTACTTTCCATAGATTTATTTTCCAAATAATCATATTCCGAATTCACTTTACTTTCCTATCAACCAAACGAGGTTTAAGAGAATTGTGAAAGAGCAGATGACAATGGGCGAGTCTAGCCCTACGAGACCCTTGTGTTTGGGTCCTTGGGCCTCAACTGAAGCAACAGGCCTAAGTTCGAGCTCAACTTGACCTTAGCCAAATTTTATATTAAAAGTGCAAAATTATGACGTCATTTTGTAAATAAAATTTGGGGCTCAGGTTAGACTTGAGTAACTCAAGGTTAAAGCCGATCTAAGGCTCATTGTTTTCGGATCGGGCCAAGTGTGGGCTAGAAGTAATGTAGTCTAAATTTAAAATAAAAAAATTGAGCTTCGTCTAAAATTCGATTAGTTAGGGGAGCTTCTCAAATCTTCTGTCCCATTTTTTACATACCAATCATGTCCTATTTGATCTTAATTATTTATTTTTGTGAGTCTTGCATAAATGAATGATTGAGATTAAATAAAATCTCACATAAATATATTGTTGAGATTAAATAAGACAGTTAATACATAGGACAAAAGATCATGTCCCGTTTGAGAAGAAACCAAAAACAAATTGTCATCCTTCATACAAGTGTGACATTAAATGTGATAGTCCTGTCTTATTTTACATGGGACCCGATGTTACCTTAAAACAACGGCAAGCTGTTTTTGTACTTTGACAAGCAAGTATTACTAAGAACATATTTTTAATATTTATATAAATAAAATTTACTAAAATTAACCCAACGACAAGGTAGAATATTATTTTATTGTTTGTTTATTGTAAATTATTTTAACAATATTTAAAAAACTTAACCGAAATTTAAGCTATTAAAATAAAAATTTAAGATGTAAATTTTTTGATATTAGATCGATCAATATATAATTAATATTTAATAAAATTATAAAATTTAAAAGAAGATTTTAAAATTTTTTTAACCGTAACAAGTTAAATTTTAATTAAATTATAAGATTGTTAAATAAAAATTAATTAATTAATTTTAATTTATAAAAATAAATTAGTTTACGAAAAGTGACGTATTAATTAATAAATTAAACAATTTTTGACGCTAAAAATTATTAACATAAACAGAACCTAAAAGTTAAAAACCATACTAAAAAATTAGTCGATGTGCTTAAACAACCAGGCTGATTTGATTTTTCAATCACTTTTATTTTTATAATTCATTGTAAATTATAAATACTTCGATTTATTAATCTATTTTCTTTTCTCGTAAATTATATTATCAATTTTATTAATATAAAAATTTATTAACAAAAGAAAGAAAACTAAAACCTCTTACTTGTTTAAAATTATTACAATTTTTAATTTATTTAAAGAAGTAAAATAGTTAAAATATGTGAAAAATAATTTCAATACTAATTCACAATTAAAAAAGCATTTAAGATAATTAATTTATTACACATCTCTTACTTTCAACATAAATAGTAACTTACAACCTTAAAAAACTATTTAAGATATTTACAACTAAATAAGAGTAAAAGACAAATTTATATTATATATTATATATAAATATAACAGTAACAATGCCCACAACACCTAACACCTAACACCCAGTAAAAACTTGCGGATATACAGAGATTTAGTAGTATGCAGCCTTATTCTAGATTAATAGAAAAACTATTTTCAAACGATGAGAATAAAAAGAATATTACATATAAATAATATTATATAAATATAATAAATTAAAACTTAATTTATTTGATACCTATTATTTTGTGATTTGTTAATCTTTAAATATTTTCTTGTTAATCTATTTGTTTAAATAAAAGACATAAAATTTTCAAATAATATATAAATTTATATACTAAAATTTTGAGGATAATATAATTTAAACTAATCAACCTTTTGATATTTTTGTTAATTCAATACTCAAACTTGTAAAAAAATTCAATTAAGTAACTAATCTCTTATAATTTTAACAATTCAATTAAAAAAGTTAATTCTATTAATATATTGACTAATAATTTTTTTATAATACATATCCGTTCACTTGAAAATTAGCTATCAACTAATCATCTATGAGAATTAAAATACCTAATTCATCCGTGTGATTAATTGAAAATTAATTTTTTACGTGAAGATTTGAATATTATAAATAAGAAATATTATGTTAATCACATTAGTAAAATATTAATTGATTTCACATTTTGAACTGAGTTATCTTAAAGTTATAAAATATTAATTACTTGACTAAAAAATTAAAATCTTAAAAAATATTAATTAAAAAATCACATCTATTTTATTATCCAATAAATGAAATAAAAAGAAAGCGGTCTAAATATGAGATTAAATCTTCTATTTCAATTATGATATTTTTATTAGTTTTATTACATATATAGATGAAATTTAATAAAATAAAATTAAAAAACCCGAAAAAGATGATTCGAAATGTCAAAATATCTACCCAAAAAGTCAAAATGGAATCCTGTCTCTTATCCAAGCCATTATACTATACACAAGCGTGAATTCTAGGCACTAACCCAAAGTCATTTTTTTAAATAAATAATTATATAATTAAAATTGAAATATAAGAGACTCTGCTCTCTCTATCTCTCTCTCCCTCTCTATAGAGACTAGAGAGGGGTTCGCTAGCTCGTCGACTCGACGTCCTCCTCAGCCTCCGCCGCAGTTATCATTTCGTCAAAATCTTTCCGAACCCTAAAGATGTCTTCTTATTTGCCAACCGTGCCATTCTGGTTCTAATAATCTTCCTGACAGTGCAAAGCTCCATTTCTTTGGGTTTGTAGGGTTTTCTTCTTTTTTTAGAGAGAGGTGGTTAGGGTTCTGTGAGTATGGAACGATCCAATGGTAAAGATTTCACAGGCTTGCTTGATACGTCCTCCTCTGGTTTGTGCTCAATCTCTCTCTGTTTTGTTTTCAAGTCCTTAACTGTTATATGCATATTGTGATTAGGTTTTCTGGAGAACGTTCGGGTGACAGGTGATTAAGTTACGAACATGGGTTTGAGAATCTTAGGGTTTTGGGTTTTTGGGTGAAATTTCTTTGTGTGTGGAACACATGAAGATGCAATTTTTCGTAGTTAGGTGGGTACGAAGAACTTTTAACACTCAAGAATGGTTTGCTGGTGCTTGATTTGGTGAAATGAAGATCTTGCGGCTTTAGCATGTAGAGTGTAGCTGATGTTGGATTAGTGCCTTTGAACTCATAAAGCTTACATCCCACATGACCTGGATTCACATTACCTCGAAGTACAATGCTCCGAGTAAAGAAGTAAACTTGGAAGTTATATTTTTGTCAGCCTTGAGGTGTATAGGCTTTGACAATAAGAGATGTAATTTCCCGGTGGTTGAGGGTCAGAGAATCTGGTTAAGCATTTTGGGACGGTGAATCAAAAACAAGAGAGAGGGGAAGTTTGGGTTTTTAGATTTCAAGCATTGCATCACAGTTTTATGGTTCAAAAATGATTAAATGGGTCAAATCCTGTTTCTAGTGAAATGGCTCCTAATTTCTGAGTATCCTGGATAGTTCTTACTATACATTTTGGTCTAACACAATGTTTTAGTTTTAATTGTAAATGATATACTTAGTGGTTGGTGTTTAGGCTTTGGGTTGCTTGTTTACTCTAGTAACATATTCAGAGGCATGGGCTATGAATGGTACTTCTGTTGGCCACTAATTCCTCTGGTTGCATCTCTACTCGCTGTAATCATTTTCTGTTGCATATTTCCTTGCTACGATTTTAACTTTTTTTTCCTCCTTTTTCGTTGGATTATCTGCTTTCAGGTGCACTCTTTGATGCTTCACAGTATGCATTTTTTGGTCAAAATGCGACGGAAGAAGTGGAATTGGGTGGCTTAGAAGATGGAGATGATAATACTGTATTTGGATCTGTTGATGATGAATATCGTCTCTTTGAGAGAGATGAAGTAAGACTTGGTTTTCCTAGCCTGATTATTTGCCACTAATTCCACCATTAATTACTTAAGTAGTTACACCTCTAAGTGTCTGCTAATGATTATTTGTGCTTTGAAAGTTTACCGATGCGTGGTTCCTTTCTAGACTAAACACCTTTTTAAGGTACTTATGAACTATGTGATGTGTTTTTCTAATTGCTTGACGCTGCTAAAGTTTCAATTTATTACTAGCTTTGCTTGCAAAGTATGTAGAATTGATTGATGGGTCAAAGGAGAAGCTTTTTGAAATTTATTTCAACTAACGATAGTTACTCTTATGGAAAACAATTAACCATTTATAGAGATGGGACATTGTCAAATGATATTGGTTCGTAAAAGCAATTTCTTTATCTTCCGTGAAATGTTAGAAGGAATTAGAAGTCCTAGTGTAGCAGATAATGCAACTGCTTTTTAGAAGTTTGACAGTAAGACCGTGATGCTTCTAATGGTACATTTAAATGACCTATTATTTCTCTTTTCAGGTTGTAGTTGGCCTTATAGGCTTGTAGCAGTAAACTGCCAATACTTTCCTTTGTTTACGTAAAATTTCAGGCATGATAATTTGTCATAATAACTTCATATTATGCCAGGGTGCAGGTTTAGGATCTTTATCTGATGTGGATGATCTTGCCAGTACTTTTGCAAAGGTAAGACATCTTTACTTACAACTACTTCCATAGTGGAGAACTTAACTAGTATCTAATACGTGTAAAGTCCTTTTTGAATGATTTTGGAATTTTCAACTATTGGTTGGTATGAATGGGTTTATTGTTTGATTGTGGAAGTCACCTCTACCCTTTGGTTGTTGTAGAGATCCCTGTTTATTTCATTTTTGGTTAGAAGTTATGAATTATGATAACTTGATGTTCTGGTGGTCTGAGGCAGATTAGCCATTACCATAGATGGGCAGTGAAACAAGTAACTGAGAATCCTGATATTATTTAGGATTATCTGGTTAAAATATGCAGGTTGGGCACTATATAAGCTTCCTCTCAATGAAACAAGCAAAAAGAATGAGATGGTTCTTCATCCATCAATAAGTTCATGGTCCTTGTTGTATTTTTACCCTTCCTGGGATTGATAGGTGGGAAACAGTTCATTTGCTACTTTTCCTTGATAGGCCTTATTGTTTCACTTTCTACTATGAGAGAGGGATAGCTAATTTATCAATTTGAATCTCTATTGCATGATAAACTGATTGTCGATTGAAAATTCCTGTCTCTCCAGATTAGCTTGATTAGTATGGATAGTTGGATTGTGTAGAGGAACAAGTTTTTAATTTCAATTTAAATATACTTGCCATTGATGTGTGGAAATCCGTTTTTTTCTTGTGTAGGATTTTTCTTTATATGTAAGTTGTCAAAATTGGTCATGAGAATTTATTTAGTCGTTATGTGACGTGAAGTTCTTGATGTAGTTGTTTTACCCTCCATCAGTAGAATAACCTATACTTTCTATTGATATAGGTCATAGAAATGATTTTTGCTAACGCTTGGGATATCTGACGTTGCAATTTACATTCTTACTGTTGTATGATAGACAAAATGACCATCTTTTCTGGCATATAATTGTTCTTTCTTTCACATGTTTTAGTTTATCTACTACTATATTGTGCCTTTCTCTCTTGTCTTGAACTTTTGTATTCATCTTTATGCTTTTATGCTTTGACATTGTATTTATTGTCACCTGTGCAGTTGAACAGAGTTGTTACGGGCCCAAGAAATCCTGGAGTTATTGGTGACAGAGGATCTGGATCGTTTTCAAGGGAGAGTAAGTTGAAATTTTGCGTGTAGTAGGGTTACTTTATTTGTACAAAAAATGCTTATTTATTTATTCACATCCTGCTATCATTTGTTATATAAGCTTGAAAGTTCGGATCTTGCATTTTGTTTTCTTTCTCTGCCGAATGAAGGTGATTACAGAAAACATTTTAAGTCCTTCCCTGATTCTTTTGAAGTTCTTTTTGCGAAAGCTTTAATTATTTGTCTGGACATTTATTACCCATTGGATTTTTTATCGGTTATTGCTTTAAGTAATAAATACTGATAAAAATTCAGATTGCTAATCTAAGTGATAAGTGAGAACAAGTGATTGAATTGAATCCTTCCTTCCTTTCTGCTGACCTTTATGCCATCTCACTGTCCATAAAATGGGACCTTTTCTTTTCAAACAGGCATTATTTTCCTTTTGGTTAGGCTTATTTGCAAATTTGAGGTTATTTTCTTATTCCCTTGTTTTATATTATTTTGGATTCTGTTCTTTGCATCCATTTGAGAATTCATTATGATGCACATGTCCAATTAACATGGCCAGTTTTCATGTTTCTGTTGCAATCAAAGGAAAAGGGCCTTCTCTTTTTGTTCATAATGATACCCTTCAGCTTTTCAGCAGGTTATTGTATTGGAAAAATGAATTTGTTGGATGGTAGCCATGCACATTTACATCATCTATGCAGAATCTACTTGCTTGTACAAGATTCAATTGAAGGTTAAAAATTACTTAGAGAATGCTATTGTGGTAGCAGTGAGGCTAATCCATTTACCCTTAAAAGTTTATTAACCCCAATCATTATGGTAGCATGGATGCGGACCCTATTCCTTCTGATAGGAATCTCCTCTTATTTGAAGATGTGCTGGAACAGTTTTTCAGAGCTTGACTTCTGAGTGAACTCTGAAAATATTTCCTACTCTTAGCATATTTCATTTGTAGCTTTGAGTGAAAACTGTGTTTGTAATAGATCATAAAACAAAACAGACCAGATTGTTGGCATTATTTGGCAAACTATTTCGAATGGTTTCTGGCTGCCCTACTTTTTCCGGTAGTTAACAGGTTGTTTATTTTTAAGTTTGTGCTTAGTTTTTCTTCTTATGTTAGAGTTCAAATACCATCATATTCTTTTCAGGTTCATCTGCAACGGAATGGGCACAGGATGGAGAATTTGCTAGCTGGTTAGATCAACAGATAGATACAGAAATTGCTCAGGAAGGCAAGAGATGGTCATCGCATCCGCAGCCTTCATCTGCTCGTTTTACTACTGAATCAAAACCTTTGTACAGAACTTCCACATATCCCCAGCAGCCATTGCAACAACATGACTTCTCAAGTGAACCTATTCTGGTCCCGAACTCCGAGTTCACATCGTTCCCTCCTGGGGGTAGAAATCAGCAGGCTTCACCACACAACCTAAACATTCCTTCACTTTCTGGCGGAACACAATTGCCATTCTCTACCCCAAATCTGTCTCCTTTTTCCAATTCTAATCTTCATCGGGCTGGTTTACATCAGGTTCTGCACTATGGTGGAAATGCATCCCATGTTACCTCTCCTGGCCTTTCTTTTAGTAACAGGCCGCAAAAACATTGGGTTGACCATTCAGGACTATTGCATGTTGATCATCCAAGTTTATTGCACAGTGTGTTGCAGCAGCAGTTATCTCGAGATGGACTAATGTCCATGCAGTTGTTATCACAGCAGCAGCAGCTTCAACAGCAGAGATTGCACCCATCTGTTCAACTACCTTTTGCTCATCTCGCTGCAATGCAATCTCAGATTTATGGTGCACACCATTCGTCATCACATAAAATGATGCTTGGTTTAACAGATATTAAAGAACCAAAACATAAATCATCACGAGGGCGACAAAATATGCGATCTTCACAACAAGGCTCTGATACTAGTAGTCAGAAAAGTGATAGTGCGTGGGTTCAGTTTAGGTCAAAGTATATGACAGCTGAAGAGATAGAGAGTATTCTGAAAATGCAGCATGCTGCCACACATAGCAGTGACCCATACATTGATGATTACTACCATCAAGCCAGTATTTACAAACGATCTGGATCAAGATCAAAGCACCGTTTCTGTCCTTCACAACTGAAGGAGGTTCCATCTCGATCTCGTAATAGTTCAGACCAGCATTCTCATATCCACATTGACGCAGTTGGGAAAATTCCCATTCCTAACATACGCAGGCCTCGTGCACTCCTTGAAGTTGACCCCCCTGGTAGTGGTGATGGAAGCTCTGAACACACCTCTGAGAAGCCTCTGGAGCAGGAACCTTTACTTGCAGCTAGAATCACCATTGAAGATTGCCTAGCTGTCCTTCTAGATGTAGAGGATATTGATCGGTTCTTGCAGTATAATCAACCACAAGATGGTGGCAGCCATCTCAGACGTAAACGGCAAGTCCAACTTGAAGGTGTAGCTGCATCACTTCAGCTTGTTGACCCCCTGGGCCAAAGTGGTAAAACTGCTGGTCTGGCATCAAAAGATGACCTTGTGTTCATGAGGATGGTTTCTCTTCCCAAGGGTCGAAAACTGATCTCCAAGTTCCTTAAGCTCCTATTTCCTTCCACCGAACTCACCCGAATAGTTTGTATGGCCATTTTTGGTCACTTGAGGTTTTTATTTGGTGGCATTCCCCAAGATACAGGAGCAGCTGAAACAACTGTGGATCTTGTGAAGGCAGTTTCTACCTGTGTTAATGTAATGGATCTCCGGGCATTAAGTTCTTGTCTTGTTGCAGTTGTTTGTTCTACAGAGCAGCCTCCTTTACGTCCACTTGGTAGTCCTGCTGGGGATGGGGCCTCTGTTATCTTGAAGTCACTTCTTGAAAGAGGAACTAAATTATTAAATGATCCACAGGCTGTTGCCAAGTGCAATGTGCCCAATTTTGCTCTTTGGCAGGCTTCCTTTAATGAGTTCTTTGATCTTCTTACAAAGTATTGCCTGCTTAAATATGACACTGTACTACAATCTGTCTATGTGAAGACCATTCGTAGCTCTGAAGATATTGGTTCAGAGATACATGCAGCAACAAAACGTGAAATGCCTGTCGAGCTTTTGCGTGCATGCCTCCCTCATACTAATGATCGGCAGATGGAGCTTTTAAAACATTTTGGGCAGCCGCGCAATCCTGTTAGTGTATCAAATCCGCATTCAGGTAATAGTGGTCATATAAATTCTGAATCTGTGAGGAGTTGACCTGAGGAAAGAACAAGAATGCTGTTATCAGGTGGCAGTTCTTTATTGCAGGAAATGTGCTTCAGCAGTTGGGAAGTGGAAGAGACGAACACTCATATATATATATATATATAGATAGATAGATATATTGTGAGGATTAGTTTTAACAGTTCAGCTTTATGCATTGAATTATTTTCCTTTTAAGAATGTTAACAGAACTGCTCTTCTTGCATGACTATACATAAATGTGTATCATGATGGAAAATGTTCAGGTGCTGAAGGTGACCGGGAGTGATTTACTTCTGGGGGGGCGTTATTTTATTGCTCTTTTGTTGTAACACCTGGGAATGACTTCGGAGAGAATCTGAACCTTAGGGGGTAGACAGTGTCCTAGTGAGGGATGAGAAATGTACAGTATGGTCATACAAAACCATCAGGACTTTGCTTTTCTTCTCAGATAACTGTGTCAAGTTTAGGGCGGCTGTGGGCTGTCTCTTCAAAGATCTGGGTAGTTGAACCTGACATGCTTTGTAACGATTATTGTTTTAGTTGTTTCAATAATGGATTGGAGGAGAGACAAAAGGACAGTTTCAGGGAACTTGAACAACACTTGTTCCTCTTCTGCTCGTCTTCGGCCATGTTTATGCAATTCCTTTGTCTACTAACTGATATTACATTGAATCAGTGTTTAGTGATCTTATTTTCTGCATCCCTGTTATCCTTCTGCCTTGTGTTTGCAGCAGGTATAGTCATTCTTTTTAAGAAAAGGTTTTCCAATATTGTATTTTATATTGGCAGGAAAATTTTTCTTTTTACAATTAATCATGAGTTTGTTGTTCAAAACCAATTGCATTAATTCAATCCTGTGGATAAAGTCAAATACTTAGTTAATCTTGGGGAATTCATAGCTATATTTCAAAATAAATAGAAAAAAGACAATCAATATATATGTATTCTTTTTAATTTTTTATTTGATCAA
>JAOSBK010000059.1:18709-39632 GCA_027568895.1 Erythroxylum shatona | reverse complement strand
CCCTAGCCCATTTGCTTCATTTAAACTTTCATTCTCCTTTCTTAAATGAAATTAAAAAGACTATAATGCCCCTCCTACAAGCCTTAAGCCTTAAAAGCATTTGTGGACTTCCTAAATTGCCCTTACACCATCTTATTCTTTTTAATTTCTAATAACTTATCAAACCTCTAATTTAACTAAATTCCTTCATTTAATAATCATTAACTAAGCACTAAAAACCTCAAATTATTTTAACTAAAAGGAAATTAGCAAACTAATCCTCAAAATAAAATAAACATGCTTATTTACTATGAAAAAGAATTAGGGTCCAACATATAATCCTAAAATAAAACAATCCAAGAATTAATAAAATCATGGAATTGATAGGTCAGTGATTAAGATGCTCTCACTAGTACTATTCACTCTATAAAGCTTACTGTTTATCTTGTTCAATCAATCTCTATGGATTCTTTTGTAATATGTTCTTTATGGTGCTACCTCTTTATTTTTCTTAGTTTCTCCACCCAACACACCTTCTTATTGTCTTTCATGTTGTTATTCTTCACTCCTTTTACTATTGTCTCTAACTTCCTCTTCAACTTATATCATCGATCATCTTCCTCATTAGCTCATTGCACCTCAATTTCTTTTCTTTTCATCCCCTTGTGTTAGTTCCTTGTTATTGCTTTGTACCACTTTGTATCAGTTCTATCCAACGAGATTTATCCTCCCTCTATGGACACTACTAACTTTCTGCTTCTAAATTCAAACTCTCTAGCACTTAAAAAGTTCTACACTTCCTTTTGATTCTTCTCAACACTCTCTTCTATATCCAGATGATAACACTCTTAAGACTTTAAAAAGGTCCTGGGTGTAGGTTGCAAAAGAGTCCACGCCTGAACTTAAACTTAACTACTGTCATCATTCTAAGTTTATGGATTTCAGGATTGTTTCCCTTAGAAGTTCTTCGAGTAAGAGCTAGCATGTGGAACTCCACACTACTTGGTTTCTTCTTTGAAAGGTGAGTTGCATTCCTTATAATGAAATGGGCCATGAATAATTGGAAATCCATAGGACTACAAGACATATTCATTAATAGTAATGATATATTTCTTTTCAAGTTTTCCAATTTGTATGATGTAAAGAAAGTTCTTCACGTAGGACCATGTCAGGTTCAGAATAAGCCCTTATTTTACAGATTTGGAGACTAGGTTTGAGAATGGAGGATGCTATAATAGGAATATATTCCTTTGTGGATCTGCATTTATGGAGTTCCACTTAAGTATTGGACTACCTCTAAACTTAACCACATTACAAGCTTCACTTGAAAACCTACATGCATAGATCAAGCTATAGACGACGTAAATAGGATTCAATTTGTTGGAATCTATGTTTTAGTTTCCTCTATAATTTATTTACCTAAATACGTTCCGATCTTTAAATTGGATGAGTACTTAGAACCATATGAAGATGATGTTAGAGTCTCGTATACTTGGAAACCACAATCCTCCACTAAAAGAATTTAGAGACCCACTAGTAGGATATTCAAGATTGGAGAGTATTAGGAAAGATTCTATATTGATAGGATCCTCAAACAACATACATTGTGGAGGTTAGTGAACGTGACAAATTTAAAAAAATTGTGGAAATAGCAATATCAATAGTACTGGTGAAGATGTAATGCTTAATGAAGCTTTAGTAGAATGTGAGTAGGATATAACTGAAGGTGGTACTCCAATTAAAATTACCAAGCAAATAGAGGAATTTGAAACTATAATCAAAAGAAGATTAGGGAGAAAGAAAAAGGCCCTAGTTAGGGAAACTAAATTATGATTATTATTGTTTCAAATATCAAATGGGCTAATGCCCCTTATAAAAAGATTTTGTTTAGGAGGTTATTAGCTCAAAATAAAGTTGTTATACCACGAATTTTGGAGAGTCAAACTAAGAAACACAATTGCAGCTTTCTTTGCTGTTTTTTTTTTCCAAAGCATTGGAATCTATTATCTAATCATTTGCATCATCCAAATGGAAGAATTGTAGTTGTGTATGATTCTTATGTTTTTTATTATTACTATAAGCTGCATTTCAGACCATTTGTTTCATTTAGATGTATACAACAAGGTTTCCGGTAATTTGATTCTCATTACATTTATTTATGCTCATAATAGTGCATATCAAAGATCCTTTTTATGGAATTAGATCAGGTCACTAGTAGATACTTTTTCTATTCCTTGGTTAGTTTTTAGTGATTTTAATGCCTTCATCAATCGAAAAAACGCTCAAGGTGTTAGATTTATAACAAATCCTTGCTCTAAGTTGAGACAATGCATTTCAGACACTTAATTATTAGACTTACCATATGGTGGAAGCTTATACACTTAGTGCAATAAACAAGCGGGGGACAATTATATAAGGAAAAAGCCTGACAGGAGTTTTGCTAACCATTTGTGGTTCTCCACCTTTCCTAATAACTTCTCTACTTTCACAAACCAAAGTCTCTCAAAACGTCATGTTGTTATCACTCATCTTGGTTCTGTAAGACCCATTTCCCCCTTTAGATTTAAATATTTTCTTACTGATCTAGCTGAGTTTGAAGTTTGTATTATAAGAATTTTAAATGTCTTCATCCAAGGATCCAAACAATTTGTCCATGTCAAAAATATTTCACTCATTAAAAAAGTGATGAAAGTTTTATTTCAGTGCAACATAGGCAACATTTATCATCTCCTTCAAACTGCTAGAGCTTCTTTTAAGAGAAATTAGAATAAATTATAAAGTGATTCAACTTCAGTTGACCTCTAGAATTAGGAAAGGCTTGCTATGTGACATCTCTCTAATGCACTGAAATATGATTATTCACTTTTGAAGCGAAGATATAAAGTGGAATGGATAAAGGGGGATAACAACACAACATTCATTCATAGGACAATTATAACTAGAAGGAATACCAACAGGATCATATCCTTAGAAATGAAAAATCAGGAACTTAATTCCCAACACTTGTTACTCCAAAGGGCTTTTGAATATTTCTCAAATATCTTGACAGCTCCTATTCATGCTACATTTTCTAAGGCACTTTTGAAAGAAATTTTGTAGGACAAGATTACTCATCAGTAGCCTATCACAATTTAGGAGATTAAGAACCCCTTAAAATATCAAGGCACTTGGTCCTGATGGTTTGAACCCTTATTTCTTTAAGATGTCTTAGCATCTAACAAAAAATATTGTAACTGATGCTATACTGGAATTTTTTAACAAAGGTAATATGTTATCTAAAGTTAATAGTACCTTTGTTACTCTCATTCCTACAAGTGGAGAACTAATGGGTTTTTTTTTCTGACTTTCACCTTATTTCTTGTTGCCAAACTGTATACAAGATCATTTCCAAGATCTCGAATTAAAAGTTGAAAGAAGTTCTTCACAAGTATGTTGATATTTCACAAGGGGCCAATATACCAAAGAGAACTATAGGTGATAATATTATGTTAATGCAAGAACTTGTTAGAACATATTCTAAGAAAAGAGGAAGTAAGAATTGTATAATCAAAATTGATTTAAAGAGGGCCTATGATACTATGCATTGGATTTTATCTTAAACTCCTCCATGCTTTGAAGTTTCCTACGACCTTTGTTCAGTAAATAACATAATGCATTCACCTCAACTTCTTTTAAAATCTTGGTGCATGGTCAACCTAGTAAATCCTTCAAAAGCTCTAAGGGAATTACAAGAAGATCCCATATCTACTTATATATTTGTTGTTATTATGAAAGTCTTCAATAGAGTCCTGAAGAGAATTATAGAGATAATAAAAACCTTCAAGTTTCATTCTTGATGCTAGCTCTATGGATCACTAATTTATGTGTTGTCGATGATTTTATTTTTCTCTCTAAGGCAGGCTTCAGTAGCTCCTTAACAAGTTGTCTAGTTTGGAAACCATTTTCTCTAAGATTTGTTTATACTTTTCGAAGTTAGCTATAGGGAATGAATATGTGATTAATTCTATTACATGTAGGCTATCAGAAATGATAATTCTATATTTCAATAATGGGATAGAGTACACTATAATAAGTGCTTAATTGATTATAAAATAATCCATAATACTTAGTGATTATTTACTTGAAATTGCTTAAGGTACTCACTTTAACTCATATATAATTTTAGGTATAATTTGGAAGAAAAAAGTTAAAGTGAGTTGAAAGCTCTATATTTTGGCCATTTTTTGAAGATTGATTTTTGTTTATCTTCATGGAGCAAGAAGAAGAAAAGTAAAGACAAAAAAATGAAAACACAAAGAAGATGAATTAAAGTGGCTCATGGTGGTGCATGTTTCACGCAAAGGTGCAACACCAAAACGTAGAAGGAAAGCAGCTGAAGCTGAGCAAAATGGCAATGTAGCAAATGTTAAAAGCATAGATCAATACGACAACAACAAAGTTCAAAACGTAGGCAATATGAAGTAGGAAAAGACAACGTGGGCAGACGAAAGTGCCAGCAATTGGGAAAGACCAAAACGCAGAAATTGTGTGTTTCTATGTTAAACACAGACAACATAACCTTTGTGTGTTAAATGTAGACAACGTCTGACATTTCTTATGTTAAACACAAGCATTGTTCATTAAATGCAGACAACGTTTGATGTTGTGTGTTTAACGCCTGCAATAACAGGTTTTTCTTAAAAGACAAACCATGCGTTCTGTTTAAAACGCACATCTAAGAGTAGCTAGTGTTGGAGGTGTATAGGAAGATGGTCCAACAAGTTTATTTATCACATGAAAGTGAACATTAGTTAGAGAAAGAGAATAGAAGAGAGCTTGCGAGAAACAAAAGGAGGCGCAGTGAAGAGGAACAGCTAAGGGTCTTCGGTGGGGTTATTAATAGGGGCTGAAGCATTTTTCCAGAAGAGACCCATAGAGGGCTAGACATTCCAATGCCAGTTTGGAGGTGACATCGACACCGACGAACTGGGTTAAGTGTATTTCTTTGTTTTAGTTGTTTCTTTCTCTCATTAGAAATTAATTATGTTATCCTCTGTTAATTATTTTGTTTTTGTGTATGGATAATCAAATTTTCATTATTTTTCGGTTATTTATGTATAAACCCATTGGGTATTGTAAAAAGATGATTTAATGCATTCATTAAATCATTTATCTGCAAATCCATTGCTATAATTTTGGTATAATATATAATTGTTATGTTAAAATTCATGTGTAGTGAATAATAATTCGTAATCATTAGAGATAACATGACCTAGGTTAAATGGCACATCCTATGTGGTTGTTGCCTTGATTAATAGATTTTCCTAATTCATAATGCTACTGCCTAATTAAATATAAAGATTATATCCTAGGTTATGCAGTGGTTAGGTTTGATTAACGATCATATCTTGTTTAAACAAAACTTAGGTTTGATTTTATAAGTGATCATCATATTAGAGACAATCTCCTAAACTTATACGTAGCTACTCCAGAATGAACTACTCACCTAATTACATAATCAAAATAGATTTTCACAAGGCCTTCGATAGCATCAGCTGGGACTTTCTCTGGGTAATGCTACAAGCTTTTGTGTTTCCAGTCCTCTTCATTAAATGGTTGAAAGCATATATCTCTGTCGCTTCCTTATCTATACTCATTAATGGTAGACCTACTAAATTCTTTGAGGTTGCTAGAGATCTTCTACATGGGATCCCTGATCCCTATATCTTTTCTTCCTAAGCATGGAAATCCTCAACTCTATCATTCATTAAGAATTGCAGCTCAATCCTAAATTCAGTTACCACTCTAAATGTAAAAAAGTTGGTTTAACTAACCTTGATTTTCTAGATGATCTTCTTTTATTTTGTAAAGATCAGATGGATTCCATTAGTACTTTCATAAAGGCCCTAGCCAAATTTAACAGCTTCTCGGGGCTGCAAATCAACCTCAGAAAAAGCCATTTTCTCATTTCCAAGATGACCTTTACTCTATAACAATAATTGCACAATATACTGATATGCAATCTATAGATCCTCCACTCATGTATTTTAGACTCCCTGTGACTAATAAACACCTCAATCATCTGGAATGCCTACCTCTCATTGAAGGAATTAAAAAAAGAATAATCTCTTACTTTAATAAAACTCTTTCCTATGTCGATAAGTTACAACTCATCAAATATTTGTTTAACTCTTTAAATATTTATTGGAGCTCTGACATCTTTCTCTCCTAAAGCATCACCAAAACTATAGAGTGATTGCTTAAAAACTTCTTATGGAGTCATCCAAATGTATCCAAAAGGTACAACTAAGGTTAAATGGACTGATCTATGCCTTCCCAAGGAAGAAGGTGGATTAAATGTCTCATCCATTAAGACACCTAATCAAGCTTTAATTCTTAAAATACTTTGCTATATTTTGCTTAACAAACATTCATTATAGATTAAATGGCTTGATTCATACTTCCTTCGATGAAGGTGCATATGGTAGATGGATAAAGCACTTCCTATTCACACTTCTTGAATCTTCTTCTTTATGGTATGATAACTGGTCAGGGTATGGATCCCTCCAGTCGATTATACTTGTAACAAGGTACCCCTCCCTCAACTTCACTTCGTGTTAGGATGATCTTAATCATCCATGAAAAATCTTGGCAACTCCCACATCATCTGAGCCACCTAATGCCCATATATCTCCCAAATCTAACTTCCCCTAATATCATTTACTATAATGGCCACTAGATCCATACATTAACCACCAAAATAACCTAGAATCTCTAGTGAAGAAGACAACCTATTATTGATTGGTAGAAAATTTTTCTAGAGAAAAGTCCTTACTCCTCGTCTCTCTTTTATTCTTTGGCTAGCAATTCAAAACAAACTACAAATTGCTAATCTACTGGCTTTTCAGCACATTGATCAAACTTATCCTATGTGTCAGGTTAATGTTGAAACAAGGACCATATCTTCTTTACATGTTAATTCAATAATTTCATATGGCAAAACATCAAAGGAAATTGTCTACGATCTAATATAGGGCAAACTCTCATTGATATTATGCAACATTTATCTATACTGCCTGCTCAATCTACACACTATAAATTCTTATACATTCTCGATTTGGGGCTTAGTGTGTATATACTATAGTGGGAAAGAAATCCCAGGCACCTCGCACATTAAAGTTCAACATTTAAGACCATTCAATCTAATATGATTTGACAAATCCATGAGATGTTGATCGTAAGGAACTTGCACTTACGTTGCACCACCAATACACTCTCTTCACTAAACATCTAAAACTTTTTTCATTCATGGTTGATCTAACATTTTTTTTAACTCTTATTAGTTTATGTCCCTTACACTATCATATAAATCTGAAAGATATTGAAGAGTTTGAACTTTGAAGATGGATATGATTTGTATAAAGATAAGAGAGATAAGAGAAAGTACTACTTATCTAATGTTAATGTAAAGTGTCACGCTAAATCAAATAAGAAGGTTTTAGAAATAATAAGTTTTGCTAAAAAATTTCATAAAGAGAATTAGTGTGAAACTAAAAATGTGCAATAACAAAAAGTTATCATAAATGAATGTGTAAAAAAAATAAAAACATAAAGATGATGAAGATTTAAGGTATGAAATAGAGTATTATGAATATGATTAGTAATCATAATAATAAATGTAATAATGAAAATGTAACGCATGAATATATTTTTCTTAGTATCACAAATATGATTTGTTCCGATTTAGCATTGTATATAAGATTTGATAATTTAAATCAATTAAATAATTTTTAGACAAATCTTCCAAAAAAAAAAGACATGGTATAAGGATGATTAAAAAATTATGAAGAAATAAACACATATTTCAACATACTCATAAAAACAAGTTTCACTATTAAAAATAGTTTATTTTAGCCCATAAGATTAACCTGGTGTGTTGCCCTCTTTATGATCTCCAATTGAAAGCTATCCTTCTAATGAGCTCCGCTTGAGCTAAAAACAATCCAATTTCAAATTGAAAAATAGAAGTTGTATTAGGTTAATGTACTGTCTTAAAGTTCCTTGATATTATGTTTTTATATGCATTTCATATTAATACAATTTTATGTTTTAGCTAATCGAATTATTAAATTTTCTATACCATTATCAGAATTAAATATAAACTTTTTTGGAGAAGGAAATATTTTAAAAGATACAACTACTATAGGAAAATATGCCATAGCGTTACAAGGAGTTTAGTTAGGTGACACGTGTGAAATTAACAGATATATTTGTATTTTCTTAGAATATTATTACCATATTTATATCCAAGTCGATAATACACAACTTTATTTAAAAATGTTTAACTCAAAGATCCTCAATACTTAAGGAAGTAAATTAGAGGCAACTTACAATAGTAGACTAGTAGATACCTTAGGAAAAAGAATTTCCTTTTTGAAAGATAAACTAAGTGAATGGTGTAAGGATGTTATCTTGTTAAAGAAAAGTAAAGGAATAAAGAAAAAATCTTCTCTATGTTGTTATGATTTGAAAATGCCTACTATAATAGGATGTGATAGTCCTTATTATTATAACATGATAAAAAATAAATATGAAAGAAAGAAATATTTTAAGAAAATATATTTTAAGAAATGTAAAGCAAAATATTATAAGTAAAAGGAAGGATATAAACCTAGAGAACCTATGTTTAGAAGAAATAAAAAGATAACTAAATGTCAGTGCTATTATTGTAAAGAAAAAGGACACTACACTAATGAATGCCCTAAAAGATCTAATAAAAAGAAAATTGAAATAGATGATGATAGAAATGAAATGATAGAAAATGAAGATTTTATTAGGATCAATACCTTCGAAGATTGCTCTTCTGAAGAAAGTATTTTTATAATAATAAATACTGAATATGAAAAAACTTCAAATTATGAAATTGATGAGTGAAGTAAGAGAATCTTCTAACACTCAAGCTGATAAACAAATAATATATAATATAGTAGAAACATTTGCAAAATTAGGAGACTATAGTGAAGACGCTCTTATTGATTGAAAAACACTTAAAAAGAATCATAATACAATGTTTTCTATAAATTCTTATAACATATTTAATATGACACTTCTAGAAAAAATAGGGTTAAAACCTAGACAACAATATATGTTAACGGTATAAATCTAAAAGAAAAAAACCCTAGATTTTAGTTTAACTTTGATCAAAGTAATGATTCCTCTATTATCTAAAAGAGATATTTCCTGAAAATTTGATCACATTTTCAAAGAAATTAGAGACAAAATGGGATGGGTACATTGGTTCTATACAAATGATAATTAGATCGACTTCTAGAGAATGAATAGATAGTCCTATTGATTTAACAATATTATATGATCAAATTCACAATAGAAAAGAAGGTTGTATCAGAATTTTGAGAGGCAATATTCGATATTAAAATTTTTTGTTTAATATATATCCCAAGATGTCTTATAATATACAAGACAAAGATTTTGATAAAACATTTTCTTTAATTCAAGATTTTAAAAGAAAATATTTAATTAAAGACAAAAATAGACCATATTTTATTACATATATGATATCTTATTCCTTATCAAATACTCATCATATAGAATATTTTGTAGACAAAGATATTATTGGTTTTCTAAAGTTATTTTCTGAAGTAGAAAGAATATAAAGATTATAAAGCTGAAAACTTTGCTATTTATATAGATAGTGGAGTTGGTTATTGTTTATGTAAATCTAGTTGTTTTCTTTTACAATATCATAAAACTTTAAAAAATATGTTAGGATTAGATATTTCTAATGATAAGATACATCTATCTAGAGGTATTCATCAACCCAAAATCCTTTTCGGATTGTTTTTAATAAAATGTCTACCCTTTTATTTTTATGTTACAAGAATTGATATTCTTTTAGGAAATAATTTTCTTCACTTACTTCATAAGATATTATTAGATAATATTTAAAAAATACATTTTAAAGCTCCTTTTGGTCATTGGATTATCGTTAATCAAATAAATTATAAAAAACTAAATGATCATACAATATTTGATGGATATTTCTTACCTCATAAACGAACATTAATAAACTTAATAAGAGGAAAACAAATTTTGTCTAAATTTGGTTGCAAGAGTGGATGATAAATGGTTGTTCGTGGAAATGTTAAAGCATACACAAGTAGCTTAACCCGAATAGGAAGGGAAGAACTTCTCCTCTAGGTTAAGTTGGTGGATCCGCAAAGCCAATGATGAACTGTGCTACCATATTCCATACAACTATCCAGCCCTATTATTTAAGCTTCTCATTCCTTTTCTAGTTAGACAGCAAAAGGGGCATTCCACGCTCTACACTCAGTTAGATAAATGAATAAGGATAGCATTCCATATACGGCTTTCTCTACTCAACAAGGTCATTATAAATGGTTAGTCATGTCATTTTGTTTAAAAACTGCCCCACAAATATTTTGAAAAAATATATAATATCTTTAAATATCATAATTTCATATATTCTCAAGTGGATGATGTTCTAATAGCTAATAATAATATTGCTCAACATATCATACATCTCCATACATTTACAGATTTACATGAACAACATGGTTGTGACTCTTTATGAGAAAAAGACTAAGATATGTCAAACTACAATATAATTCATTGGAATAGAAATAGATAGGAGGGAAGTTAAACTTCAACTCCATATTCTTATTCTTAAAAAAATTTCACAATTCCTTGATAAGTTACAAGATAAACAACAAGTTCAAAGTTTTTTAGGTTTATTAAATTATGCTTCTGATTGTATTCAAAACCTAGCTGAAATAAAAAAAAACCTTTTCAAATGCAATTGAAGAAAAGTCAAAGATTTGAATTTTCATTGTATTTTATTAAATAAAATTAAGATTTTGTATAACTTTCTTTACCATTGGATGAAGATGATTTAATTATTAAAACTGACATTTTTGATCATGTATGGAGTGGAGTATTAAGAAAGGTAGATTATAATGCCTCTAAATTAAGATAAATGAGTCTCTTTATAGGTACACATTGGAAACCTTTACAGATACTCAACAATGATATCATATAAATGAAAAAGAATTATTGTTGGTAGTAAAAAGTTGTCAAAAATTTTATTATCTTTTATTACCTAAAAGATTTTTATTACCAATCGGGCTTTTTTGATGTGTGTAAGTTTTAATTGATTAACCTTGATAATTCACAAGGGCACGGGTTGTTTACATAGTACCTAAGATGTCAATCCCACGGGGAGGGATAATCTAATCCTAAAATCTAAAACCAAAATAAATAGTAGAAATTCAAAATGTAACGAAGCTAAAACAGGAATTCAATAAAATCAATTCAATAATCAATCATGAAAATATTAACAATTTAGCAATTGCAGCGCATACTCAAGAATAAACTTAAGGAACTACCAATTGAGAGAAATGAAATTTTACCTATCTTTAATGCTAACCTAATCAATTATGAATTACTAGATTATTGGTTCTAGATGATCTTAGAGTTGATTACTCTCTCTCAAGTTTTAACCATTAACCCCAATTTATAAACCCTAATTAAATTATGGAAGTTGCAATTTCTCAATTAAGAACTTATCCAAAACCCTAATTAGATATGAAGTTGTCTAATAAACTATCAGAAACCCATGCAAGGTCTCTGTTGATAAAATTTACCGATTTGATTTAATTCTTGCTCTATTAAATCGCCTAACTCTCGTTAGCCCAATTTAATTACTTTTCACTAGATTCACCCTCTCAGTTTATCATCGAATTATGCAATTGCAGAAATTAAATCACAATAAATCTAGTTAAAATGTAAACAATAAAATTTTATTAAATCAAAGATAAAACCCCGAAGGTGAGTTTAGAACATTATCAATATCCAAAAATCCTATCATCAACTATTATTCCAATTATATAAAATAATGAAATTGAAAATGAAAAGAAATATGAAATTGACTAACAACGGGATGCAACAATGTCAGAAAACTCGATATTGTTGAGTCGATTTCTTCTCTTCTCTCTTCCTTCTTCTCTTTCTCTATCTCTCGATAATTCTCTCTAAGGTTTCTCTGAAAGTGGTTGATGCAAAAGCTCCCTTTTCTTCTTTGTCTTATTCTTTAAATACCTTTTATGTTCTGAGCAGTCCTAAGGTTTTTTCGGGATCCAAAAGGTCTAAAAAATCCCTCAAAACTTGATTTTTTGAGTGTTTGCTCGTCTACTTGATGTAGGCCACGATTGTGGTCCACATTCGAGCCCTTTGTCACGATTGTGGCAAGTAAGCCATAATCGTGGGCTATGTCCTAGGCTTCTGTCACGTTCATGGCATATGGGCCACACGATTGTGTGCTGTTGTTTCGGTACTAGTATCTCCGAAACTTCTCCGTTCTTTGATGTTGACCCTGAAATACTAACAAACACATTAAGATACCTTAAAAACATAATAATTAAGCTGAAAGACTTGTACTAACCCATAAAACACTAAAAACATAAATAATTAATAAACTAACAAAAATTTTAACCTAAACACATACTAAACTATTGAATTAACAATTAAATACATATCAAACTAAGCCCTAAAATATGATGCAATTCACACTTATCAACATCCCCCCACTTAAAGGTTTGCTTGTCCCTAATCACACAAAACAACAAACACATAATGCAGTAATGAGACAATGGCTTCAACTTCATGAAATAAGTTTAATTTTAAACACTATCATTAAAGTTATATCAAATCATTAACATGTAAAATCTGCGTTTAGGGGCTTTGAACTAAATATACATATTAATCCAGATCCAAGTGTTAATTTGTTTACCCTTCTTAATTGCACACATACATTAATAATTCTCATTCAAATTTTGTAACTACTCCTACGTATGTTTTCATAAAAAGTCAAGCTATTATAAGTTCTGTAGGTTTTTATTAGAAAACACTTTTTAAAAATTTATTTAAACAAGGATGTAGTCTTTTACTCGGAGGCAAACATTGGTGATGAATGGTGATCTGGTTACTTGACTAAGTCATTTTTTATTAAGTTGCTTGGTTAAAATGTCATTATAGCTTTTTGACACAGAGGCACACATTTGTGATGCGTGTCGATCCAGTTTCTCAGCTGCATCATGTTCTTAACTAGCTACTAGCTTTATTCATAACCCGAAGGTCAGTAGAGTAGTAATTTATTTAAAATTAACAAACACATATATTTTAATTAAATGCCTACCTTATTGCTTTAGTTACTCATTCCTATGAAAAAATAATAGCAAAGCTACTTAAGTCAAAAGATATCAAATTATGAATGAATTTGATAATTTAGAGGGCTACAACTTAACATTAAATACTAATTAAGCTGCATATTTAACCAAAGAACCCAATTCACTAATTTTGCAACCTAATGATTCTTCATAACGTAATAGACTATATTCAAAATTAAATTAATTTCAATCCATCTAAGCCATTGACATATTCACACGATTCATAATATGCAAAACTCACATTCAAAGTAAACACATAACCTTCCCCACACTTGAACAACATATTTTCCTCAATGTGAGAAGGGGACAAACAAACACACATGAAAGAAGAGACATAAAATAAAGTAAAAATAAAATAAAGATTACATTTAAAAAGAAAAGGGTTAGAATAAAGCCTCATGGTGATAGAGGCGAGGATGAATCTGCTAGACCGTTAAGATTATTGTCTTATCTAGGAACTACTTAAAGAGAGTGAGGGAATTAGTGATCCCAAATCAATTCAAATTATTAAAGTTTATTGAAAGTTTGAAACAACTCTAACTAAACCTAACGATTTTAATCAAACTACTAAATAGTAATTTATGGTCCTTAGCTTGACCTTGCATCCATAGAGGCATCTTAATTGTTAAAACAGAAGGAAATCACTGCCTTGTTCTTGGGAATCACTCATCTTAGATATAGCTTGCAACAATGCCTATTGACTCTATAAAGTTTCCTTAAGGGTTCCATGATAAAAAACTTGAATGACCATAAAAGGTTCACTCCATTGAGAATTTAACTTCCTTAGAAACAACCTCAACCTTGAATTATATAGTAGAGTCGTATCTCTTACTTTAAATTCCTTTTTTTTAAGATGAGAATCATGCCATTTCTCTACCTTTTCCTTATAGAGTTTTGCATTTTCATATGCAATTTAACGAAACTCTTCAAGTTCGTCCAGTTGCAGAAGTCTCTTTTCGCTTGCTTGCTTCCAATCAAAATTTAATGTTTTAATCACCCAGTATGCTAATTGTTCTAGTTTGATCGACAAATGACAAGCTTTTCTATACACAAGCCTATAAGGAGTTGTTCCAATTGGTGTTTTGAAAGAAGTTCTATAAGCCATAGGGCATTGTCTAACTTTATTGCCTAATCCTTCCTGTATTTGTTCACCGTCTTTTCCAAAATCATTTCAGTTTTTTATTAACAACTTTCACTTGGCTACTAGTCTGTGGATGGTAAGGTGTAGCAACATGGTGGTACACTCTATATCTTTTTAAGAGAGAATCAAAAGATCTGTTGCAGAAATGTGTACCTCCATCATTTATTATCGTACGTGGCACTCCAAACCAATTGAATACCATTTAATGGACTTTTGTACTGCCTTTCCATCATTGGCTGAGATTCCATTGCTTCAATGTGAAACATAATCCACCCCCACTAGAATGTTTATGTTTTCCATCAAAGATGAGAAAGGACCGATAAAGTTGATTCCCTATACATCGAAGACTTCCACTTCTAAAATGTTGGATAAAGGCATCTTATCCCTTTTGGAGATGTTACCTATTATATGGCATCGATCACATTGTACTACAAAATTATGAGCATCGTTAAACAATTATGGCCAATAAAATCCACTCTCGAGCATCTGAGTTGCCGTTTTGTTAACTCTATAATGTCCAACATACTAACCTGTATGACATTGCTTTAAGATATCCAACATTTCTTCCTCTAGAAAACATCATCACATTAACCCATCAGTGAATGCTTTATATAAAATTGGCTTATCCCATATATATCAGTTACAATCAAGTAACAGTCTCCTTTTTTGTTGGTAAGATAAATCTGAAGGAAGATAACCACTGGCAACATAATTTGTGATATTAGCAAACTATGGTGTAGTCAAACTTTTAAGTAGCATTAGGGTTTCATCAAGAAATTTTTCATTAATATCTTTGCTCGGCTCTCATTCCCCTCTTTCCAATTTGGATAAGTGGTCTATAACCACATTTTTTTCTCCCTTTTTATCTCTCACCTTTATATCAAATTCATGTAAAAGTAACACCCATCGAATGAACCTTGGTTTTGCATCTTTTTTGTTGAAAAGGTATTTTAACACTGCATAATCAGTGAATAGGATTACCTTTGACCCCAAAAGTTATTGTCAAAACTTATCACATGTGTAAACTATCGCAAGTATTTTTTTTAATAGTGGTGTAATTCAGCTAAGGTCTTATAAGGGTCTTGCTGCCATAGTAAATTGCATACAACCTCTTATCTTTCTTTTGGCCCAATACACAACCTATGGCTTGGTCGCTTGCATCACACATAATTTCAGACGGAAGTGTCCAGTCCAATAGTGATAGAATTGGTTTTGATATTAATGCCTCCTTTAGTTTTCTGAACGCAGACATATAGTTGTGATCAAACAGGAAGGTCGCATCCTTGACTAAAAGGTTTGTCAAAGGTCTTACGATTTGCAAAAAGTCTTTGATGAATTGACGGTAAAATCTTGCATGACCTAAGAATCCTCACACACCTTTTACATTGCTTGGTGGTGGAAGTTTCTCTATCATTTTTGTTTTTTCTTTGTCGATCTCAAATCCTTAGCGTGAGATTTTATGCCCTAGCACTATCCCCTCTTGCATTATAAAATGGCATTTCTCCCAATTCAGCACCAAGTGTGACTCTTCACATCTTTAAAGAATTCTGGCCAAATTAGTTAAACAATCTCGAAAGAATCTCCAAAAATTGAAAAATCATGCATGAATACCTCCATTATATCTTCTATCATATCGACGAAGATAGACATCATACATCTTTGAAATGTAGATGGGGCATTGCATAGTCCAAAAGACATCCGTCTATAATATACCATAAGGGTAAGTGAATGTGGTCTTTTCTTGATCATCAGGGTAAATAAAGATCTAATTATATCCTGAATATCCATCCAGGGAGCAGTAAAATGAATGTCTATCTACCCTTTCTATCATCTAGTCTATGAACGGGAGAGGAAAATGATCTTTCTTAGCCATTAAGTTGAGTTTGCGATAACCTATGCATACTCTCCATTCTGTGACCATTCTGGTTGAAATTACTTCTCCACTATCACTTTCTATTACTGTCATTGCACCCTTCTTAGGTACACATTGTACTGGATTGACTTATTCATTATCAAAGATAGGATAAATTATCCCTGCATCTAAAAATTTGATTATCTCCTTTTTGACCACCTCCTTTATGTTAGGGTTGAACCTTTGTTGATGCTTTCTCACCACTCTACTTCCTTCATTTAGGTTTATTCAATGCACGTAAACATTTGGGCTTATACCTTGAATATCATAAATCTGTCATTCGATGGTTTTCATTCACTTTCTAACCATTTCTACCACCTTACTTCCTTGTTTCTCGAAAACATTTGACAATTAGTTTACTTAGACCTCTAGATTATGGATTAAAGAGGCATGGTTCTTTGTTACTTGTTCAAATTCGCTTTCCAGCTTCTTTTATGCATCATCTAGAGTTCCAAGTTATCTAAAATCCTATCCAATTTGGATTCCATTGAGCTTGGTTTGTCTTATTGGAAGCCTGATTGTACTTGAGGTCTGAACTGTCCTCCAACATTGTTTGTCCATGAGAAGTTAAGGTGATTCTTCCACCTAGAGTTGTAAGTGCTAGAGTAAGGATTGTTTCCCCCTCCTCGTCCATATTGAGCTCCTATATAATTTAGTTACTCTGGATCACTTTCCTTCATCAAGAAACAGTCCACCGTATCATAGTCCATTTGTCTATAGAGTTTACACTTTAATTACACGGCTTTTACCGAAGTTGAGGACAATGTTTTCTTATTGTTGAGCTGTCGAGTTAACTTGTTAATTTTTGCTTGCATGTCTGTCATTTGATCAACAACCACAATTCGTTTTTGATCTCAGAAAGAAGTAACTCCTTTACTCCGCTTGTTCGTCCATAGGTAGCTATTACTCTCCATCCCCTCTATTAGATCTTCTTCTTCATCTACTATCTTTCTCATCAGTGGTCCTTTTAAAGTTACGTCAATCGTGCCTCTCGTATGTGGGGTTACTCCGTTATAGAATGTTTGCAATAAGAATTCCTTAGATAAGTTATGGTGTAAGCATTTTCGTCGCAAATCCTTGTATCCTTTTCATGCTTTATAGATCGAATCATAGTCTGAGTTAAGGGAAAATACTTATCTAAAAAGGCATGAACTAGTTGATCCCAAGTTGTGACATTGGCTAGGTTGAGAGACTGATACCAAGCCTTTGTTCTATCTCTAAAACGCCTAGTTCTGATTGCATCTTCCAACATCTGATGGTATCGAAAGGTATCATAGATTTCAAGGAAGTTCACTATATGTGCGTTAGTATCTGTCAGTTCATAAAACTACAGGTTCTATTGAAGCATGTTTAGAAGAGCTGGTTTGATTTCAAACGAAGCTGTTTGTACGGGTGGCCTAGCTACTCCTTAGTTAGCTGCATTGAACCTTACTCTCATGAAGTCCATAAGGGTCCGTTATTGATGTCCTTGATTTGCTCCGTAGTCCAAGTCTTGCTGAAATTCCTCGGCCATTGCTACTTTAACGATTTCCTTTTCTTCTTCACTCTGAGCTTTCCCAATGGAACGTTCTAATCGAGTTATGTATAAATTTAAGGTTTCAGTTGCACAACTTGATCTTCCCATGACTCTTATGTTGATACAGAAGCACGATTTTAAAAATATAAAGAAATAACGAGAAAAAAATTAAAAACTAACTAAATTCCTTAAACTATAGAATTAAACTAATCACCCTCCAACAACGGTGCCAAAAACTTGATTAGGTTTTTTCGATGTGTGTAAGTTTTAATTGATTAACCTTGATAATGTAGAAGCGCACGAGTCATTTGCTTAGTCCCTAAGGTATCGATCTCACGAGGAAGGATAATCTAATCCTAAAATCTAAGGCCAAAATAAATTGCAGAAATTCAAAATGTAATAAAAAAATTCAATTCAATCAATTATAAGAATCAATCATGAAAATATTAATAATTTAGCGATTGCAAAACACACTCTCTATTCACACAATTTACCAATTTGATTTAATTCTTATTCTAATTAATTGCCTAACTCTTGTTAGTACAATTTAATTATTTTTCACTCGATTCACACTTTTAGTTTATCAGTAAATTATGCAATTGCAGAAATTAGATCACAAAAAATCCAGTAAAT
The DNA here is from genome assembly GCA_027568895.1 of Erythroxylum shatona. NCBI lineage: Eukaryota > Viridiplantae > Streptophyta > Magnoliopsida > Malpighiales > Erythroxylaceae > Erythroxylum > Erythroxylum shatona. The sequence continues at coordinate 21,207 of JAOSBK010000059.1, read as the reverse complement.
TGTAAACAATCAAATTTCATTAAATCAAAGATAAAACCCCAAAGGTAGTTTAGAACATCATCAACATCCAAAAGTCATATCATTAACTATTATTCCAATTCTATGTAATAATAAATTCAAAATAACAGGAAATATAAAATTAACGAAGGACGGGAGGTAGTGACATCGGGAGACTTTTGATCCGGGAAGTACGTCGAGTCGACTTCTTCTCCTCTTCTCTCTTCCTTCTTCTCTTTCTTTATCTCTCAATAATTCTCTCTAGGGTTTCTTTGAAAGTGGTTGATGCAAAAGCTCCCTTTTTTTCTTAATCTTATTCTTTAAATACCTTTTGTGTTCTGAGTAGCTCTAGGATTTTTCTAGGGTCCAAAAGGTCCTCCCTCGAAACTTGACATTTCTTAGTGTCTATGTGTCTTCCTAATGCAAGCCACGATCATGGCCCTAAAGGCCACAATCATGGGCCACATTCAAGCCTTCAGTCATGATCGTGACAAGTAGGCTATGATTGTGGGCCATGTACTGGATTTATGTCACGATCGTGGCATATGGGCCATGATTATGGGTTAACTCCAATGCTTCTGTCAAGATCATGGCTTGTTGTGCTAGGATCATGGGTCGTTGTTTCAACCCTAGTGTCTTTGACATTTCTCTGCTCTTCGACGTTGACCTTAAAACACTAACAAACACGTCAAAGTACTTCAAAAATATAATAATTAAGCTCAAAGAATTGTAGTAACCCATAAAACACTCAAAACATAAATAATTAACAAACTATCACAATTCTAACCTAAACACATATTAAATGATTGAATTAACAATTAAATACATATCAAATTATGCCCTAAAACACGATGCAATTCACTTATAAATTAAGAATTGATAATATTCAAGTTAAAGCTTTTATTCAAAATAATTTACCTTCTAAAACTGAATACAAAAGAAATATAAGATGACAGACTTTATTAGTAGAATATACCTTTGATATTCAAATGATCAAATCTAATAATAATGTTATTGTAGATTTTCTAACGAGAGATGGTTAACCTCAAAGAAGAGATATTTGAGTTATTGGACGAGATGTCCAAAGATATCGATACCTGCCAGGCACAAATCAAAGATTTATTATATATTACAAATTTTAACTCGATACTTGTGTTACTTTTTTATTTTTCGATATATGGCAAGTCAAGCTAAATCGCTACAATTATTATAAACAAAAACTTTATAGCCTAATTAACAAGGTTAAGATAGTAAAGGATACATCATCTATAAGTTCTTCTTCTCTGATAAAGGAATCTATTGGTCAACATATTTACCTGAAAGAAGTTACTCCTGATGGTCTCGTTACGACCTGATACTACGAGCAAATCAAAGATTCAAAAAATGTCAGTCGATAATATCCCAAATGGTCGTCTTATTTTTCAAGCACATTATAAGGTAATGAAGGATTTATACTCTTTATAAAATAATGATACCTGCTACATTGAGTTTTCTGGGATATACCCTAGACTAAACTTTTTGCAAGGCACTCACCCTCAAGTTATTCGAGATTGGTATGATTTTGGAACAATAAATTCTATATACTTGACTAACCCAAAGTTTCTTGAAATAACATTACTTCCCAAATGAAACCAAGAAGAGCTTAAGGATTGTTATCTAAATAATCCTACAATAACTCCTAAAGATACCTTAGTATTGAAAATATTATCTGCTAGTCCAGATTTTTATGAAGAAGAACAATATGATGCTTATCATTTTATTACTTTGGGAAAGGCAAAACATTTTTCCATTATAGTGGATACTAAATTACAAAAGGAATTTTCTAAATATAGTGAAAGTGATATTCATTATATAAGAGGCATCAGGATGAGGACCATCATTTTTAGCATGGAGGCAACATTTAAGAAGGGATTTCGAACTAATGTCGGGAAAATAAATTTTTTCTAGCTAATGATAGCTACAACTAAAAGGACACCATTAATTACTGAAAATTTTGTGAAAATGAATATAAGCATGATTGAAAAAGGGAAGATAAGATCAAGCCCTGAAGATAAAAAAGAAAGATTCTACCATCTCTAAAAGCACACAAATTTTTTTTGTTCTTCTTGTACAAACTGATGGAAGACATCTAAAGAAAAAGAAAAACCATTTGGTGTTTGTACGTACAGTGATTCTGACAAATAAGATGAAAATCTCTCTCGCCACTTTGATGAAAGTAAGAAGACAAGAAGGAAATCTCTCTGGCTACTTAAAAGAAAGAGAACCTCATATATAAATAGAATATGCTTTTAGGAAAAGTTGATAAAGATGTAATTTTTGTTACTTTTGGAATATAGACTTCAAGTCCACCTTTATAAATAAGCTCCTTAGGGTCATAGAAGGGGCATGCAATGTAGCACCCTCTTACCGAAGGGTATATACCGGGACGCCCACAGGTCATTCCGGTACATATCCTACGATAAGGGTGAGCTACGAACAATCACTACAATCACTTCACATGG
>JAOSBK010000059.1:0-18609 GCA_027568895.1 Erythroxylum shatona | reverse complement strand
AGGTCAAATTGATTTTTCTGTCCTTCATGAAAGTTGTAGGTGACTTTCTGATCTTTACATTGATATAAAATATGACACATTTGGACTTTGGAGTTGAAAGATAGAAATTTTCAAAGTTGAGTCTTTGTTTAGGGATTTATTAAGTGGGCAGAATCTTTGATTAGAAATTTGACCACATTAGAGGCTGAATTAGTTATAGAGTTCTACACGGAAGTTGTAGAGCTTCCTTCAAGCTTTCTATAGAGACCAAATTTGTTAAATTTGAAGTTCAGAATCAAAAGTTATAATTTTTGGAAGTTTTGGATTTATTTAAGTAGAAAAACAAAGTTTAGAAGTTTCCTCGCACTCAGCAGAGTGCGACGAGGGCATTTGTTTCCTCTTCTTTTCCTAATCCGACCCCTCTTCAATCTTTTGCTTATATCTTTTTCGTTTGACATCCGATTGACTTGGTTTTTAAAGCGTTGGATTCCTAAGACAATTCTTTACATTCTCAGAAGAAATTTGTATTTTTATGATATTAAATTGAAGGTGATTGATTTAATCAAAGTGAGTTGGGAAATTTTCTGAACATGATCCACTATTTTGATAAATTCTTGATCTGTGGAGATCCGATTGACTTGATTCTTGAGGAAACATAAAATTGAGACATGGGGCTACAAATCATATGAAGAAATTAAATTTCAATTTTGCCCCTAAGACTTTCAATTTCTGAATTGAAGTTCAGATTAGTGTGCAATCTTGGATCAGAAACATCTAAAAGTATTTTGGCCATAACGTTTGCTCTAGTAATCCAAATGATTTGATTCTTGATTTGGATTAAACTAGAGAAATAGGGCTACAATTGTTATGAAGAAATTGAGTTTCAATTTTGTCCTTAAGAATATCAATTTTCGGATGGAAATAACATACTGGAAAAATGTGTTGGCATATGAACAACCCGAAATATTTAGAGTATAACTTTTTGTGTAGTGCACCAAATTAAATGATTTTTGAGGTATTATGAAATTAAGACAATTAAGAACAATTCTCTAGAAGGAAGTTTTGGCAAATTCCTTCAAATTGATGATTAGAAAATTGTCCTAAAGTTGCTTGAATTAAAATAATTATTAGGGGCAATTTTGGAAGTCTACTTAAGGACTTAAGATTTTAGGCTTAAGTGGAGGGGCAATTTGGTCATTTACCCCTCATTAAATGACATGGCCATTTAAAACAAGTGGGTTGCCATTTTTACAAAGAGGAAGCCGACCCTTAGGAAGAAAAGAAGAGAAATAAAAGAAGAGAGAAGAGAGGAAGAGACTTTCGGCCATGGAGAAGAAGAAAGAAGAAGAGAGAGAAAGGTAGGGTTTCGAAATTTCTAGGGTTTCTAGAGGGTTTTGAAGAAGATTCAAGAGGAAAAATATGGAAAAGGGTGAAAGTTTCCTATGGGGCTTTACAAATCCGAAGTTTGAGAGGAAAAGAGGTAAGAGAAAACTTTTGAGCTTTGGATTTTTAAGGAAGTTTTGGTTTAGATACTTTGATTATGTTGTGGGTTTGTTAATTTTAAGCTCAATTTTGGAGATTGCATGATAAATGGGATCAATTTTGGATAATTATGAATTAGGCTTATGCCCAATTTTTGGGATTTGGAGATTTTGGAAATTTGTGATTTAGATAGCTTGAATATATGAGGGATTTGTGTTTTATAAGCTCAATTTGAGTAATTATGATTTTTATGATGTTGAATTTGGGTGAATTGGTTTAGGTAATTTTAAATTGGAAGAAGAAAAGAAGCAATGGACAAATTGATGAATGGGACAAGCTTCTAGCATCGATTCGAGGTGGGTATTATGTTTATATTTTGAATTATGAGCTTAAATTATGTTCTTGAAAAATCAAGAAAGTGAAAAAGGGTTTTTGAATTACTATTTTCGAATGATTAAAATTCCTTGTTTTTAGGAATGATTTAAGAAATTGAAATAATTATCAAATTCGTTATTCTTCGAAAGATTTGAAAATTTTGAAAAATGTTCATACTGAGGATTGCATTGTTTTGAAAGAATGTGATTTCGTTTGATTTATGATTTTGATGAATTGCAATTTGGTTGCATTCTGGATTTGTTTGAATTATGATTGTGCATTTGATTTGTGAATTTGTGTGATATAGGTGACTTTATGAAATGACATTATGTTCAAATGATTTGAAAGATTGTGAATGTGAATGTGTCGAGTATGACACGATACGATGATATGAAAAATCAAGTTTTCGAGATATGCCTTCGGGTGATTTGTTTTTCAAGTATGACTTATGTGATATATGGGTTTGGTTAGGTCCCTTAAGTGTGAGTTAGTGCACTGGTCTCGTTTTTAAAGGCTTCTCCCGCCTGCCCGCTAGTAGCACTGGAGCTCCGATTTCGGACTCCCATACGTTCACGGCTACACTGGACCGCGATGCGGGAAAGTGTAGAACGTTCTGTTCACGGCTGCACAGGACCGCTATGCGGGAATGTGCAGTACGTTCCATTTTAGACCGACCCAAACCAATTGATGTGTTATGTGATTTTTGATTTGTTTATTATGTGATGCAATTATATGTTATGCATTCATGTTTTTTATTTTATTTATGATTTGTATAAAGTTTTGGATTTTCAAGGAATAAAAATTTGAGGTTTTCAACCGTGAAAGTTTTGGAAACTATTTATGAAGAAATTGAATGATTTGAAAAGTCTGACAATGAGTTTTGATAAAATTCCGAAGGTGAAATGTTTTAAAAAAAAAGGCAAACGGCTTGAAAAATGATTTTGCTTATTTTTCAATGTATAAACATATTATCCACGAGCTATCAGCTCACCACCCTTTCATCCCCATCTCCAGATATTCGAGAAGGAGATCGGATGAAAGACGATCAAGGAATCAGTTCGACTTTTGCATGTTTTTGTAATTTGTATAATTTAGATTTTTGATGTTGGTATTGTTTATAGGGTGAAATGCCATTAAAGATTATAGTGTAATTATTTCGGAATGTAAATGAATTCCGAACTTAAGAATGGATTTGTTTTATGAAATTGGTATTTTGAGTATGATGTATATGATGTATATAAATTCTGGATTTGGGTATTGAATTAAGTTATAGATGGATTTGTGTATGATTATGGATATAATTTGTAATTGCATGTAAATATGATTATGTTGGATTGTGTTTGGATTGAATTGGGGATTTGTTTATTGAATTAAGATGAATGGGATGTGAATTATGGATTTTGTGTAATGAATTAAGATATAAGTATGATTCGTATATGGATGAATGTGAATGAATGGGATTGCTTGTGATTTGATTTCCGAACGGGAGGTCCGATGTAATGAGTGTTGATTGAGCTATTATAGAAGTGAATTTAAATGATTTTGCAGGTTTGGGTTTAATGAAATGCAGCCGTTTTGCTGCCCGATTTTTGTTAAATAATGTTTGAGTAAAGAATAAGAAAAAGAACAAGAACAAGATTTTTGGTTAAAAGATGATATTGAGATATGCTTGATTAAGAAGAATTGAATAAATTGAGTTATTTGTTTTAATTTGAATGAGATTGACTAAGGATGAAAGAAATGAATAAGATGAGAAAGAAAGAAAAAAAATTATACCGATTCGGATTGATTTTAGTCTTAGAGTTTCCAACGCGATCGTTTGTCTCTGTTCTTTGTTCTCGAATGTCGGATCCGTTTTGTTAAATTTTGTTCCGTTTTCGATTCGATATGTATTCGATTCCGTTTTCGCTTTTGCTTCCACATTGTTTTGCTTTCGTTTGATTCGATTCTTTCGCCTTATTTCGTTTTGTCTCAGTCTTCCGATTCGATTATTCAATTTACTTTCGATTCGTGTTTGATTTGCTTCGATTCGTTACAATTCGATTTCTGCTTTTGATTCGTTCCGCCGCTTCATGCTTCGTATCCGTTTCACGTTTTCCGGTTCCGAGATCAGGTCCCAACAGCTTGTCAATATGTTAATCATGAAATTGGTAAATAATTAAAAGAAAATGTTATAGTGCTTGCTCTATTGTCTTGGTGTGGATAGATAGGCATGCCTATAGGGTTATAATGCAACTGCTATAGTTTGATACCACCGGTGTCCATAGTTCGATACCTTTAGGTGTCTACAATTTGATACCTTAAGGTATCCACAACTTCAAGTGTCCACAGTTCGATACCTTCGAGTATCAACAATTTGATATCTTCGGATATTCACAGTTTGATACCGTTGGATATCTACAGTTTGATATCTTTGTATATCCACAGCACCCATTATCTATACCTGTAGAAATGTGTAAGCCTAATACAGAAAGTAAAGTTAAGAGATATAAATAAGAAATACTGTATGACAACATAAATAGTCGGTATATGAATGAGCATTTGCATTTGTATTGATAATTTGTATCATTGAGTGTTGAATATCAATATTTGAGTTTTGAAGGTGAATTTATGGTATATGAAAAAAATATTGAAGCATATTTGCATAATTTGTTTGATTAAGTATGTCATCATTATTTATATTTGTGCGATATTCATGAATGTATATGCTTGGTGGATGATTATTGTGAGTGGTCATCGAAACTAAGTATTTTCCCCACTAGCTTTCAAGCTTAGCATGGGTGTTAATCCGTATAGGTCCAGATTATAGGAGTGAGGTATAGGTAATATTTACAAGGACCAAGGCCAACAATTAGGAGTAAAAGTATCTTTAAATGTGTCTTTCGATTAAAGAATGGTTGCATATGTAGTAAAGGAAATTGTATGCTTTCTTTTTGGATTATCATGTTAATATAATTATCATGTTAATATAAAGATATAATACTACTTTTCAATGATAATGATATATGATATGAATTTTTGTAATATGTATATGTATAGCATTGAATAGAATTATATAGCTTGAATGCATGTACAAGAATTTGGTTGCTAATTGTGTGGATGGTTGTAGGTTTTGTATAGGGGTGTTACAACTGGTGTTTGAATGGACTTAGTTGATGCTTTTGAATTTAGTTTTGGATGGGCATGAGCAGGGCCGTAGTTGAGATAAACCAGATGAACTCGTGGAGAGTTGATAAAAGCTGCCAATACCACATTTGACTCGAACACACAAAGAGCCAAAAACTGTTGTGGTGGGCATGGGCTGTATGCCTTTTCTCCATGAATCTGCTCGCTGGGTTCACATCCCTTTTTGTGCAAAACACGGTACAAATAACAGCTTAATGTCCCACCATGATACCAATCTTTTTTCTTTTATATATAGAAAAAGAGAGGCATATTGCGTGTGGTAGGAATGGGATGTTGGTGTGAAACGAGTGTCAGATTACTAGCTTTTTGACCAGCATTTGTATTGTATGTACCATGGGAGGAATAATGAGACAAATCCATTGCCTGTTGAGGCATGTGGAGATGATCACTTGGATTTAATGCTTCTATTCTATTACGCTCACTTGAACCATCCCAACTGACGAGTTGAAGATCCTATCCACCGCTTGATTCTAAACTTCTATCCCCTCTTCATATTTAATGCTTTCCTATTCATAGTCAAATAACCTAATACTGCAATTCAGCAGATCTAAAGCCTCAATCCATTAGACTACTTCATTTCCTTTTCCTTTCCTGCTATTCTACCGCTAATTGTAATATCAGGTGAAGAGTTAAAATTTTGTGGAGCTACAAGTTTGCTTTACTTGGATTTGGTGCATAGATTCCAGTACGATCATCGGAAAATGAAAAGGCTAGTAATAGTAGATAACATGATGCAATTCAACATCATTGCTGTTTCTACAACTGTACAAGAGAACGAAGACATTCTAATAATCAAGCATTAAGACTACATCTTAAGAAAGCTCTCTCTAATTCTCAAGCACTGATGATTGTTGGATGCAAAAGAAAATCTAAAGCAGAAACTCTTTTATTTCAACTTTGATTGGATGACTGTTTTATTAGAGGCTGAGAAGTCTTTCCCCATTCTTCTGCTGGGCTTTTCACCTCCATTAGCAATGCTACTACTTCTTTCATGGTTGGCCTTTCTACTGGGGATGAATTCACACAGAACATTGCAATTCCTAGTGTCTGTAGCATTTCTTGTACCATTTGGTCTGGTAAACCTTGAAGCTTTGTATCCAGTATCGATACAGCTGGTTCGAAACTTCCCATCTTTTTCTTCACCCACTCCACTATGTGTAGCCCATCTCCAACTTGGGGCTCAACTGCACTGCGACCACTAAGAATCTCCAGCAAAACCACTCCATAACTGTAAACATCACTTTTCTCTGTTATGTTCATGGTGTATCCATATTCTGCAAGTATTAGAAAGAGTTATTAGGATCAGCAATTCGATTATAACGTTGATTACTTATATTCCAACTTGATAGAATTTTGAACTCCTGCCTGACAGAACATTGTACTACATGCAAGATCCTCGTGACAGGACATTACTGGTAGCATATGCGTAGTTGCATGTCATAACCAGCTAATCCATTCAAAACAAGTAAAAGATAAATAAGTGAGCTAAAGGAATTAGAAAGCTTGAAAATTACTTGCCTGGGGCAATATAACCATAAGATCCAGCTACTCGAGACATTGCATGATGATAATTTGGAGTGTTCATCAATTTCGCGAGGCCAAAATCTGCCAGGTATGCCTCAAATTTTGAATCCAGAAGTATGTTATTGCACTTGACATCTCTGTGGAGGATTGCTGGAACACAATCATGGTGAAGATAAGCCAGGCCCTGGGCCGACCCAATAGCAATTCTGTACCTTGTTTCCCAATCCAAGTTCCTATTCCCTTGCAACAGCTGTTGCAGATTACCATTTGAAATATAATTGTAGAGAAGAAGTTTGACACTCTTGTTAGAACAGTAGCCTAACAGCTTCACGATATTCCTGTGTCGAATATGTCCCAGAATTTGAATTTCTGCTGCAAAGGAATCCACTGCCGGTTCCTCATCCTGTTTAGTTTTCCAAAGCTTTTTTACTGCAATCAACTCACCGTTAGGCATTTCGACCTTGTACACCACTCCTGAACAGCCTTTGCCTATCACATTTTCGTCTTTTAAGCAATCCAGGATGTTGTCAATGGTGAAATTGAGCTTTTGAAATGGGATAAAGGTCCATGGATAAGAGAAATCTTCAGTACAAGATGGAGACGCTGATGCTCCCAAAGTCTTCTCAACCATGTACCTATGCTTCCGAGTCACTAAAATCCAAGACGCAATAAGTAGGACTGTCACTGAAGCCAGTATTACCGAAATCAAGGCAACAGTTTTCGTAGATTTAAGTCCATCTCTTCGAAAGAGTCTCGATGAACAAGTCGAGCCATCCAGGGACTCGCAAAGGTCTGGATTTTGAAAGTACATATTTGAAGAGAGAGTTCTAAAGAATGGCGTTATGGGAATAGGACCTGAGAAGTTGTTGAAGGAGATGTTAAGAGAAGTCAAGCTAGTAAGGGACCCAAGAACCTTAATCTTTCCACAGAGCATATTGTGTGAAAGATCGAGCAATTGTAACTGTGTAAGACCAGATATTGTGTCAGGAAGCTCACCACTAAATGCATTTGAGCTCAAGTCTAAACTAATTGTCAAACTTGTAACGTAACCAATTTCACGTGGAATCAGTCCTGAAAGGCCGTTGGAGCTCAAATCAAGCAATGTTAGCTTCTGCAAGTTTTGGATGGATCGTGGTATTGACCCTCTCAGCAAATTGTTGTTAAGAATGAGCTTGTTCAGGTAACTAAAGTTTCCAAAACTTTGTGGAATTTCACCTGTGAAGCCGTTCCTGCTAAGATCAAGTTGCTCCAGATTTACAAGCTCTCCCAGCTGAGTTGGTATCTCTCCAGTAATATAGTTGTTGTGGACATCCAACAGCTCGAGAACGGTGATGTTAGAAATCTGAAATGGAAGGCCGCCAGAGAAACGATTCGTATACAGGTCAAGAAAGACCAAGTTCTGTAAATGGCCTATCTCCTTAGGAATCTGACCAGAGAGTTGGTTTTCTCCAAGCCTCAATCTAACTAAAGACTGGCAATTTGCGACACCTCTCGGCAATTCTCCTGATAATGAATTACCTAGAAGCAGAAGCTTGCTCAGCTTCTTCAAGTTGAAAATCTCTTCAGGGATTGACCCAGTGAGCTTGTTTCTCGAAAGATCAAGAGCATATAATTCAGTGCAGTTACCAAAAGAGGCTGGTATGGTACCAGACACTGAATTACCCCACAAGAAAAAACTCTGCAAATACTTCAGCGTTCCAACCTGGGTCGGAATTGAGCCTGATAATTGGTTCTTATCAAGCTGAAGTGTTGTTAGACTTGTACAGTTGCTCAACTGCCAAGGAATCAAACCTGTTAGCGAATTATCGGACAAGTGAAGCTGCTCAAGAACAGTCAACTTTCCTAAATCACCCGGTATTTCCCCAGAAATGTCATTAGCTGAAACATCAAGAACAACCAGCGATGAACAGTTTGATAGCTCAACTGGAATAGGCCCTGCGAGAGAATTACCCCACAGAAGCAAACTGGTAAGCTTTTGCAGCTTACCCAGTTGAGAAGGGATTGAACCAGTAAGCTTATTCATGTGCAAGTACAAGTCCCTCAACTCCGAACAAAATCCTAGCTCAGGTGGTATAGAACCAAAAACCTCAGTATCATAAAGAGCTAAAGTTTGGAGATTGATTAGGTTCCCAAATGTTGGTGGTATAACACCGGAAAGCCCTGACGCTGCAGCACCAAATGTGATGAGATTGGTTAGTAGACCTAACTGAGGTGGTATTTCTCCAGTCAGATAAGGATTGCCACCAACTCGTAGTTGTTGGAGGGAGACCAAAGAACCCAACTGAGATGGTATTGAACCATTGAGAAGATTGTCTTGCAGGCATAGAACTTGTAAAGAAGTAAGATTCGCAAGTTGTGGAGGTATTCTGCCAGAAAATTTATTACTGTCCAAGTAGAGAAACTGAAGTGAGGAAAGGCCACCGACTTCTCGTGGAATAGGACCTGAAAGAGAGTTCGAGGAGAGGTCTAAAAGCCTAAGATGGATAAGTTGGCCAAAGGAAGGCGGGATTGTGCCAGAGATGTTATCAGAGGATAGATTGAGAAGTTGTAGATACGAAAGAGAAGAAAGTTGTGAAGGTAATGAAGATAAATTGAGGAATGTGTTTGGAAGGGAAAGAGAAATAACTCTACTTTGAGGAGAACACGTAATGCCTTGCCATGAACAAGGAGTTGAGCTTGAAGGATCCCAAGAAGAGAGGATTGAAGAGGATGACTTAGCTGATGGGTCTGTTGCTGAGAGAAGAGAAAGAAGAGCCTGTCCATCAGGAGATAAAGAAGCCACAAAAGATGTTCTTGTCATGGTTAACGTTACCAAGATTGAACAAAGCAAGAGAGTAAAGATTGGTTTCTCCATTTTTGGTTGTCACCAACAAAACCTTGGTTTAATTCAACGGAGGCCCTTTAGGTGGTTTTGGAAACGGTGGAAGATGGTGATTGTGATGGAAACGGCGAAACTGAAAGTCCACTCTAGGAGACAACATGCATGTGAGAGAGGATTGTAGCGAGACAAGGATGCTTGAGTTTTACACTAAAAGTGTTGAGACCATGCATGTGAAGAATACGAAAAGATTGCCACCATTAAATCTTCGAAGAATCTGTAAAATGAGGTCCAGGACCCAAACTTTGACGGTGATTAAACGTTACCCATAAGGATATCTTCTGTTTCAACTAAGAATCGGAGTGGAGGTTCTGGTGGCTGTGTTGGTGATAGTGGACTTGGTAAAAAAGTGAAATGATCATAAAAAGCTTTCAAATTTCAGGGTCTGCAACCCTACGGATTATATTGTAAGGTGGTCGTGGCATAATATGCAATTTGTTGGGTGGTTGCTGCGGCTGCCTGTGCCTGTGCCTGTGCCTGGTATGGTATGGTGGCTAAGCCAGTCATCTACAAGTAAGTTGTCCTAAATTTAATTCCAGCATTTCTTCCCAGCGGACACGCAGGCAATTGTGCAATTCCCTGTCGCAAAGATACAATCTGGAATTTCGATTAATTTGTAATTTTTGTGTAGGAGAAGCATTTGCTAAATAAAACACAAGTCCACTTGTCAAGATGACATGGTAAATTTCTTAAGCTTAAATATTAATTGGAACAAGCAATTCATTCGGTCCAGGGGATGCATTAGTTGCTAATCGGTTCCTTCGGCGTGAATCGCTAATCGGCTCCTTGTATAATATTTTATCATAAGAGTGCCATGAAATTTCTTCAAACTGGAATTGTAGCCAAAGACTTAAATTTGGACTGTTATAGAGCAGAAAGTAATAGTTGTAAGTGACAAACTTCTATAAATCACAATTATTATTTACTCCACAAAACTACAAAATGAGCGCAAAATTTTGGAAGACGTTCAAATTGTAAATATTTGAGTCAGGCACTCAAGATTCAGGTGGGCAGAGCCAGAGAATCTGGCTCCATGTCGAAGTAACTAAGAACCCTCGATAAAGAAATCTTAACCATTTGTATGAAAAGAAAAGTATCTAAAAGAAAACACAAAAAAAAAATAAAGAAAGAAAGAGGTCATTGGGAAGGCAAAGGCTTCGACGATTAAAAAAAAAAAAGGACAAGTGAGAGAGAAGGAAACATAGGAGAGTGTGAAAGCTAAAAGGGGTTTAAGGGCAAGCAACCAATTTCAATGTCTTTTTCCTTACATTTACTATTATACACATTAGAGTCCAAAACGTGGGATGGTGTTACCACAGAAGGTTAGAATTTAAGATAGGCGTGGATACAGAGGAAGTCTAATTGGAGCATCTAGTTGTTTAATCAGCAAATATGGTTGGTAAGTAGCCATGGTTAAAAGCTGTGTTGGCTTACCGAGGAAGGGAGGGAAGTGGGTTTGTTTTGGGAATGTAGAGACTACAGAGACAGTCACGTGAGACATTAGAAAGTGATAGACTTGTTGGTTGGCTCTGGGGTTTTGGGTGAGAAGTCATCATCGATGCTTTTTATTTTATTTTTTTGGCTTTAGGGTACAGATTACGATTAGGGCTTTCATCAAGGGGTTTTGGCTAGGTTTTGACATTTCAGTTCAGCTCTACCTTATTTAAAATGCTTTTGAGGTAAAGATAATACATGCTTCGATTACGATTAGGGTTTTCATCAAGGGTTTTGACAATTTCAATTCAGCTCTGCCTTATTTGAAATGTTTTTGAGGAAGATTTCAGGTGGATTTTATTTTTTTTCTTCAAGAACAATTAATGCTGTCCCCCACAAATTCATAATATGATTTATTTACGACAAAATCTATCTTCTTGTAAAAGCAAAGCCATTGTCCTAATAATCTTTTGGATTTTGAATATCAAGGTTACATTGGAGCATCTTATAAGAAGATAAAAGATATACTTGGCACCCAAATCAATGCTTTAAGTTGGCAAACATAAGCAAGGCTATAAAGTGAAAACCCTAATCAGTGGCTATTGTACTTGTTCTTGGCTCGATCAAGTCAAAAACCAGTTAATAATTGGACGCAAATTTTACATCTTTTGAAAACCTATATACGTAATTATGACAAGCTCATCACTAAGCTTTGTGTTCGGCGGTTTTCTATAATGTAACTATCTACTTGTATGTCCCAACACATTATTTATGCATTTCACTACAATTTGAGTTTACACATTACATTGCATCGAAATTGGAGCTCTCTCGTTTAGACTTCACATGCCCAAATGTATATATTCAAAAATAAATATAAATACGAGTGTTGCTTTATACCTTACAGTCAATAAAATCTGCGAGATAATTATACATTGCAAATGAAATTACGATGATATTATAATCATGAGATTTATATTACATTTATATATTATTTCTAAATTATTCTTAGTCATTGTTTTATTAAGACTGGACATTAATATAATGTAACAAGACTAACACACATTAGGTTTTTCCTTATGGAGGAAGTAGTCGATCTCATAGACTAAAGTATGGAGATACTTAAACAAAAGTATAGGTGCTTGTTAGAAAACAAGTTCACTGAACTGATCCCATATGAGAAATCCATTTAGAATATTACTTGTATATCTATAGAAATTCTCATTATAATGAATGTATTAGTGACCCTTAGACTTCAGACTTCTAAAGTTATCTTGTATAGGGATTGATATATTTTGATAATGCTTATCACCTATTCTATTCAGGGTAGCTCAGTCGGTAGTTATTATATATAACATGAGCTATAAGGAAATAACTGAGTAATCGAGATATGATTCATCATTTTAAAGTAATTAGGAAGAATGCTTTACTGTTATCAATTAGTAATGATTAGGGAAATCCTTGATCAAGTTGGAATGACGTTTTGCAAATTGACTAATGATGGAAAACTAATATGATTGCACTACAAAATAGAGTATACATTAATTTTGTGCTTTATGTCCAATCGAAGCATTGTATGATGAAAAGATTGAATTATACAAAAAACTCATATACAGAAAGGTTAGTTAAAGCTGCTTTGACATTTCTAAATATTTTGGTGGTCATAATGTATTGCTAAACATCAATATTAATGTGGATATAAATTATTTAATTATAGAATTAAAGATAATCTAAAGAAGTTTAATTTATCTAATCCTAAATATGATCTAGGGTTATAATTTGAATCCATTGTCGACATATGGGAACCTAATAGGTCTCATATAAAAAACCAGTTCAAGAGAGGAAAAATATGTTCATCAAGTTGGATTAGATTGTAAAATTTGAGGAACTTTATAACTAATCAACTTAGTTCTCTTTTATCATGTTATAACCATATATATAAAAGAATTATGTTTACATCATCTATAATTTGACTTATATTAGTGGAAAAGCCAAAAGAAGAGTATATGTTAAGCTTTTTATGTTGAAAGTATTCTAAAGGTGATTATTACTATGTTCAAATATAATAAGCATGACTTCCAATCCAGGTATTGCCAATATTATTTTACTTTTCATATATAATGTATATAAAATACTATTGAATGATCATATAATTGTTTTTGTTAATATATAACTACTACATGTGGCATCAGAACATATTTCAATAAGTTTTATGACCCTTAATTGTTTGAATAGGCTAAGTTTTTACATTAAAAAGGTATACATTGAAGATTTTCGGGTTTAAAAATTTCCAAAATTTATTTATATAAACCTTTGAATTTTTTGTTGCTTTTTATGATTAAGTCATGATATTAGGTAACAAATGCTCCAAAGTCAGTTATTAATAGATTTATGAATTATTATTTATCAAATCATTTATTACATGTGAATAAGTTAAAAGATTGGTTAATAACTACACTAAAGTCTATCATTAATCAATTTTGTTACTTTTGCACTATTAAATATTGTGTTTTTCATGTTTCATTTGAGTTTTTTTTAATGATTATGACTTTTTTATTGTACTCTTTTATGTGTTTTTATCTTTTGGATGATGCCCACCGGTTAACCATAACTTCACTGTTTAGTAAACTAAAACCTAAGTTAGAGACGTATAACCTTCTATAGGATTTAGGGGTGAATTCTATCAATTAATTATCTAGTTAATTGATGCTTAATTGTATAGTTTTTTTTAATTAACTGAATAGTAGATTGAATAAGGGTTGTTTACTTTTATTCTTATGCACTTTTTATATTTTAGGCTAACTAAATGATTTTTAATCACCTTCAAAAAAAATTTACATCTTTACTTAGAATTGTTTCATGTCCAAAATGGGTAATTATGCATGATTTATAAGATGGAATAATGAATGGTGAATGTTATAATTTTGGTTTATGAATTTTTAAAAGTGGATAATAATTTGTAATATCATTTCTCTCTTCATCTATTGAAACTATTATTTGCAGTATTTATTTTTTCCAAAGGGGAAATTATGATATGTGTATTTTTTTTCTCTCTTATAAGATATGCCTTACTTATTAATCTAGTGACTCAAGTAGTATTGAAAAATCAAATATATTTAGTTATATGAGAATCATTTTAAGGCTTGGAAGAGTGACGCACAATCTTAGGTTTGGTAGATATATAGCTCTCATTGAGGATGAGTTACATCTATGACATAAGAAAGCACAACAGAGTTGAAGGTTTACCTCCAAATGTGGAAAGATCAAATAGGTTAAATATCATGGTTATGAAGAGGTCTGTTTCACTATACTCAAAGGGTAGATTACTAGTTAAAAACTATGCTACTAGGTTATTGGTGACTTTGAGGGAAAGGTTAATAGAATATAAGAAAGATAAAGGTGGACAATGTTGGACCCCAAACTTTTCTTAGAAGATTAGAACTATTAAATGAGAAATTTTGGTGATTAGTTATGAGTAAAGAGCAAATGATGAAAAATTCTTGACTTAGAAATGATAAACAAGATTAAAGTAGTAAATGAGAAGTGAGGATATATTCATGTTTTGCTTTGGTGCTTTTGGTAGATGAGAGGTTATGAAAGGGGGAAAATTAAGGTGAAAGTTGGAAGTAAAATGAAAGCAAAATTGAAGTTGAATTTGTGTAGTAAGTTGATGAAGAATATGTATTTATGTGTATGTTCTATTATTGGTGTTCATGATTAATCATGGACTATAATTTCTTTATGGATGATATTGATTTGAAATGAAGCTGAGAATGAGGAGTAAATGAAGTAGAAAAGGTGATCTTGGTATGAGTTGTGTTAAGGAAAGTTTTTGAAACAAAATGGGTAGTTAATCTGGAAAATGTTCACTAAGTATGCTTCAGTCTTTTAGCTATAACTTTTTCTCTAGTTATCCAAACAAGATGATTCTTAATTTTAATTAAACCACAGACATATGGCTACATTTCTTATGAAGACATTGAATTTAAATTCTGTCTTTAAGAATTTCAAAATTTGTCATGAAATTGAGAACTGGGTGCAGTACATTGGTGGATGAATGTAAAATTCATGTTATAAATTTGAGGGAAATTCTGGAATGATCTAGGCTGAATTAGAGAAGGTGTCCTCTAGAAAGTTGTATATCTTTCTTTTAGCTTATCAACGATATAAAGTATGTAATTTTTGGACCTTGTAGCTAAAAGTTATGGTCCTTATAAGGGGAGATGCTCAGGAGCATAGATGCATCATCTGTAAAGATGTATCGTCTGTGATGACGTCATTTGTCTTAAGAGTTGCATTGTCTTAAGTTGACTTTGCTTCATCTTAAGTTGACTCTGCTTCATCTTAAAAGTTGCATTGTCTTAAGTTGACTTTACTTCATCTTAAGTTGACTCTGATTCATCTACTTTTTGCTTCGTCTGCTCTTTGCTTTTTCTGCTTTCTACTTCATCTGCTTTCTGCTTCGTCTACTTTCTGCTTCATCTGCTTTCTACTTTTTCTGATTTATGCTTCATCTACTTTTTGGTTCGTTTGCTTTTTGCTTCGTCTGCTTTCTGCTTATGTGTGACCAAAACTTCTTCTTTTGTATGCTATTCATCTGATGATATCGTCTGATCCATTTTTTACCCTTTAGATAATAGAATTTGTCTTCAAGGTCTTCATAAAAGTTGTATATCTTGAAATTCTCTTTCAAATCATCTAAATAACACCCTAATCAAATATTATTAGGGAAAGTTATGGCAATTTTCCCAATTCGTCTGCTTTTTCATTTGGTTTCATCTGATCCTATTGTTTACTCCACTTTTGGCCCTACAGATGATAGAATTTGTTTTCAAGTCCTTCACAAAAGTTGTATATCTCAAAGTCCTCTTTGAAATCATCCTAAGATGATCTTGATCCGAAATCTCTAGTGAAAGTTATGCAAATTTTACTGAGATAGGTTTAATATGATTGAGGACAAAACGTTGTTTGATTCTTTTGGCCATAACTTTGTTATCCGACCTCTAAATGAAGTAATTCTTTAACCCATAGATTCTTAACACATTTTTCTGTCCCTCCATAGAATTCAATAGCATTTGGTATTGATTCGAAAAAGATGGATTGAATGAAGGTAAGGGTATCGGTTGGAAGAGTATGAATGGGAGGAATTTAAGTATAGTGTACTGTTTCAATATAAGAATAGTCTGAAAATATTTGGGGCAATACTTTTAGAGTTATGAACCAAATAGATTGATTTTGGTGTGATTAGAAACTTAAGACAATGGGAAACATTTTCTAGAAGAAATTGTTATATTAGAATGTTCAAGGGTACTTTTAGCAAGACACTTAAGCATAAAAGATATAAGGCATAAATGGAAGGACAAATGGGACATTTCTCGATCATTAAGGGCATAATTGGAAGAAGAAGAGTTGTCTTGCATTTTAAAAGGAAAGAAGAAAAAATTTTAAGAGAAAGAGAGAGAGTGTCATGAAGAAAAGAGAGAAATAAGAAGAGAAGAAGAGAAGGAGAGAAAGAAGAGAAAACAAACTAGGGTTTCAATTGTGTTAACCTTCAAGAGAGATTTTGAGGTTGTTCAAGAAGGGAAACAAGTAGAGGAAGAGAAGAGCTTTCCTTTTGAGATAAAGATCCCTTCATTTGGTGAAGAATGAGGGTAAGATCATTTTAAAACTTTTAAATTTTTGGAAGGCTTTTAGTTCATAGAGTTTAGAAAATGCTTGGGTTGAGTATTCTAGAACTAATTTTAGTGATTGTGCTTTGTGAGACTTTCGATTGAAAACCCTATTGAATAGGATTTTTGTTATTGTATAAAGGAATCAAAAGAGGCAAGAGGAATAAGAGGAGAGGCACATTTTGAGCTTCAATTGCATCATAAGTGTTGCATTTATTGCTTTTGAATGATTTGAGAAATTGCAATATGTTGCTACATGAATTATGTTGATGATTTGTAAAAAGACTTTGAAAATGATTCTTTTGAAAAGATACATGTTTATGAAATCATGTTTTGAGAATGGTTTCCAAAATATATCAAGTATATGAAAAGCAAGTTTTAAAAAAAGTGCCATTTTGAGCAACAAGTTTACAAGTTATGAAATATGTGTTATGTGAATTTGTGGTAGTCCCCCAAGAATCGTCACGTGCATGTTGACCAAGTTAAAGGCTTCTCGCGCCTGCCCGCTAGTGGCACAGAGCTCCTTCATGAACTCTCTCAAGTTTACGACTACACAAGACCATTATGTGGAAATGTGTAGTGCGTCATGTTTATGGATCTACCTAAACCATTATGATGTGCTTATGTGCTTATGTTATATTAATAAGTTTGATGCATTCATGTTTTGTAGTTTGAGTTTTTGATTTCATGATGAATTTTTTTTTGAAACAAATGCTTTATAAACTTAATGAGAATTTTCAAGAATTTTCTATGACAAGAAAAATGGTTTAAAAGGTTTTGCTTATTTTTTCGTTATAAATTGTTACCCACGAGCTGTCAAGCTCACCCCCTTTCTATCCCATCTTCAAGTGATAGCTAAGAGATCAAGTGATCAAGAGCCTAAGGGAATTTCTTCAAATTTGCTAATTTTGTAATAAGCCAATGGTGTGGCTTTTGATATGTAAATAAAGTTTTTCGAACTCTATTGCTTTAGAAATGAAATGATAGATAGAAGTAGTTCGGTTATGTATGTTCATATTGACTTCCCCGTAATATGGTTGAGTTGAAGTAATAAGTTTGTTTTGATGTTTGATTATCGTGGGCATGCCACCCTTGTGGGATGATGCTTAATAAGGGTTCATAGAAATAATCCTATAGGAAAATTTTGCTCAGTATCATGATTCTCCAAGAGTTAGGTTCCAGATTCGGTGCCCAATAGTGTTGGTATCAGCTCAAGAAGAGGAATTGATGATGGTTAAGGAGACTTCATTGGAATAAGTTCAGTGATTATAGTTCCGAATGTTGGGCTTTGAAACCACGTTTAGGGTCCAACATAACCTCTCTTTACATGACACTGAGGAGGAAAGATGGCACCAAGAAGACTTGGAAGGGGACATTAACGACTCCAACGAGAACTCTTTAGTAGGTCTGTTTCTCACTAAGGCTGTTATCAGTACCAAGGCTATGAGCAATACATTGGCCAACATCTGGAGGCCGAAAAGAGGCGTTTATATCTTGAAATTAAGGGAAGGGCATTTTAAGTTCAAAATTTTCCATAAAGTAGACGTGTAAAGAGTTCTAGATCGCTGCTTGTGGACATTTAACAAACACTTACTAGTTCTCCATTGCTTGGCAAAAGGGGAAAATGCAAGAACAACCCCGATTAGTTTTTGTGATCATTGGCTACAAATTCACAATATCCTTCCTGGGTCGAAGAGATTTGGGAATTTTGTGGGTAAATTTGTTGAATATGACCCACGAGGTTTCACTAGTACCGCCGAGCCATACATGCGATTGAGGGTGTCTATCGATGTCTTTCAACCTTTGATTTGTAAAAAGGAAATAAGTATGGCTGATGGAACAATGATATATGCAAATTTCAAGTATGAAAGGCTCTCATCGTTTTGTTATCTTTGTGGGCGTCTTGGGCATGTGGACTTCTATTGCGATTTCAGATTGGAGAAGCAAGCTTCGGACCTTGTTTTCCAGTGGAATGATGATATTGTGGCTCCGATCTGGTGGAACAATCTGAAGTGAATCACACGTTAATATATTGATACAATAAGATCAAGATACACAAGAAGGGGGGGTTGAATTGTGATAAAC
>JAOSBK010000058.1:36748-49020 GCA_027568895.1 Erythroxylum shatona | reverse complement strand
AAAATTCAAACAAATAACATTTAATTAGTGCAATGTAAACATTAAATGGACAAGAGTTTAATAAATTATGTATCTAATATTAATATAAAATGTCCATTAACAATGAAAACTCCTTGAGTATTACGTAAAAACATAGCTGAATGGGTCTTCTACCAAAACACTTCTTCTTGGTCTTGTGTGGATCTCGTTGTGAATTTTTCTAGCTCTTTGGCTTACTGCGTGGGTTATTGGGTGTTTCTCTGTGTGCAACACACTCGAGTGATTTTGTGAGATTTTCTGATGTGTGTTGACGGTGAATGGTGCTATCTTTGATCTTGTTTTTTTAATTGTTTTTTAGGGAGGCTTGAGTGTGACTTGGTCAACATCTTTGATGTAGGTTCACATAGGTGCATGAGCTAATAACATTGTTGGTGTGTGCAGAAAATTGTGAATGAGTTGAAGTGTGCAGAAAATTGTAAGTGAGCTAAAGCATTGTTGGTGTGTACAGAAAATTGTGAGTGAGCTCAAGCAATGTGTGTGTATGATGTTGTCATGGGCTAAAAGACAGATTTAGGGGTTCTCGGTAGATGAGTTTGGGAAGGTGTTAATGAGTAAGGAATGAAAAGTGAGTTATTGGTTGTTGATTATTATTATAGGGGCGATAGTTTGATATCCCACTTTTGGTGTTGACTTTATATGTCTACATACTGAAAAAGCCTATGAAGGGAGACCCTGGTGTAGATACCTGGACCTACTGCCAAGATTCCTTGCATCCATTTCAGCTACTTCAAATTTTCCAAGAAGTAGCTCAATAGAAAGATGCAGCCTTTTGGATACATATATGTTCTACAATCTTTTAAAGGGTAACAAGATGAACCTCCCAGCAATGATTATAAAGTTTATGGTGGACAAGGGTAGTCATAAGAATACCACTAGTGGCCTATTGTATGGGATGTTGTTGACCAAAATTTTTACTTATTTTGGGGTGCCTTTTGACAACCTGAATTGGTATAAGCATGCAAACTTTCATTCTTCAATTTCCTACCAATTCGGTTACAAGTTAAAGGACAATATGTAGGTAGATAAGAAGATAGAAAGAGTACCAAATCTTTTAGGTCCTACCGCACAAAAGTCAGCTCCTATTCCTCTCCATAGCTCGAATGATGTGATCCTTCAACATCTGAAGGAAATTCTTTCTATCAAGATCAAACGCTCAACCACAAAATTAGATTCATGACTTGCAAATTTTGCTTAGAAAAACGTCTGATTAATGTCTCTATCTTGTTCTTGGTATGTTCTCACATACTTATGATTTTTTTCATGCCTTTGTTACTCTTTCCTTTTATTTTTTTGATAATGAAAAAATTAATGATATACTTTGTCTTGATGATATATTTTCAATATTTCTTTGATGATATATTTATTATTGATGATATATTCTGCTGAAAAATTGTTGAACTTGTGGAGTTTAAATATGTGATAAACAAATGATTGGCTCCTTCCTTTAGAAGTCAGGATCCTTCTAATTATAACTGCTAGTAAGCTTACATATATCTTTCGAAATCCTTTGTTAGTATTTAAATTTTGAAAATATACCTATTATTGTTTGTCATCATCAAGAAGGAGAAAGATTGTTAGCTCAAAATTTATGATTAATGATTTTAATAATAACTGTATAATATTTCAAAATTCAAATTGGATTTATCTTCTGATATAGACAATGATATAATTCTTAAAAGAAAATAAAATCATAGAATAATTGCTTTCTTTTCTGTATGAACCTTTTTTTTAAACTTACCTTTTTATAAATGATTCATGACATTCAGAAGGATCATGCTAATTTGAATAATCACCTCCGGAAGCCTTGACAAAATGTTATTTTTAACATAATATCAAAGATTTAAATCGAGATGATTTCAAAGATTAAACAAAGGCTAGTTGAAGAAATTGTCTACTTAAAGAAGAGTCACTACATTTGCAAACAGCACACGAGACTTGCGAAATATCTTGAAGCGTCAACATTCTTGAAAGTTATATCAAATTCTTTGTGCTTTAGAAAGTGAAGTCATTCTATTAAGAGAGACTGTTAATTGCTTACATTTCTTATTGAGAGCTTGTGGAAGCTAACAAAATACTACTAGTGTGGAAGGTTGAACAATCTTGAAAAATATACACTTGTGAGCTTGAAGAGGCTCGCCAAATTACTACTTAGTTTTTTAATGAAATACTCAAGTTGGATCCTTGAGGACTGGACGTAGGCTTAATTACAAGTCAAACTAGTATAAATCTACTATATCATTTTTTCTTTCTTCCTTACTTTTAAATTTTCGTATTATAAGTTTTCAAAAGGCTCATTTAGTTTTGCAATAGACTCTTTCTGTTTTCTATTGATTAAATAAGCTACTTTCTTTTTGAACGTTAGCAGACTCCTATCAATTAAAAAAGGCTTCTATCGTTTGAGCATTATCAGGCTCCTATCGATTAATTAGCTCATTTCTATTTGAGAGTTAACATAATCTTTTCGAAAAGTTCATAGAATCCTTCTATTGATAAATTTATTTTGTTTAAGCAGGATCTTATTAATTTGAAAGTATCTTGAATTTTTTTACATACGATTAATCCCTTCTCACGTGTGTTTGCTTTTTCATAAATTTCTGGAGATAATATACTCATGAATTGTTTCCCTTGTATAGAATCATATGACCTATATGCTCAGTTTGTAAAGCAATGTTACGGAAAGTTAAGTCTCTCTTTTTCTTTGTACATGCTATTGTAAAATAAACTTATACAAGTTGACTGTCACTTTTTTTTTGTGTGTGAAACGAATCTAACATTTAGGGACGAGCCAAAGCAATACGGTTGTACTTGTTTAATTTTTCAAATAAACTCAAATAAAGTTGATGCTCTTGACAAGCTGTTCAAACCAAATTGATACATTAAAAATTTTACGTTGAACTGGTCTTAGTTGTTCTATTGCTTGTTCAAAAGAACGTAGAATGCTAATTAAAAAGAGTAGAATTCCACAAACCAAATTAGAACCAAGACCCAGTTCTATTTATATAAGATCTAGTAGTCCGATCCTATTTCCAAATGAACCAAATATGCAATGTGTTATTCACAAAATAGAACTTTTAATTAGGACAAAACCCTTATTTAATCCTACAATTTTTATAAAAAGTTAATATGGTAAAAACTAATGTTTTAAAAATTGAATCGAAAGTTAAACTAATAAGACAAGATGTTTATGATTTAAAAGGTTCATCCGGTATTAGACCTTCATAAAATTAACTAAAGATTAAATAAAATTAAAGAATTTAAATTATGATTAAAAGATATTATTCTCGTCCATCAAATAATTTAAAATTTAATTGAAAAAAGAGATTATTAAATAAAAATTGATATATTTATTTTAGTTTATAAGAATTTATTAATTTATAAAAATTGACTGCTTAATTAATAAATTGATCTGCTTTTAACAAAGGGAGTTATTAAAGTAATTCAAATAAGAAAGTTAAAAACCAAAACGGAAAGTTGAACGGTTCAAAAATTTTACAGTTGAATCGACCGAACTACTTGAGTTTAGATTTCATCAAATAAACCTTAAATTTGTAAACCATAATCATATATATCCTCAAAACCCTAAACTTTCAATTTTAAAGTGGTTTAATTGTATTAACTAGACACACCTCTATCAAAGTATATTCTAAAAAACTTATATTGTAAAATCTTTGCAAATTGTTTTTATGAAATTTAAGATTTACAATTTAAATGTTTAAATTTTTTTAATAAAAATTAACGTTCAAATTAAGGGTTGGATTGAAAAAATTTCATCAGTTTACTAATTAAATTCCTTATGGAAAATTGGATTGTGTACAACCCAAAAGGACTACATTAATAAAACAAAAAAGAGCTGCAAGAGCTCTTCTTTCCTTTTTGTTAATCTTTGGAAGATAAATTTAAATTAAGGAAAAAACAAAGCAGGCTCAAGGATTTACAATTGTATAACAGCCACATAAGAGGAGGGTCAAACCAAAAGAGAGGCAAAACTCCATCAAGAGCAGACAACATGAACTGAGTACATTGCGAACAACCGGACGACAGGCAGAAAAAACAATAAAACAAAAACAAAAAGAATCAAATTAACACAGTGTTTTGGAGCAATGTCATCGTCTCTGCGTGGGATCGACATTTGCATGAAATAGACGTGCTCTAGGAGTTTATACATGATGCTGAATTCTGGTTCAGGAACGAACTATCTTTGCAATTCAATGATAGAAAAATGAGAGTTTGTGTCCACCCTCAGATCTACGAGTAGCAAATGCCAAAGCAGGCCATTACGGGCAAGTAAGAAAATTTGAGCATGAAGGAAATTTCACTTAAATAATGAATTTAATACCAAACATTTTGTCATACTACAGAGCCAAAACTGTGTAAATATGACCCAAAAAAACCATGGAAAAGTAATTACAGCATCAAAGTGTACATTTAAGTACAAGAGTCAAAAATTAAAAGTCCTAACTTCCATTAGTGATTAATATGACAAAATGATCATCGAAATTTTTTTAAAATTTAAAATTTAAGTATAGTTTAATTTAATTAATTAAATATTTAGTATAACTAAATTATGTCAAATTCTTATTTGACTCACTTGTGTTCTTGGAGAATGCATAACTTATATTTTAACAGCATTAAGGGAAATAATTGCATCAAGGAAATCATTTAAGTGGCGTAGTAATTCGGTAGGATAATGGTGTCCCACATTCATAATGCCCCCAACAACATATACAACATATTTAGAAGTTCTCTAGAAATTTACCGAACAAATATAGAAAGGTCTTCTTTTTTTTAACCTCAATCACGATGGAGAACGCTTAGCAAGAACAGAAAGATCGGTGCAAGCAAATGCAAGAACCTCATGGTCGTTCTCGAATTGGGCCATCTCCTTTTCCTCAAGGCATATCCAGGCTTCAATTCCATTACCATCTTTTGTTTTGCTAAGCTCAATTTGGCTCCTGCGTGCGGGATGTGGAATAGCGGTGGCCCATGAAGGTTTACCTCAACCAAAATCCGTCTCACATACAACAGCCCGCAGATTGTTGGATTCTCAGCGAAAGTATACGCCAGCAAATGACACCAAATAGAAAATATAGTAGGACACCTCATCAATTTTATTTTATTTTTTTTACTGTTCATCATTATTCTTTGTCCTTATTTAGGTAATACAGGTTGGAAATTGCTAGGTTTGTTACGAAAGAATAACAAAAAAAGAGAGAGTATGAAATCAAGTATATATATATATATATCTTCACAAATCATGAATAAAATTCATTCATTTATCACAAATTTCGATCCTTATCATTGTCTTCTATATGGTATCAGAGCAGAAAAATACAGGTTCATTAATGGAGCTTGCAAGGAACTAGAGAACAACCCATAACTATTGAAGAAACGAAGAACAACCGATTTTATGATAACATCTTGGCTCTTAAAACTTTATGTCTAAGGAGATTGCTAGGTCCTTTTTGGTCGTGACTACTACAAGAAATCTAGGGGAAGAACTTAGAAATAGGTTTGGAGAAAGTAATGGATCCCAAATCTACCAATTAATGCAAAGTATCGATAATTTGAGACAGGGAAACAATTTTGTAACTAGCTATTTTAACAAGCTAAAATGGTTGTGGCACGATCTTGGAAGTATTATGCCTTTTAAAGCTTGTTCTTGTGAAATTGGTTGTAAGAATGTTAATGTTGAAGAAAACAGCAAATTGGTTCAATTTTTAATGGGGTTAAGGGACGATTATCAAAGTGTGATTAGTCAAATCATGTTGTATGATCCTTTGCCTAATTAAGTAAAGCTTATTCCATGGTGTTGATAGTTGAAAAATAGAGGGATGTTTATGGTTTATCTGGGAATTCGAATGAAACTGATCAATTAAATGTTGCTCTTAGTGTGAAATCTAGTGGAAATAGAAAGGGAGATGCAAAGGAGAGTAGCTTCACGTCTGGATTAGAAACTAGAAAGAGGAGATTTGTTAAAAAGGATGATAAATACTGCACCCACTATCACAAAAGGGGTCACACGGTGGAGACATATTTTAAAATCTATGGAGAGCAGGGTTGGTTTAAGGAGTTAAAACAAAAAAAGGCAAGAGAAAGGGGGTTCCATGTAGCAGCTGCAGTTGAGAGTCCTCTTGATATCAGACAGGAGAGCCAAAATGCTGAGACAATTGAAGCTAAAACTGAACTCAGTATATTATCTCGACAAGTACAGGAGCCAATGAAGCTAGTAAAAGGAAAAGTTATGATTGAGGCAAACCATGTAGCATTCAATAGTTACCAGGTATGAATTCTTTTCGCAATGATAATGTTTGCATTGATTATGATCATGGTTCGTGGATAGTAGACTCGGAAGCCTCCACCCATATGACCTTCGATAAAAACAAACTCAAAAACCCCGTAAACACACATTTTTACTCGAGATGTTGCCTTTTATGAAACTTTATTTCCGTATAAACAAACTGAAGAACTGAACACAACACTAACCCAATGTTTGACCCATTGTTTGGGCCATCCAGCCCAAATACCTATACCCAAACTCAACTACCTAGCTACCTAAACTTCGTTGACAGATTCACCCAGACCTGACCCAATAGACCAACCTACACCATTACCATCACCAATTACTATTCAAAATCCTCGAACTGAAACCCTATATCTATCAAATACCCAAATAACTTCTAATAACACCACCATACCTACCCGATTCAATACCCACCACTAGAAACCACCACAATACCTTAATGATTACATTACTACCTAACCAAATTGAGCTCTCAATGCTTCCTCGTAGCTCTTCATGGACCACGACAAGCTCATCTTCTCCACTTCCTATAAAACCTCCCTTGTTAATGTGTCTACTGACTATGAACTATTTTCTTATGAAAGTGATAAACAGGACACATTGTGGCTTGAACAAATGGAGGCGGAGTTTGAAGCTTTGGAAAGAAACGAAACCTGGGTGTCAACTATGTTACTGGCGGGAAAAAAGGCATTAACCATGAAGTGGGTATACAAAATCAAAAGAAAACCAAACGGACATACTGAAAGACAGAAAGCACGTTTGGTTGTGAAGGGATTCAAGCAGACCCTGGGCGTTGACTACTTCAACGTTGCAAAGATTACTACAATTCGTACTATTCTTGCAATTTCCACAGCAAAGGGGTGGCCCATACACCACGTGGATATAAACAACGCTTATCTATATGAAAAAATCGACGAAGAAATTTACATCTCACCACCTCAAGGCTATAACAGAATGTGACTAGGGGAGGTACTGAGACTTCAGAAATCTCTATATGGCCTAAAGAAGGTACGAAGGCAATGAAATAAGGAAATCACAGTAAAATTGATTGTTTACAAGTTTGTCCAAGCAGACTCAGATCCTTGTTTGTTTACAAAGGGTAACGATATTGACTTTGTAGCCTTAGTTATCTATATAAATGATGTGCTGATCACCAGTTCTGATGAATCCTTAATAAGTGATACAAAGGGTTTCTTGAATGATTTATTCCTCATAAATTATATGGGATATGTAAAGTATTTCATTGGTATCGAAATAGCTAGATCAAAATGTGGTATGCTATTATCCCAACAAAAGTACATACGTGATATATTGTCTGATTTGAATTTGGGGGATTTGAAAAGTACTGATGTGCCCATGGTTCCAGGATTGAAATTGAATTTTGATGATGGTGCTTTATTAGTCAACGTTGAGAAGTAAAGGAAAATTGTCGGGCAGCTTTTGCATTTGAATTTTATGCGACCTAATATCACATATGCAATGCAACAATTAAGCTAATACACCACCGCCCCAATAGAACCACATTGGAAGGCACTAACTTAGGTGTTAAGGTATCTTGTAGGGAGTGTTTCAAAGGCACTATTTTACTCGGCAAACTCTGAAAACAAACTATTAGCTTATTTTGATGCAGACTGGGCAGGTTGCCTAGTCACCCGAAAATCCATTACAGGTTTCTACATATTTCTAGGTTCATCCTTAATTTCTTGGAAGACAAAAAAGCAGCATAAGGTCAGCAGATCTTCTTCTGAAGCCAAATATAGGAGTATGGCCAGTACTCTATGTGAAATAAAGTGGCTAAATTACATTTTGAGAAATCTGCAAGTGAAGATTCCATTGCCAATTCCACTAAGATGCGATAACATGGCAGCAATCCATATCTCTAATAATCCCATGTTTCACAAGCGTACCAAGCATCAAGATATCGATTGCCACTTGGTACGTAATGTAGTCCACGATGATTTTCTCCAAACAAGTCACTTATCTTCGAGGTTCCAATTGGCCGATGCATTCACAAAGGCTTTACTAGCACCATCACTTCACACAACGTTGGACAAGTTGGGTTTACATAAACTCCAACTTGGGGAGGGGCTGTTGAACAACAACTTCAATTAACAAGTCAAAACTCAAAATGACGAAAGAAAGGTAAAGAGAATTCAATGCCATGAGAGTTAAGGCTTCGGACATGTTCAAGCGAAGTGTGCTAATACTATGAAGAAGAGAAAAGGAAAATCCTATACAAGCACTTGGAGTGATAGCGAATCCAGAAGTGAAGAAGAAGTTGTGAATAATGATGCGTTGGTTACTTTGTATAGCAAAAGTCTAGTTACTTGTTTAACAAGAACTGAAAAGGAAGTAACTGAAGATAAAAAAGTAAGTAAATCTGAAAATTTTGGGAAAAGTGCAAACGATTCAGCTCAAAGCTTAATTTTAGATTATGATAGTGATGAAAGTGGGTTAAGTGATAAAATAGAGAACATTTATGAGGCTTACGAATTAATGTACAAAAAATGAGTAAAAATATGTAGAAAGAATGAAAGATTGAAGGAAGAGAATCTCTCCATGAAGAACACCATCCAAGAGTTAGAAAAGAATTTGATATTGACATTAAATGAGTTTCGTGAAGCTAGAATGAAATTAGTATGTACCGAAAAGGGATTGAGAATATTAAATGGAGATACCGAAAAGCTAGAAAAGTTATTGAAAATTGGTAAAATTAAAGGATATCTTCAAGGCATTGGCTACAAGGATGAGTGCTCTAAAGTGAATGAAAAGAAAGATGACATATCTAAATCTGTCCAAGAAGAAGAAATTGAGAAAGAATTGAAGATTTATACCCACTTGTCATTTTTGTGAAGTCATTGGACATAAAAGTCCAAGATGTTACCAGTTACTACAAATGATGTTTCAAAGAGGTCAAAACCAAAAATCTAGACACTCTCCATTAAATTTTCATCAGCATCCCATGATATCGAAGCAAGCCTGGATTAGACAGGGTCAATTACAAGCACAAAAATGTAGTAAAGGAAAAACAAGAAAATGCCCAGATTTGCAGTTAGTTACTGCTGAGGAAGTAGCTGCAGAAACTGATTTGCAGTTAGTTACTGCTGATGAAGTAACTACACGAAATGAAGAACTTTTAGTTACTTCGGATGATGAACCAACCAAAACAATGAAAGTTGATTTGAACCGAGGTTCTTCATCTCGAATCCGAAGAAATCATCCAGCAGAAAATGTTATTGGAGATGTGAGCGAAAGAAGAGAAACAAGAGAAAGAAAAATGGTTGATTATCGAGAGCTTGCAGGCTACTTGTGTTACACATCTTCATTCGAGCCAAAGAATAAGCCCAGGTTTGAGATTCTTCGAGGGGCACAGGGACAATGTGCTTTACATTTTTGAAGTATTTTTTGTGTTGTTAAAATCAAAAACAAAGAAAAAAGATTTTTTTTTGAGTTTTTTAGTTTTATGCTACTATTGTCATCTCATCTTTTTAGTAGTTTCCATTGTGACTTCTATTTGGCTCCATCGAAGACTCCTCAGCTCTCTCATCAGCGGATCTCTCTCTCTACTATCTCACTATATTGACAACACTTATAGTTCATTGCTTGGATTTATGAATTTGACTAGTCTGATGAAGATGAAATTGAAGTAAGTAGTGATATGTTGGCATATGTTTTGAATGGTGGTAAATTGTCATCTTGGTGTGCTTATGATTCTTCCACTGCACCCATGGTTGATTATTATGATTATGCGTTTTGATACTGTTTTCTCTCAAGGGAAAGAAATCAGATTGTTTATGGTGAATGTTCCATTCAAGTGGAGATTTCATGGTATATGTGTGACTGTTTGTCTTACTTTTTAGCATCTTTTTCTTTGAAACTTGATGTTTGATTAAGGAGGAGCATTGTGAATTTCATCTTTATATGTCCAATTATGATTATTTATGTGAAGTTTCATACTTGTGGCAAACAATGCTAAAAAGAGGGAGATTGTTAGGATATATGTTTTGGCATTATTTATAAATTGGACATATAAGATATTAATTAGATAATGACTTGGATTTAAAAGCCATATGAATATTCTAGTTGAAAAAGAATCCTATCTTAGATTGGAGTCTATTATCATGTTGATATTGGAATTATTTTACTGCTGGACAAGTTGGTAATTGGATAGAGTTACTGCTGAATTGTGTGGATTTTATATATTGAAGAAAATAATAAAGATGTAGTTGTTGCGTGGTTGAGGTGGGACTTTTAGCTTGTGTGTATCGTGCACCATTATGCTTCTAAAGCATATCTTACGGTGAGTGTGTGTGCGTTAATTGAAGACAAAAAGAGAAATAGTGGTGTAGTAGGAATGGATTCGGTGTTGGCAAAAGAGTAGTGGGCATTAGCTATATACATAAGGAAGATCAATATATATATATAAGGAAGCTTACGTGATCTTCGGCAATATAAGATAAAGGTAAGTTGTGAGAACTTTGTGTGGACCCACGACATCTCCCTATCTTCTACTCATCTTGTAAAAATCATGCAAGCCTGGAGAAAATATATAGCAGAAGTCCATCTTAGATATATGTATCATTGAAGCTGTGGATGTCACGTGTCTTTGAAGAATATTTATTGGCTGCGCATATGAAGATTTTTAGCTGAATATAGTATAAAAAGTGACTTCACAGTTAAGTCACTATGGGCATATGTGAGACGTTTGGTTGAAGGCACAATGGTTTTCTGATTGTAGTAATTAACGTGAAGGCTAAGTGATATTGATTTAAGTGTAAAACGTTCCACTCGTCTTAATGTTATGATACACTGAAGTTCATCTTTGGTGAAGTGGTTTTTGGCTTTTAATTGAAGAAACAGAAAAGGTGAGCTATGGTAGAGAATTTCAGCTGGATTATTTTAAGAAGATAAACGCTATAGGTAAATATTTCTTATGTTTCAAGTATTTTATTGTTCGATTATTAGTTGATTAAATACTTGAATTATTTTTTTATTATTATTTTGAGTGAAAGTAGTTAGAAAAATCCTCTGTTTAGGTTAGTATGCAGAAAGTACAATCTGATTCACCTTATAATTTTTAGGAATTTCATTTATTTCTTAGTCCATTGTTCTTCATCTTCTAGTCTGTGAGTTCGATGAGTTAGCTATAACTTGGTCTCTTTCACTACTGTCTGGAATCAGGACTCGAGTCTTCTCTTGGTGCAGTAATTTTGTTTGTTATTCTACCATGATCATACCAGACTTACTTGATAATTAAGCAACTTTCATTTCAATAGGACTAGCCCGCCTCCAAGAAGTCAAGAACAACTTAATAAATTCCAAAATCAAGATGAACGAAAAGAGCAATCCAACGTTCGTGGCAACGGTTATACAACAAGAAGTTAGTTAAAATATCAATCCAATGTCATATATATATTTCCCTTGAACATTCCGAGTCCTGTCATGGAACAAATATTATAAAACTTCTGGATAGAAAAAGCAGATGTGACAGGAGAACAACAAACCAAGGAAAACGACCAGACATATCGGGTAAGACGCTCCTTGAAAGTTCTGCAGAGAATATTTGTTTAATGCTCCACTTGTAGAAAGTTGTGCAGAGTACATTTGTTTAATGTTCCACTTGTGTTAAAGTTTCGTAGAGTACAATTGTTTATTGTTCAACTTGTAGCACTGTAACCCACCTTTAACCTGCAAATATAAGCATCAGCGCCTTAACTCTTGCAACTATCCCAAGTATCAGTTTCTTGTCCACCAAGCACATTCCCTAGTACATTGACTCCAAAGTCCTCACATCTCTTGCTAATTTAATCGTTTATATTGTTATACATCTCCTTTTTTCTTGTTTTTTCTGTCCTTTGTTTTGTTTCTGTTGGTACTGCAGAGGAAAATGGCAGAAGCCATACTCTATGATATTGCAACCGAAATCATAAAG
>JAOSBK010000058.1:21817-34747 GCA_027568895.1 Erythroxylum shatona | reverse complement strand
TTCCTCTCCAATCATACTTCCCTACCAACCTCTAACTTTCTTTCCATTCCCATTCCTTATTTCTCATACCTACAAAACAAGCACCCCTTTAATACAGCGACACAAAGTGCAGCAGAGTTTTAACATTTTCTTTGTATATGAAAATAAGAGGATAAATTATAAAGTTCTCAACTCTTTAGATATTTTTATTTAGTTTAATTTAAAAATAATAATAATTAATATTTGAATTTTCAAAAATCCAACAATTCTATTTAAAAATTTTTAACATGACATTTTCTTTTCTAAAATATTTTGTATAGTTCAATACATAATCATTAATATATTTATTATAAAAGATCTAAAAATTATAATGATTTCTTTAATAATCATGCTTTGATCATAACAAAATATAATTACTACTAATAAGTTTATTATTTTAATAAAAAAACAATACAAGAACATATTAAAGTCATAAGGTCAAGAAGATAAATTATGGAGTTGATAATGAGAAGTTTAAGTTTGCAACTTGCCTAATGAAGATCAAACCAATAATGTTCTCTCCTTATAAATGACAAAAAAAATAGAAAGGCCTTATTTGTTTTGACATCTGTGATTGTGGTAGAGAATTAAAAGGAATCAGCAAATGAAGGCATCCATATTTAATGGCTATAAAATCAATCACATACGAGAACGCTTAGGAAGAACAGCAAGTTCGGTGCACGCAAATGCAAGAAGCTCATGGTCCTTCTCGAATTGGGCCATCTCCTTTTTTTCAAGGCATATCCAAGCTTCAATACCATTACCTTCTTTTGTTTTCTGCAGCACAATAAAGTTCCTGCGTTCCGGGAATGGAATAGCGGTGGCCCATGAAGGTTTACCCCAACCAAAATCCGTCTCATATATTGGGAACCCACACGTGCTTGAGCAATAGTAAGGGTTGCCTTTGATATTGACCACTGGTCGTTCTTTATTATTCTCTCTGAGGCTACTGTTGCTTCCAGCGGCACTGTATAATTTGTTCAAACTTTCTCTTATATTACCTGCCAATTCATTCAATGCCTGTTGGTCATCCTCGATTTCTACTGTAGTACACCAAATTATGTTTCCTATGGTGTTTTCTGGCAACGGTGGTCGCAATCTTTTGCGCATATTCGCAGCGTGGAACAATACATATGGCCCAGAAGATGACTTGGACAATGATCTTGCACTAGAAATGGCACATTTCAAAATTAATGATAACACCAAATCAATAACAGTCAAATATTGCTGTCCTGAGATTATACTTCCCTCGAGTTTTGCGACTTTTGAGGCAGGAAAAACAATCCTTTTTGTCACGAGTGACCCTTCTACAGTTGTGAATGCCGTAGGCATGCTAAGCAAATCTGTGGTTGGCGAGAACGATGACTCCACAAACATTGGCTCAGGTGATACTAATCTGCCACCTTCTTGAGTCGTCATTGATACCCAACTCTGGACAAACGTGCCCACTGATGATGCATCTGCAAGCTTATGTGAAGTGCTCACACTTATGGCAATTCCTCCACAACTGAAAAGTGTAAGTTGAATAACCAACATACAACCTGAAGGAATATTGCTAGTATCAAAAGCAGCAGTCAAGTTTTTCAAAACGTGGACTTCAGGTTTAGCAAGGAAGGTGGAAAGCTGGCAATCAGTGTAAGCTTCCACAAAATGAGCCCCTTCATCATTACAGTCAATTGTGGATTCATCATCTTTGAGCCTCCCTGCTAATGGATAATAGTGAACTAGTGTTTCAGAGAGCGACCTCTGTAGGGAATGAGACCTTTTGGAGAAAGTTGAAAGGATTTCATCATGATCATTCAGGTCGGCATTTGAGGGGTAGAAGAAAGCTACAGTGCCATAGAAATGACTGTAATGTTGATCCCAAAAAGAAAGCTTGAAGGTTTGAAGATGTTTAGGGGTAGGAGAAGTTGGTTTGATTGCTTTCCTAGAGATAATCTCAAGTTTCTTCATCAACATTTTCTCTCCTATTGCTGTAGTTTAAACTTCTCAATTTTCTTGAAATCTGAGTCGTTTGACCTTCCAAGAGAATAGCATCTTGAATTCTAATGATCTTCTTGTCCTTAAATCCACAGCCTATATCCAAATTCATAATGCATGGTATACATTTAATATCTCTCATTTCTTGGGATGTGAACACATGTTCTACAGCCAAATACTCTCAATGATAATGTAAGACCTTTCTTCCCCTCTTTGGACTTGTT
Organism: Erythroxylum shatona; assembly: GCA_027568895.1. Classification (NCBI taxonomy): domain Eukaryota; kingdom Viridiplantae; phylum Streptophyta; class Magnoliopsida; order Malpighiales; family Erythroxylaceae; genus Erythroxylum; species Erythroxylum shatona. The sequence goes on along the minus strand of JAOSBK010000058.1, from coordinate 32,525 downwards.
TTGAAACATCACCAATATTTAATGAAGTATGATTATTACTAATCTGTGTTGCATTTTAAACTATGTTTATACCATTTCTTTTCCCTGGAGATTTGTAAAATGCCATTTAGGTCTGATGGGAATATTTCTTACACATAGTGGAAGTTGGAAATAATTTGCATTTGTTTTATTTTATTTTATTCCTATTTGCTATATACTAACGTGTTAAGCGAATAATTCAAGTAATGAGATTATATATTTAGAAGAGAACGGGAATCTAAGTGAGTTGAGAACAAGTTGCCTAAATTAGTGATTGTTAAAAAGATGTTTGATCGTAAGTGTTAGATTTGACTTCCGACCCATATTATAGTTGGCTTAATGGAGTAGAATCTATATATTACGAATTAATTGAATGATTTATCATTTATTTATGCGTTGTGGTTTGATTGAGTTATATCCATTAGACTTTCTAAATTTGATTGAGGCATGTACGCTTAGTCCTTATTATCAGTTGGTGATATGATACCTAGCTAACAATCATTTACATCTACAAGTCCAGGGCATATCGTCATAAACATTAAAATTCAATATTTTAAAAATTAAATTGAAAATTAAACTGGTAAAACATAAGGCTTAAAAGGTTCAATCAAAATTAGAATTTAATAAAACTAATTAAAGATTAAATAAAATTAAAAAATTTGAAATATAAATAAAAGAAATTGTCCTTATTTATCCATGAATTTAGAGTTTAATTGAAAAATAAATTATTCAATAAAAATTAATTAATTTATTTTAATTTATAATAACTTATTAATTTACAAAAATTAACCAATTAATTAATAAATTGATCGCTTTTTAATAAAAATGGTTATTAAAATAAATTGAAACATAAAGTTAAAAATTAAACCAAAAAATTAAATATTTTAAAAAATTTTCTATTAAAATGATTGAACCAATTAAAATTTTTAATTATTACTAAATTTATCCACATTAAAAATATTTATATTTTTCTTTAGCTCTCACCCTAAATTTGACCCCGTTAAAGAAATAACACCAGTGCCTCGTTACTAGTCACCCTTTCCATTTTTCTTTAGCTCTCACTCTAAATTTGACCCCATTAAAGAATAACACCAATGCCTTTAGCTCTCACTCTAAATTTGACCCCATTAAAGAATAACACCAATGCCTCGTTACTAATCACCCTTGGCATGTGCCACAACACCCCCCATCCACATTAAACATATTTCCACTTTTCTTTAGCTGTCACTCTAAATTTGACCCCATTAAAGAATAACAGCAATGCCTCGTTACTTGTCACCCTTGGCATGTGCCACAACACCCGCCCTTCCACATTAAAAATATTTCCATTTTTCTTTAGCTCTCACTCTAAATTTGACCCCATTAAAGAATAACACCAATGCCTCGTTACTATTCACCCTTGGCATGTGCCCCAAACTCCCCTCCCAATTCAATATTCTCATTATGAACTGAACGTGGCTATTGTTTTTACAAGAAATCTCTAGCCAACCTTTCTACAAAAGATCTTTTTTTATCATTAAGCATGTTAGTATTACATAAAAATGTTTAACTCTAACAATTTCTTTGTCCTCAACCTTCTTCACTTTCTAAAAATTAGTCACTTCAACTACCTTTAATGGACATACGGGTATTCAAAGTACGAACGAGATGGCTGCTTGTTGTCCTAACCACTACGCATGGTGACATGTCACTTGGCAAATGGTCCACACAATGACTTTTGCCAAATTGCCATGTGTAGATCCACATCAGGACAACCCAATTGGCTTGCAATTTGTTCTTAAAGCCCCAACCCCATGTCCTCCGGATAGATATCAATATCATTGAATAAAAGAATTTGGATAGCAGTGAATTGTTAAATCTTATATATGTGATGTGTTTGATGTAATAATAACTGATAAATGGATAATACTTATATTTAATTAAATTCACTAATAATTTTATGCGATAACATTATATGTATTAAATAAAATATTGATTTAAAATGTTAAAAAGTTCAAATTGTGTAAATTTAAGTAGAAATTAAGCATTAATAATATTGAAACACTTTGATGAGATATGTGGTGAGATTTTTATTTTGGTTCTAGAGAATGAGATTCTTTAGTAAATATCTCTACGAGAGTATGTATTTGTGTAAAAGGACTATACAATATGTGATATTGTATAATACAATATTCATTTCTTTTATAGCCAAGCATATTACTATAACTTAACTTCAAATGTTTCAATTAAATCAATTAGCAAAATTTCATATTATATATAAAATGGTAAGACTTAAAAAGAGTCAAAGTTAATGATTTTAGGATATGATGGTTAGTTTAAGCATGCATTATCCAGCAGGTTTGGAACTAAGTTCAATAATTGAAGGTTATGAGACATCTAAAAGTTTGAGTATAATCTTACAAACTCATTAAACAAATTATTTGTTTCAATGAACACTTTTAGGAAAACTGTTCTCAAGATAAGTTGTGGGAGTAAAATGAAGTTTGAAATGATCACATCTTATGATAATACATCCAATTGAAACTACTACTTTTATTGATACATTTGATTTATAATTGAAACGATACATTATATTGAAAGATTCACATTTATGATAAATTTAAAGAGTTTGTTTCAGAGATTATTATGAATTTATCTTGTTTATAAAAATGATAGTGAGAGTATAGATGTTCTCTTTAGTGGGAGCATATGGGGACATGTTTTATAGAGAATAATAATTCATGTTTTTAATTGTGGAATCTATAATTGTGAAAGAAAAATTCATGTTGGATGTGAAAAGGTAATAGCTCAATTATGAGAATTAGATGTATAGAGATAGATATGGAAGTTGTTTACCTATTATAGTCCAAATATGTAGATAATGGATTAAAATTGTTTAGTATTTGAGATATTTGATACTTGTGAAGTAATAAAGATATTCATTATTCTACGCATGAGTTAACATTTGAGTTCAATGTTACAAGACTATGAACTTTGTAAGTAAATCCTAATTAAAGTTTATTTTACTTAAAAACAATATTATTTTAAGATTGGAAAGGTTCTATATATCATTAATTGCTAATCAAGCTATAATACATTTTTCCATTTAGTAGAAATAATTATTTGGATCAATAAGTCCTTTAATGGACTTGGTATAGTTCCTTACATTGTTCATGATAGTAATGCACTATAGAATATAAGAGCCATTGGATGCATAAGGAGTAAGGTCTTATCAAAGATCCAAGTATGTATTTAGTCAATATTTCTTAATTATGATGATAATTAAGATGAAAGTGTAAGATTTAAGCAAGTGCTTATTATAGAGAATCTTATAGAATTCTCTCACTAAACCATTTTCCTAATAGTACCATGATCATTATATGATGATATGATTTAAGATACTTAAATGATTGATTTAGTGTAAGTGAGAGATAGTCGGTTTATGGCCTTCAACCAATGGATTGTTTGTAGTTCAATAACATAATTATTTGAAGACATTTTAAAACTTATTATGAGATTTATATTGCATTTATCTATTATTCCCAATTTTTTATCATCATTGTTTTTATTAAGACTTAATATTTATAGAGAGTAAAAAGACTAGCACATTTTATATTTATTCCTTATGAAGGAAGTTGTCGATCTCATAGACTCAAATATGAAGATAGAAAAATATTTTGATGCTTATTAAAGAACAAGTTCATACGAGATAAGAATTTCGTTTGAAACGTTACTTGTATGTTTATGAAAATTCTCATTGTAATGATTGTATAAGTGATTAAGGACTTAATATCAAACAAAGTATCTCATATATGAATTTTTATGTTTTGATACTACTTATAACATATTCTAATAAAGGATAGCTCAATTGGAAATTATTAAATATAGTATGAACTATGTGGAGGTAGTTAAGTGAACAGTATAGGATTTACTACTCTAAACACTACAAGAAAATTATAACTTACCGACAGAAAAATTATCGTAATAAATTAGAGACAGAATTTGATTATCTGTCGATAAAATTGTTGAAAAAATGTTATTTTGCGATGGAAAAAGTATCTATCGATAAAGATAGAGAAAAATTATCCCTGCAATATTGCTGATAGAATATAGCGGCAGAATTGTGAAGGTTGCCATAAAAATAGGTAGCAATCATTGGCAGTAAAATAGGCATTGGGATGTATCGACATAATAAATGTCCATCGGTAAATTGCCGACAGAATACACAAATTACTTACAAAAAGTGCATTATGTTGGTAAAATTTAAAGTTAAACATCTTCCTTGGGTCTTTGGCCTCAACGGTTTTTAATGAAAAGAAAACGCCATCTTTTGGTTTAACACCAAACAATGTCATTTTTGTTTGATGAAAAGACCCCCCTTCCTCTCCTTTGCATCATTTTTTCCTTGTTTTCTTCTTTATCGTTGTTGGTCTTCTCTCTTCCACTGTCCAACATTTGTTATCTATTCCTTGCTCTTGTCCAACTTCCATCGTCTTCAGTTAAGTCGAGGTTAGTCGTCAATCTAGTAGCTTTTAAGTTTATTTTTTTTGCGAGAAATTTTGTTGGTTTATTTTTCTGTGAGTATTATGCAATTTTTTAGCTTTGGTTTATTCATTATTGGCTTGAATGTGTTTATGTTGGTGAATAATGGAAAAATACAATGATTTTGTTATTAGGTAGAGATGAATTGTTGCCTATGAATTGTTCAATGAAATGTCTCTTAGGGATATCATATCTTGTTTTTCTAAAAATGAGAAATGTCTCTTAAGGATATTGCTGAGACTTAGTTAAACAACTATCAAGGAAGTTAACTCATGGTTAAAATAATTGACAACTTTAAATATTACTTAAAAAGTTGAGAGTATCTGCAAAGGTGTTTTGATGAAGTCATGATATTATTTGTACTTAATTGTGATATTTACATATTAAAGTAAAGGTGATACGCATATTTATACATCTATGGTATTTTGATGTGTTATCTTTTTCCATCTATTTTTATAAAAAATATTTAATGAATTTTCTTTTCTCTTTAATGTGATAGCAACTCACCTACCTTTGCCCCTTTTAGTGCTTAATATTAGTGATCTCTTGTTTTCTAGCTTTCTTATCCCATTTATTTTCAAATACCCACCATTTTCTATTAAATGTTCAATGTTTTTCCTTTAAATGTTGCCCATCCATTTTTCCTTAAAATACTTGTTATTTCATTATGATGGTCAATTAAAAGAATGGACTAAATTCTTTAGGATGGAATAGTTGTGCTATAATAAAATAGCTTCAAAAGTTTTATTAACTAAGTCCATAAAAATTTAGGCTTGAATGGTAAAGGTGCCACTAGCTTTTTGCTATCAAATAAAAACTAGAACATGTCATTTAATTAGCTTTTTTCTACCAAATAAAAACTAGAAAATGTCATTTAATAAGTTTGTAGTGAAGTATGGGTTTTGATCCTTATACCAGACTAAAGTTGTCCCATCTAAGGATAAACTATGATCAAATGATCTCCTTGAGGTAAATACTAAATACAATATATTGTAGAATAAATCCATTTATTCTCCCATTAGGTCCATAAATAGGGAAATCATATATGTTGTTTGTTACTTGCACTATGTCATCACATATCCCATTATAAGGAGATTTAAAAAGAATGACATGGTTATACCTTGTGATCTATTATATCTAAAGCATATTATGGTGAAAGCATCATGAAACCTTAGTTTTTTCATTACAACAAACATATAAAATATGGAAAAATAATTAATATAAGATATTTTCTAGGACATCTGCTAACTGAGTTATCATAGAAGTTTGATTGTATATGATAACGTCATGAAATTGACATTTGGTTCTTTTACACTTAACATAGACTTTAAGGCGATAAAAGTGGACATGGCGAGAAAAGTCAATGATGAATATATGTTAACTTGGAGTATATGATACCTAATAGAGACTATAGACGCTCCCATCCACCAAAAACTAATCAAACTTATATAGGACAAGATCAAGGTACAAATTAAGATGAATGTGATATTGAGGAAACTAAAAAATGCTTTGATATCATTGCAAATCATCTGGACCAATTAGAGGAGCAAGTTTCTCATCATCTTATTAATAAGAAGATTTCTAAAATACCACCATATCTTACACCTAATTACTTGCCTATTATACCTACGGATGCCAACTTTGCTAATAAAAAGAGTTGCAATTCTACATATAATTTTTTTGACGGTTTTGCTTAGTGATATAGCTATAATTTTGATTCTTTTATGTACTCATTTTGTCATTCTATTTCCTTTTTTAAGTTAAAGAATTTAACTAATATTTCCAAAAGTAAAACAAGTGAAAATACAATCCAAGCCTTGAAAAGGCCATATCTAATTAGAGCTACAACATTTTAGTGACAACTTTACTTCGATAATATTAATTAACCCATGAGTATCAGAAGCAGGTATCTTATAATCTCCATGTAGCGTTCAATACCTCCCTATAGGGCCTTACATTGTAATTTTCTTATCATACACTACCAAAACTACATTGACTTATTTTCTAAAACTTGCTTTTATATTATTAGATACTTCAATAATTGTTGTTTTTCATACATTGTCTTTTCTTTAGTTGTATTTGTTTGTAAGGTAAAAATAAATTTTAAATGTCAATCGTCAACACCTTAGTAATGAAGGATAAAGAAAAGGTCAAAGAAGCTTCTAGTCCCTATTTATTTTCCTCCCTTTACGTTTTATTTCCCCTTTTTCATTCTTATATTTTGAAGCTTTTTATCCTTCTGATGTTCCTAACTTTTTCTTAACAATTTGATCTACAAATCCCTGAAAGTCAAAGATCACATTTTCATATAAATATTTAGTTCTTTCAAAAACAAAGATTGCCTCTTATTATCAATAAAGACGTTGTATGCAACATATAAATACAAACCTATTAAACAAATGTATTATATTAAATACAAATTTTTCTTTTTCGCAGACCCTGTTTTGTGTTGAAGAGTGTCACTAATTGTCCAAACCCATCCTTCTTCTTTGTAGTCTATGGTTGTTCGTCCATCTTGGTAAGTCATCCAATTAACGTCTACTATATGTTTTGCTTTAAGAGTACAAGTATTTGTGTACAGGTTTTGTGTGAATGCAGAGGAGGTGTTGATTTTTTATTGATGCTTAGATATTCTTACAATCATTGATGAGTTTTTTGTTCTTCTTTAATGGTCTAAGGTTTTATGTTTGGGTTTTGTTTGAATAATTGATAAGTAGATGTATGAAACATAAGTATTTATTGTATATGAAATGAGTTTGATCTCTTATGGGTGATCTAATACATAATAAACCCCTAAGACAACATATAAGCTAGAAACCTGTCATGCAGCTCCCATGAGACTTGTCAGTGAAAAATTTTACAAGTTTAGGAGTCATAGCGAGAACTTGCTTTTTCGATTCACAGGTGTAAACAATCCTACATACCATAGTGCTTGTTTAAAATCAAACTTTGAAAATCAACTTGTAGGTGATTAGTTCAAACATAAAGACTTGAACTTCAATGTGATTAATTCAAGCTTAGTATTAATATAAGAAATTCACATGATTGGTATGACAATTCTTTGCATAATAAACCCCTAGGATGGTCTATAGATTGAAAACTCGTGATGTGACTCCCATGAGACTTATCGATGAAAAATTCCACGAGCCTCGGATTTATAGTGAGAACTTGCTTTCTTGATTCATATGGTGTAATAATGTCACGTACTATAGTGCTTGTTTAAAATCAAACCTTAGAAATCAACTTGTAGGTAATTACTTCAAACAAAAAGACTTGAACTTCAATGTGATGAATTCAAACTTTGCATTAACAAAAGAAATTCATGTATAATTAACATGACAATTCTTTGCATAATAAACCCCTAAAATGGTATATAGACTGAAAACTCACAATGCAGCTCCCATAAGACTTATCAGTGAAAAATTCTATGAGCCTAGGAGTCAAAATGAGAACTTGTTTTCTCAATTCATGTGGTATAATAATGTCACATACCATAGTGTTCGTTTATAGTCAAATTTTGGAAATGAACTTGTAGGTGATTGATTCAAACATAAAAACTTGAACTTCGATGTAATTAATTCAAACTTAGTATTAACATAAGAAATTCATGTAATTACATGACAATGCTTTTCATAATAAACCCCTAAGATGGTATATAGGCTGGAAACCCGTGATGCTGTTCGTATGAAACTTATCGGTGAAAAATTCCACGAGCCTAGGAGTCACAGCGAGAACTTGCTTTCTTGATTCATATGCTGTAACAATGCCACCTACTATAGTGTTTGTTTAAAATCAAACTTTGGAAATGAACTTGTAGGTGATTAATTCAAATATAAAGACTTAAACTTCAATGTGATTGCTCCATGTAGTTGGATTTAATATATGTAGGTTTTTTTTACTTCTTAATGTCGCTTTTTGCAGGACATTGGTTGGCATATTGTTTTATTTGACTGATACATATGTTGAGGTTTCTAATTGATGGTGGGATAGGTTGATAAAAGCCAAAGATCTTCCTTGTCCTTTTTGGACTGAAGTAGTTACAATGCCTATATATCTTTTAAATATTTCTCCTACAAAGGCTGTTATGAATAAAACATCACATGAAGCATGAAAATGTATAAACTTCCGTGTCTATTACTTAAAAGTTTTTGGATGTGTAGCTTATGTTTTAGTTAATTCTCAATCCCTTAGTAAACTTGATGAAAAGTTTGAAAAGTGCATTTTTGTTGGTTATTTTCCTCAATGTAAAGCATGTAGGTTGCATAATCTTTGAAGTAGCAAAATTGTTGTTAGTAGAAATATGGAGTTCAATGAAGATGCAGCATGGAATTGGACCATTGCTAAGTAAACAAACAGGTTCCAGTCCTAATCAACAACGTGGATGATAGTTAGCCTTTACCAGAAAATCTGTCACCATCTCCTACAAGTAGTAGCTCCTCTTCTCCTAAAAGCACAAGTTACTCTTCATCAGATGAACCTCCTTCAAGGAAGTTTAGATACTTGAAGGAAATTTATGAATCAGATGCTTTTGCTTTGTCTGTTATAGATCTATTGTGTTATGAGGAGGCAGTAAAAAAAGAAGAATGGTGTAAAGCCATGGATAAAGAGACGACAACAATTCAGAAAAATCAAACTTGGGAATTGGTAGATTTTCCTAAAGGAAAACAAACAATTGGACTCGATTAGGTGTTTATAACTAAGTATTATGTTGATGGAAGTTTACAAAAGCATAAGGCATAACTTGTAGTAAAAGGTACTGACATTGTTAGCTACATCGGTTACAGTCAGAACAGGGGATGCCGCAACCATTTTCCTATTAGTAGCAGCTAATTGGTCCTCATCTTCAACAACAATTTCACCAGCTTCAACCTCAACCCTACTAGCATCTGTACTTGTTTCAACAGGGGCTATTTCTACAACTTCATCAGTTACCCCATTAACTATGTTCCTAACTCCCAGTGTATTCTTGTCTAGTTTCGTTAAGGGTTAGACCAAGTCATCCCCCCTTTCTTCAACAACTACCTCTTTATTTTTTTCAACCACATCATAATTCATCAATTCATCATGCCAACCCATTTGAAAAACCTTACTCGTGGGTTTCCAAGTTTTGCTAACCGTACGTGGTTTCCACGAGTAAGTGATGGAGATTACCGACTTCTCTAATTCACCCAATTCAGTCAGCCGCAGAATAGGAAGTGTATCTGGGAGGGGAGACTGCTTTAAAACCTCGATGTTCACTTCGACATAGCGTAGATGCTCCATCGTTGCTGTCTGGGAAACCATACAAATGGGTTTTCCCAGAGCACTTACCATGTAACTAAGGCCTTCAATGGTCTAAAATTCCATTGAGATGTTATGGAATTCAACCCATAAGGGCAAAGCGTCGATCAAACGTCTATTTGTTTCAAATCCCGATCACCATTTCTATAGGAAGAGTGGTTGGTCTCTGACATGCCATGGGCCTTGCTCCACTATCTTGTCAAGATTGGTGCTGTTGGAAAACTTAAATAGAATGGAGTCGCCCTCCTGAAGTACAACTTTCCCCAACCCTCGCTTTCCCTATTGTGATTTGGCCCAAGCATTGAAAATTAGGAAAACTGGACGTTTGGCCCAAGAAAACCTGATCAAAGTCGAAGATCAGATGCGAGCTCCTGCCAGCAGCAGATCGATTGGTGCACAAAGGACACCGTCTTTGAGCACATTTTGGTAGCTTTTGAGCTTACCGTTGTGGTGTACTGACTTCAACTTGTTTCTCCATGCCCCAGCTAAGTTGGGATGGAGAAAGATGACTCCTCTTTTGCAGGACCCAAAAAGTAGGACAGAAAGCTAACCAAGCCTCAATGTCGAGGCGATTAAGTTAAGGACGGATATTAGAATATAATATAAATGTACATTCATCATTAATACTGAAAACTATAAAGATCAAAGAAACCATATACGTATATGGTTGATATTCTCTACTGTACCAGATTTTGTTATGATAAGTGTATATATCATATCGAGCACAATCTCAGAGGTGTGCTTAGCATTATTCACTCCTTTTGTTATATTGCTTTTGTAACATCCCATTAAGGAAATCAAAAACCAATTTAAAGTTTCTGTCCAATAATGATGAGCATACCAACAGTAACAGAAAATTTGAAAATTCCTAACTTCCCATTCCCTTTGC
>JAOSBK010000058.1:0-14082 GCA_027568895.1 Erythroxylum shatona | reverse complement strand
CACTTCAGTTGAGTTATAACAATCTTCCCCCACACTTAAAGCATTGTTTTGCATATTGTAGCTTGTTTCCTAAAGATCATGAACTCCATGTAGAAACATTGGTTCAACTTTGGATTGCACAAGGGTTTGTTAAGTCATCAAACACCAGTCTGTGTCTAGGAAAATTAGGCCTTTAATATTTTAAGGAGTTACTATGGAGGTCTTTTTTCCAAGAAGTGGAATACGATGGACCAGAAACAATAGTAAGTTGTAAGATGCATGATCTGGCATCTTTAGTAGCAGGATCAAAGAGCACCATATCAAACCCAAACGCTGATAATGTAGGTGAGAAAACCCGTCATGTATCATTTGACTTTAATATAAATTCCTCATGGCAAGTTACATCTCACTTTTATAATGCTTTGAGTTTGCGGACATTTCTTTTGCCAATACAATCATCCTGGGTTGGTAACAATTTGCTTCCTAAGTCTATTTTTTCCAACTTTAGGTGCTTGCGAGTGTTCAATTTACATATGACTGAAGTTGGGGAAGTAACAGATTCTATTAAAGAATTGAAATATTTAAGATATCTTGATTTTTTTAGGTCCAACATTTCAGTCCTTCCAAGCTCTATATGTCGTCTACAAAATTTGCAAGTGCTTAAACTCTGCTTTTGCTGTGGGCTAAGGAATTGTCAATTGGTATTACAAAGTTGCTTAATCTCTGGCATTTGGACTGTTACGGCTGTAATAGTTTGACCCATATGCCACGTGGGATTGGAAATTTAACTTCTCTTCAGACATTACATCTTTTGTGGTAGCAGAAAACAACTCTATTCAAAAAGGTCGGTGGGCTTGATGAATTGAAACGGCTTAACGGTTTGACAAGTTCCCTGGAAATTGAAAGATTGCATTTTCTTAGAAATCCCCAGTTAGAATGTGAAGCTGCTAACTTAAAAGAGAAGCAACATCTTCAATCATTGACAACGTTGTTGGCAACCCTTCAGAAACTGAAATACAGGAAATATCATTGGAAAGCCTCCAGCCACATCCAAACATCAAAGAGCTAAGTATTTTTTACTACAAAGGCCTAAAATTTCCTGCTCGGTTCTCATCACTCACAAATCTTGTGGTTCTAAGTTTAGTTGGTTGTCATAATAGTAAACACCTACCACAATTGAGTTTAATCCCTTCCCTGAAGTTTTTACGGATCTCCCAATTTCCTATGTTGGAATACATTGACAGGAAAGATGATAATAGCTTCCGTGGTGCTAGAGGTCCAAGAGGAGAAGGAAGATCAACATTTTTTCCATCCCTAAAGATTCTTATACTTTCCGATTGTCCTCAGCTGATGGGATGGTGGAAAAAGAATGATGATAATGATGCCGTGGCTGAATCAATTACTGTGTTGCCACAATTTTCTTTTCTATCTACATTGAAAATCTTTGGTTGCCCTCTTTTGACTTCGATGCCACTTTTCCCATCTCTTGAAGAGGACCTGAGTTTGAACGAAGTCAGCTCAACACTGTTGCAGCAGATAATGAACATGAACATGATAACTTCGGCATCATCATCACCATCATTAGCAATCACTCTTTCTTTTCTGTCTTCTTCTTCAAACTCAATTGTCTAGCCGCTCTCCGAGTTGAAATTTCTGTGTCTAGGGCAGATTGATGAACTACAATCCCTACCTGAAGAATGGCTAAAAAATCTTATTTCTCTTAAGCATTTAATTATCCCTAATTGTGGAAAATTGAAGTATCTGCCTGAAAGCACTCAATGCCTCACCACTTTACGTATTAACGACTGTCCCCTTTTAACACAGAAATGCGGAAATAGCAAGAGTGAAGATTAGCCTATCATTGAACGCATTCCAAATATAGATAGATTTATGATTGTAGAATTCAATGGAAAGGCTGTTACCTGTTGGATGATGGAAGGCTTCCGGACCATTGCTCATGAGGTTTGTGTTTCCTGTTTCATCAAATTCTTGTCAATTGAAATCTTAACCAATTTTTGTTTCCTCGTTTCCATTTTGCATCTTCTAAACTTGCAACTTCATTTAGGTATTGAATTGTAATCATAATCATTACATATGCAGATGATAGTATTCTCAGATAGCTGTCTATTTCATTGATGTTACTTACTTCACGAGTTGTCCATAACAGAGAAGGAAACAGATCGGATTAGATTCGAGGTTTACCTGAGCCGTGGCCGTCTTGGTCAGAAAGATGAACTCCACAGAGAGCTATTTCATTTTGTTATGTGATGCCACAAAAAGTTGTAGTAATTTGTACATAGTACTAATTTGGATATGTCCATTTTAGCGTGATAATATCGGTGACCTGAAACCAAGGTTTTTACATTAAATTTTCAGATCCAATCATTTTTGTTAAATTCATATTTTTGTTATCTATTTCTTAAATTTCGTGAATTGAAAACACTTCCCCATTTCATTACTTTATTTTGAACTCTTGAACTCTTTGCCGTTTAAAATTTCTCGTGGAAACGATATCCACTTACTATTACTGCATTAATTTGTATTAACGGAAGTTAGTTTCTTTTTAAATTTGGTTGTAGGAGACAGCGGTACCAAGTGTGGTTGGAAATAATTTGTACTTGTTTTATTTTTTTTTCCTATTTGCTATATGCTAATGTGTTAATTGAATATTTCAACTGAGGAGATTATTTAGAAAGACTGGGGATCTAGGTGAGTTTATCAGTTTACAGCCGAACCAATTGAACAAGTCGCCTAAGTTAGTGATAGTTAAAAAGACGATTGATTGCAAGTGTTAGATTTGACTTCCATGTTATAGTTGGCTTAATGGTGTAGAAAATATACATTACGAATTAATTGAACAAGTCGCCTAAGTTAGTGATAGTTAAAAAGATGATTGATTGCAAGTATTAGATTTGACTTCCATGTTATAGTTGGCTTAATGGTGTAGAAAATTGTTAACTTTATGTACTGAAGTGTAGTCGTTTTATAGTTATTAGTTAGTGTAGCTGAAGTGTAGTCGTTTTATCTTTTATTTACTGACTTTGTATATAAAGGAAATCTGACCTTGTACAGTTTCGAGAGACTTCTAATAAAATTTGGGTCAGTTCTTATCTTCTCTGTGCAAGTTGTTTCATTTCTACTCTTCCTTGTATAAGTTGTTTCATGGTATCAGAGCGGGTAAATCATGGCTTTGATGGATTGATATGAGAGATCGTTGGTTTTGTGAGGAATCGACTATTGCTTGTACTGATGAGTTCTATATGTGAGTTTGGGTTTGAGGAGTAACGGAGTCGAAGGATCGGGAGTTAGGGTTTCCAAATATTTTTTTTGTGCTTACGGGAGTGCATTTGGTGTACGCCATTGGTAACGATGGACGGTTTTTCACATGATTCTCCAGCTGGATCAACTTTGGATCACAGATTGAGAGCCTCACCGGAAGAAAATCAAACATACCTTCAAGGATCGGATTATCCAGGTATGAGTTTAGTTACTGCAGTCTTGAATGGCAACAATTTTTTAAGCTGGAGTAGATATGTTAAAATAGCTCTAGGAGCTAAGATGAAATTAGGGTTTGTTGATGGAACATGTCAAAAACCTAGCTCAGGATCTACTGAATATGATAAATGGGTTAGGACCGATTACATGGTTAGATCGTGGCTTTTGAATTCAATGTCAAAAGACATCGTACAAGCCTTCATTTATACAAATTCTGCTCGAGAGTTGTGGTCAGAATTAGAAGACAGATTTGGTGAAAGTAATGGTCCTTTGTTGTATCATATACAGCGACAGATTAGTGCAGCAACACAAGGAAATCAGTCTGTTGCTAAGTACTTTACAAGTCTTAAGAAATTGTGGGATGAACTCTGGTGTCTTATGCCTATCCCACAATGTACTTGTGGGGCGGCAGCACAGTGTACTTGTGGAGCACCTAGGGCTCTAGCTGATTTAACATCATTAAATCAGTTAATGCAGTTTTTAATGGGTTTGAATGAGAGTTATGATCATGTTAGGAATCAAATTCTAGTTATGGAACCTCTGCCTACTATTAATAAGGCTTACTCTATGGTCTTAAGAGTAGAAAAACAGAGGGAGGTGCAGATGGTTTTCAGTGAAGGAATAGAACATAATGCTATGTTTGTGAGTAAAGGGAATACTAAGAAAGTTGGGGATGGAGGAGGAAAACAGTTCAAAAATAAATGGGGTAGTATTGACAAGAGTGAGCTGTACTGTTCTTATTGTAAAAAGAATGGGCATGTGAAAGAAAACTGTTTTAAGCTTACCGGTGTCCCAGATTGGTATAAAGAGCTGCATAATAAGAAAGGTAAGGGAAGTGGGGAGGGTTATACTGCTAATGCAGTGAATGAAGATAATGCATTTACTGTAGATAACAGTAAATTAGTGGTAGATGCTGCCACTGGTACTCCTAATCCTCCATTGTCTGAATTGATTAGACAAGAATTATTAAAGCTGATGAAGAATAAAACAAACTCAGATCCTCTCATGGTGAATTTGGCTCATCTTTCGGATTTTGCAGGTACACTTCCTTTTGTAGCTCTTTCTAGTCTAGATGGATTAAGTCTAGATTCTTGGATATTAGATACAGGAGCCTCTAACCATATGTGTGTGGATCTTTCTTTGTTAACTAAACCGGTTGTGCCTAACACTTTTATACCTGTATATTTACCTGATGGATCACAGAACCGTGTACGTCACATTGGTGATGTATTCCTACCTAATGACCTTGTTTTGACTGAAACATTACATATCCCTACTTTTAAATTCAATCTTTTGTCTGTGAACAAACTTGCAACCACTTCCTCTGTTACCTTCAAATTTTATCCCAACTGCTGTATCTTGCAGGACCTGAAGACTAAAAAAATCTTGGCAGTTTGTAAAGTTGTAGGGCGGCTTTATATCCTAGACAAGGATTCTTTCAAGGATGACACAATAGCTAAATTTTCTTTGTGTACTGTTGACAGTAGTTCCAATAAAGTTCATTCGGTGTCTATGTACAAATTATGGCATCAACGTTTAGGCCATATTTCTGACAATGTACTTATACTTATTGTTTCTTTTGATAAGAAAGTGACTGGAATAGCTGGTGTTTGTGATGTTTGTCCTGTTGCAAAACAAAACAGATTATCCTTTCCTTCTAGCACTATTCATACTGCTTCTGTTTTCCAATTGATACATGTTGATGTTTGGGGTCCTTATAATCAACATTCTGTTTCTGGTGGGAGGTATTTCCTGACAATAGTTGATGATTATAGTAGGGGTACTTGGACATATTTGATGACTCATAAATGTCAGGTTGTCCATTGTTTGGAGAGATTTTTTAAGATGGTAAAAACACAGTTTCAGAAATCTGTTCAGATTGTAAGAACAGATAATGGAACTGAGTTCTTGAGTGGGGAGTGTCAGAAAATGTTTGAGGATTTGGGGATTTTGCATCATAAGTCTTGTGTGTATACACCCCAACAGAATGGGGTTGTGGAGAGAAAACATAGACATCTCTTACAAATAGCTAGGGCACTTTTATTTCAAGCTTCTTTGCCTATAAGGTTTTGGGGAGATTGTATACTGACAGCAACTTACCTCATAAATAGACTTCCTTCTTCTCTTCTTAGTTGGAAAACACCTTATGAGATTTTACATGGTTGTCCACCGAAATATGATCATATGAAATCCTTTGGATGTCTTTGTTTTGCAACAAATGTTCAGCCTCATAAAAGTAAGTTTGATCCGAGGGCCTATAAGTGCATTTTCTTGGGATATTGTCATGGACAAAAGGGTTATAAATTGTTTGATCTAGAATCTCATTCTGTTCTTGTTTCTAGAGATGTCATATTTCATGAAAAGATTTTCCCTTACCAGTCTTCATCTCATACAACACAAGCACTTCCATTACCTTTGATTTCAACTGATCAGTCTTCTGATCTTCTTGATGTTGTACCTACGGGTACTAAAGATTATTCTATACATTTACCAGTTTCAGCCAATGATCCACATATTTCTGAATCGTCATCTTCTCATACTTCAACATTTCCAGTTACTGCTCCTCCTGGTTTGCGTAGAAGTACTAGGATCTCACATAAACCAGCTTGGTTGAGTGATTTTGTGTCTCATGTCAACACCCACAATGTTGTATCTTCCTATTCAGGTTCTAATTCTTCTGTTTACACTCCACCTACCTTTCCTTTTATACATACCCCACATCTTACACCCACATATATATCTTTTTTGGAAAATGTTTCTAATATCCAAGAACCTCAATCTTATCATCAGGCTAGGGCTAATATACATTGGGTAAGAGCTATGCAACAGGAGTTGGAGGCCCTAGAATCTAATAATACTTGGGTTTTAACTTCTTTACCAGAAGGTAAGAAGGCTATTGGTTCTAGGTGGATTTATAAAGTGAAACTTTTGCCTGATGGGACTGTTGATCGTTATAAGGCTAGGTTGGTAGCAAAAGGGTATGATCAAGTAGAGGGGATTGATTTTACTGATAGCTTTTCACCAGTAGCTAAAACAGTGACTGTTCGGTTATTGTTGGCTATTGCAGCTTATTTTTCTTGCCTATCCATCAGTTAGATGTGAATAATGCCTTTTTACATGGGTTTCTTGATGAGGAAGTGTATATGGTTCCTCTGGATGGGTATACTAAAGCTGGCCCGAATGAAGTTTGCAAGTTAAATAGATCATTATATGGTTTAAAACAAGCTTCAAGACAGTGGAATTGTGAGTTCACTAAGAATCTGCTTTCTTATGGTTTTGTACAATCATAGCATGATCATTGCTTGTTTACAAAATCTATTGGTTCTACTTTTGTTACCCTTTTTATATATGTGGATGACATTTTGATGATTGGTCCTAATGCTGATGTTCTAGCTGATGTTAAACATTTTCTGCATACTACTTTTACCATTAAGGATCTTGGGCCAGCTAAGTACTTTCTTGGTTTGGAGATTGCTAGATCATCTAATGGTTTATATGTTAATCAAAGGAAGTATGTGTTGGATATTCTTTCTGAATCGGGTTTAACTAGAGCAAACCAGTGTCTACTCCCTTGCATAAGGGCTTGCGTTTGACTGACCATTCTGGTCAGTTGCTCAATGATGTGGGACAGTATAGGAGGTTAATTGGTAGGTTGTTATATCTGGGTTTTACTTGACCTAATATTACTTATGTTGTTCAGTAGTTAAGTCAGTTTCTTCATGCTCCTTGTTAAGGTTATTGGGATGTTGCTTTACATTTGTTGAAGTATTTGAAGGGTAGTCCTTCTCAAAGACTATTTTTCCCTGCTTCAGCTGCCCCTTCTGTTTCTTCTTTCTGTTCAATTGAAGCTTATTATGATGCTGATTGGGGTCATGTTTGGAGACTAGACGCTCTCTTTCTGGATTTTGTGTTTTCTTGGATTCTTCTTTAGTTTCTTGGAAAACTAAAAAATAGCCCACGGTTTCTTATTCTTCAACTGAAGTGGAATATCGTAGCATGGCTTCAACTGTGTGAGAACTGTTATGTATTTCTTATATCTTGCGTGATTTACATGTTTCTTTTATTTTACCTATTCCTTTGTGGTGTGATAATAAGGCTGCTTTACATATTACTGCTAATCCGGTCTTTCATGAACGTACCAAGCATCTTGATATTGATTGTTATGTGGTTCGTAATCAATTTAAGTTGGGATTTGTGGCTCCTGCTCATGTTTCTTCAAAGGACCAGTTAGTTGATCTTTTTACCAAGGCCTTGCCAACTCCGGTTTTTGTTTCTCTTATGTCCAAGTTGGGTTTGGTTGATGTTCACCAAACTCCAACTTGAGGGGGGATGTTAACTTTATGTACTAAAGTGTAGTCGTTTTATAGTTATTAGTTAGTGTAGTTGAAGTGTAGTCATTTTATCATTTATTTACTGAATTTGTATATAAAGGAAATCTGACCTTGTACAGTTTCGAGAGAGTTCTAAAAAAATTTTGGGTCAGTTCTTCCCTTCTTTGTGTAAGTTGTTTCATTTCTTCTCTTCTCTGTGTAAGTTGTTTCACAAGTGCCAGAAACGAAGAATTAATTCTTAAAATACTACTTGGGTATTTGAACTTAGGAGTGTGTGAAACACAAAACTCTTAATGAATACTGGCTCTTGCTAATGTGATTTACATTCATGCGTTCCGCTTTGAAATATAAAAGGATAATACGCAAAAAGCCTTTTAAGTGGGTTTTAGTTTTTTTAACTTTTTTTCTTTGTTATCAAACTGACCTTATACTTACGTGTTACCGTCAAATACATCCAAATTTCACACCTAACGTAGCATGTAACTATTGCTTTAGCTAGTGCGTTGATTCCCTTACCCTTATTGCGCATAAATAGAGTATTTTTCATTTTTGTTTGTCTTCCCAGCTTCCTCCAATTATTCCAACATAATAAAGCCTAGACGGTAACATTTCACAGTCTCTCAATAAGCTTATATACTTTCTCACGCCTATTGGTATTTATTCGCACTGCTGAAATTTTACACTTTAATCAAGGAGCTCCAGCAAATTATTTTTCTCGTTATCAAGAATGGTTTGTACAACGAACACCTTTTGTAGACCACAGTCGTTACTCTCCTTTGCAACTATATATGGTAGTCTAACATGTTGAATTTTAGAACTCGTTAATGATAAGTTAGATGTTCTACCACAATAAGCTTAAAATGCACGCAAAGAAGTTGTCTTTTAAGGTCTGCCATTTCATGTTTTATCAAAAGGGGCATGACAGTGTTGTCTGCTTGTTTTATAACTTGGCTTATCTGTTGAAAAATTGCAATAATTCAAACTTCAGGACAGAAAGGATTTACAAATACTTGGTTCTTAGGAATATTTTTGTGAAATTGTTTTCCATGACTAGAGTTGCAATAAACCTTAAATACCTGTAATTGTACATCATCTCCACCAATTTTTTGCTCTCCCATCTCTTTACCAATTTTACATCCACACCCTTTCCATATCCAATTTGTTTTCTTTACTTAGTTGGGTTCCTTTTTTGTCTTTCCTTTTAACGAGAAAGGAATCAGGCGTTTGCTTGAACACCTTTTACTTGCTTCTCTCGACTTTTTCCCAGCTTCCTCTTATTTATGATGCCTCTTCTTTTTCGCATGCTCTTTATGCTGGAAAACTAGGTCGAGATCCGATCCCGACCGCAGCAAAATAATTACGAAACTTTTACGTAATTTTTGATTTTTCAAAAACTAAGATCTATTTAATTCTACAAAATGATTAACACAAATCATAATAAAGCGAAAGTTAATTCATACCTTATTCTAAAGCGTGATCTTTATCTTGTTGTATCCCTCGAATCATTTTTGAAACCAATTCGTCGAAACCACTGTAGCTGCATAAGTGTCTGGCCTCTAACGGTATCTACAAAATAAGTGGAGAGAACTCTCTAACTCTTACAAAGAGGGTTAAGCATGAAGTGCTAGCTCCATGCTTAACCAGGTTGAGATCCAATCGCGACCGCAATGGAATAATTTCAAAACTTTTTTATTACTTTTGATTTCCTAAAAACTAAGATCTATTTAATTCTAGAAAATGATTAATACAAATCATAATAAAGTGAAAATTAATTCATACACTACAAGAAAAAGGGTGTATATTGACAGAAATTATCGACAGAACACGTTAACATTCCATTGGTAATATAATTTACCAACGGCTTTGGCTGACGAACACTTCCATCGCTAAAACCACTAGATTTCGTTGGCATAATTTACTGACAGAAAGAACGCTTCCATCAATGTAGATGTGGACAGTTTATGATAAACCATCGATGAAAAACGTAAACATATACCGACGGTTTGCCAATAACCGTCGGTAGATTATTTGGATCGTTTCCGATGGATGTCCTTTTCCATAGGTGAAAAACATGAACATATACTGACAGTTTCCTAATAATCATCGATAGATTATTTGGGTTTTTTCGACGGATATCCTTTTCTGTCGGTAAAAAATATTAGATGTATACCGACGGTTTATCTATAATCGTCGGTAAATATAACATAATTTAACAACGGAAGCATATTTCTGTCAGTAACGATTTTCCTTCTTGAAATGCAACCCCCATTGCTTAATTCAGAGCTCGAAGGATCTGTATGCTTGCTGAGGTAACCTTTAACTCTCTATAAATAACTTGTTGAATGCCAATTGTTTTTAAAAACTCGACGTCAAATTTGCTTTCAATGTCAACAACTATAAATTATCCATGCATAATTTTTTGATTTGTTTATATATTGATTATGTTTAAATAGAAAATTAATTAATCATATAAAGGAAAAAGATTTCTTGTCTCATAATAAAAACATTAAATTATACATAAATTAAAACCAAATGAAAACAACAATCTTATTGTTTTAGTCAGTGCAGATGGTCTGAGTCTCTATCCCTCCCCCTCAACTATTCCATGTCATTTTGGAGCCTAGTTATTACGTCCATCAAGGTTTGCATTGTGCTCTCAAGGTGATAGATACGTTCCACTATCGGTCGTGTAGTAGATGATGCTGTATTGGATATAAAGGACTGCGAATAAGATGTATTCCCAAATGAGCCTAGGCTGAAGATCCTTCCACGATTGTCCCTACCACCCACTGCATCAAAATGTGCCTAGCTCTCATCAACAGCTTGTTCTTCTTGAGGCTGTCACTAAATTGTTTGTTATGTTTAGTCCTATTAGGAGGTAATGCTTATATTATAATTAGTAAGTGATAATTATTAAGTCACATACATTTAGTTCTCTACATCGACAGTTGACGAATGTCATACTGTCAAGCTTCTTAGTGTTTGTGTGCAAAAACAACTGACGGGGTGTAGGCCTCATTACTGGACCCCGCTTCCGGAGCCCAGCATTCGGAGACAGTTAGTTAACAATCAAATCACATTGCAATTTTTTTAAACAATTAACGCATACATGAAAAAATTCGATAATCAAATCGGCCTAATTTATTTAAAACCATTTCAGTTACAAGGATGCAAACATTATTGAACACATCAGAGTTTTGGTAATTACTGCGCCCATCACCGAACACAAAGCTTGTTTTCAAAACATCTTTACATTTCAAAACCACCCCTTTTTAGCTTAATACAAATACAAAATACAAACAAACATATGATATAATTGCATGCTTATGCTTAAAGTGATTCTTGAGTACAAAATTTTCTAAACTAACTTCATTTACAAAAGTCTTCAACTATCTTGGAGTTTCAATGCCTTGCAAGGATTGCTAATCTTCTCTTTCCACACCTGAGGAGTGAAGTGTGGGGTGAGCTACATAACTCAGTGGATAATATATTCATAGCCATTGGTAATTGACCAAAGTCAAGCATATGTATTCAAGCAATTTAAACATTCATCGAATTTAGCTCATAACATATAACACTCAATATGCTTCATACTTGACAATTTAAAATGCAATGCACAAACCAATGGCTTAAGGGTTCCATGAAACAGAATGAGGAAATCGAAGTTTACCCTATGAACAGAATGAGTCTACTTTTCGAAGCTCATATGTCACAAGCGGGTAGCCGGGAGAAGGCTCTTGTCAATATGCACATAACGAATAGAATGGTTCCACTCTCGCCTAAGCAAAAGCACAGAATCATACTCAGAATCATTTTACCAAATTGCTTTTATGCTTTCAAACTTTTTCTTTCTATTTATACAAAATGTCATGACTAATTTCAGGGCATAACAGTGATCAAAATCAGAATTTAATTATATCAAAATATCATGCTTCTTTCACGGTATAACAAAATCAAATCATCATGTATTTTTCAAAAAGTCAAATTCAAACAATTTAACACATATTCACACATAGGCAAGAATTTTCCCAATCACACAATAAATGTAAATACATTACTCACCTCATTTCCTTGCAAAAATCCAAGTCAAAGTTGTCTTTCCCCTTGCTCTTAGATAGGATTCTCTTGGTTCCCTTGATTCTTCACCAATTGAAGAGATCTTTAGCTCAAAGGGAAGTTTTTCTCTTCCTCTTCCTTTTTCCTTTCTTGAACAACTCTATAATCTCTTTTGAAGACTAAGAAAAGTTAAACCCTAGCTCCACTCTCTTCTTTTCTCTCAAACAATCAAACTCTCTTTCTCTTCTTTCTCATTTCGTTATTCGCTTCTGCTTATCCCTCCATTCACGTTTTTCTTCTTCATTTGTAAGCAAGACAACATTTTTTCTTCCAATTATGCCCTTAATGATTAAGAATTGTCCCATTTGTCCTTCCATTTATGCCTTATATTTTTTATACTAAATTGTATTGCCAAAAGCACTCTTGAATATTCCAACATAACTCTTTCTTCTAGAAAAGTGTTCTCCCTTGTCTTAAATTTCCAATGAAACCAAAATCAATCCATTTGGTTTAGTGATTCGAAAGATACATTTCAAACATTTTTGGACTGCTCTTGTCCAAAACAGCATATACTATGCACAACTTCTATCCGAAATTTAAACATTTTAGAAACTGAATTAGATTTCAACTTCTTCATACCATTTGTAGCTCCATGCCTCTAGTTTATCTTGAAACAAGAATTATGTTATTCAGAGCTATACTGGTCCAGAAATTATGAAAACACTAAATCCTGTTTGGTAAAATATCCAATTCCTACTCATCCAATCGATACCCTTACTTTGGTTCAATCCACCCCTTTCAAATAAACACCAAAAGCTATGGCCTTCAATGGAGACAAAAAAGAAAAGTGTTAGGAATCTAAGGGTTCAAGAATCACTTCATTTGGAGGTCGGATAGCAAAATTGAGGTAGAAAGAGTCAAACAAGATTTGATCCTCAGTCATATCAAACTTGTCTCGGGACAAATGGCATAACTTTCACTAGAGATGTTGGATTAAGATTATCTTAGGACTATTTCAAAGAGAAATTTGAGATTTAAAAATTTGAATAAGACCTTGAGGATAGAATCTATCTTCTGAAAGGTAAAAAACGGAGCAGAAAATAGGCCAGGCGAAAAGACAGAAGAAGCAAAAAGTGGAAGAAACAAAACACAAAAGAAGACACGTTAGCAAAACACAAAAGAAGACGCGTCAGCAAAATACAGAAGAACCAAAAAGACAGAAGAAGCAAAAGATAGAAGATACAAAACATAGAAGAAGCAAAAGACAAAAGATACAAAACACAAAAGAAGCAAAAGACAGAAGAAGTAAATCACAGAAGAAACGAAAGACAGAAGAAGCAAAAGGCAGAAGATAGCAAAACACAGAAGAAACGGAAGGCATAGGGAGCAAAAGGTAGAAGATAGAAAAACACAGAAGAGACGAAAAGTAGAAGGAGCAAAACACAGAAGAATACACATCTGCAAAACACAGATGCATCAGCAAAACACAGAAGAAGACGTGTCAACAAAACACAGAAAAAGACGCGTCAGCAAAACACAGAAGAAACAAAAGACAGAAGAAGCAAACGACAGAAGAAGCAAAACACAGAGGAAGAAAAAGGTAGAAAAAGCAAAAGATAGAAGAAGCAAAACATAGAAGAAGCAAAACACAGAAGAAGCAAAAGGCGGAAGAAACAAAAAATAGAAGAAGCAAAGCACAGAAGAAGCAAAAGGCAGAAGAAGCAAAAGACAGAAGAAGATGACATCATCAAAGAAAAATACAGAAGGAGATCATGTCATCACAGAAGAAGCAAAACATAGAAGAAGCGAAATGACAGAAGATACATCTTCCACTATAAGGACTATAACTTTCAACCTAGAAGTCCAAAAATTCCATACTATGTAACATTAGAAAGCTAAAAGAAATACTTAAAATTTTCTAGAAGACACACTTTCTTTAATATAGCCTAGATTGATCCAGAATTTTTCCCGAATTCAGAATACGTACTTTACATTCATCCAAAGTACTGCACCCAATTCCCAACTTTATGACAAATTTTGAGATTCTTAAAGACAGAATTTTAAATTCGATGTCTTCATAAGAAAATGTAGCCATATGTTTCTAGTTAATCCAAATCAAGAATCATCTCGTGTACATTTTCCCCATCAACCACCCATTTTGTTTCACAATCTTTCCTTAACACAAATCATACTAAGATCACCGGTTCTACTTCATTTACTC
>JAOSBK010000055.1:0-13507 GCA_027568895.1 Erythroxylum shatona | reverse complement strand
ACAAGAGGCCTACAATCCCTACGGGTCAGCCTGCCAGTAATGAGGGGTACACCCAAATATTTAATGGGGAGACTACCGCGCTGAAGACCAGACACCAACTCAATTTGAGGAGTCAGGGGAATCGACTCAGGGGATAAGAAAAAATGGCTTTTGTTGGGATTCAGTTCCAAACCAGACAAGTGAGAGAAGGTCCTAAGACAATTTAGCAAAGAAGTCACAGAATCCAAATCAGCATGACAAAAAAACATAAGGTCGTCAGCAAATAGAAGATGGTTTAGCTTAAGAGAGTTACATCACCAATGGTATTGGTATGAGGGGTTGCCATCGTGAGCTATGTTCAACCCTCTAGAAAGAACTTCCATACATAGAATGAAAAGGAAAGGGGATAGGGGATCACCTTGCCTCAGGTCCGACTGACCTCTAAAGAACTTGGAGGGGGTACCATTTATGAGGACAGAGTAAGACGGGGTCGAAATACATTCCTTAATCCAAGCAATGAATTGCCTTGGAAGACCGACTGATTCTAGAACAATGATGAGAAACTCCCAATGAACAGTGTCATAAGCTTTAGTAAGGTCAATTTTGAAAGCACAACGCTTGTGACTATTGGAAATGTGATAATTTCTAAGAATTTCCTGAGCCATCAAAACATTATCACCTATGCGACGATTTGGAACAAAAGCACATTGGTTGTGGCTAACAATGTGGGGAAGAACAGGTCGGAGTCTATTAGCTATAAGCTTAGCAATGACCTTATACAGAAAATTGCAACAAGAGATGGGTCTGTAATCTTGCACAGTGATTGGTTGAGCTGTCTTAGGAATGAGGGAGATGAAGGTGGAGTAAGCTCCTTAAGAAGTTTCCCATGATCAAAGAAGTTCTTAATAGCCTTAGTGACATCCTGACCAATAATACGCCAGGATTGTCTGAAAAAATGCCCATTAAAACCATCAGGGTCGGGGGCCTTGTTCGGATTGAAGGAGTGGAAGACCTCACTGATCTCTTGATCAGACACAGCAGCTATAAGAGGGCTAGTAAGACTATCAGGGAGAGGGAGAGGAAAGAGGGAGGCCACAAACTCTTGAGAAGAAGGAAGGGATTTAGAAGTCCCTATAGAATTCTGGAAATGAGTCACAAACTGATCCTGAATCTCTTGGAAACCGACAAGTCTAGTACCATTGGCCAAATGTAAGGAGTGAATAGAGTTCCTATTTCTGTGAGCAATGAGGGACTGATGAAAAAATCTTGTGTTTCTGTCTCCTGCTTTAAGCCATTTAATACGAGAAGCTTGTTGAAAAAAGGATTCCTGGTCTCTAAGCGCTCTAAGAAGGTCCTGAATAGCTTCAGTCTCACTGGCTTTTAAAAGGGCAGACTGGGGGTCATGTCTAAGCTGATCTTGGAGATAGTTAAGAGTTGCCTGACAATTCTCCACACGGACACTAACATCGCCTATTTGACTCGAGTTAAGGGATTTGAGAGCTCTTTTGACAAGTTTCAACTTGGACACTACTTGAAACATAGGAGTGCCCCTGACCTGATTAGACCAGCCTTCTTCAATGATCTGAAGGAAGTTAGGATGGGAGGCTAGAAAGTTGTAGAACCGAAAAGGGGAACTTCTCCTCTGCGGATCGAGAAAGGCCTTAACCACAAGAGGAGAGTGGTCCGAGACATTCGGATTAAGAATAACACTATAAGAGTTGGGAAACCGAGAGGACCACTCAGAATTGATAAGAGTTCTATCCAATTTTCTTGCTACAAGGAGATCTCCATTCTGTTTATTATTCCAAGTAAAAATAGGACCAGTAGTATTAAGATCAAAAACAGAACAGTCGTCGACACACTGCCTAAAGTCTCTCATGCCTTGCAAGGCCTGGGAACTCAATGGTTCTGCCTCATGAGAGTTAAGAATCGCATTAAAGTCACCAGCAATAAGCCAAGGAAGGTTCCCAAATGTGGTGGAGAGATGAGTCAAGGCTGACCAGAGTTGCTTCCTATAATTGAGGTTATTGGACCCATACACACAAGTGACTAGGAAAGGGGAAGAGCTATGAATGGGAGTGACCTCTAGGTGAAGTAGTTGGTCGGTTGAGAGTAACCTAGAGCAAGAGAGACTATCTCCATTCCAAGCAATAACTAACCGAGCATTGGAGGCATGATCAATGTTGGAAGAGTAATGCCATCTAGGGAACATCAAGGAACAGATATTGTGCAGGAGACACGGGGATCTTATTCTAGTTTCAACCATGCACACAAAAGCAGGGGCAAGACTCTTAAGACTAGCCTTGACAGCTAAATGTTTGTTTGGGCTATTAAGCCCTCTAACATTCCAAAAAACTAAATCCATAAGACAAAAGCAAACCAAACCAAACTCCTACTTAGGTTTCCTTATAGTTTTCCTAGTTGTTAGAGTAAAATCCCCCTCATCCCCTCCCTTAGAACCTGAGCTACTAGGAACCAGTTCAGAACAAGGAGAGGGAGGAGAGCTACGAACCTGGTTAAAGGTATCAAGGCTTGGATCATCAAGGACTCCCTGGGAGGCTGCATCCAATTGGCATTCCTCTTTGTCGGAAATGGGCGTGGGAACTTCCTAAGCACCATTGCTGATCTTCTGACTCTCATGGTCTGTTTCCTGAATGGCCTAAGAAGCAGGCGGGTGGCTTTGGGCCATGTCACAAGAAGAGTTATGTACCTCAACTGTTGGCAGGGAGGGGTCCGGCTGTTGGAGATAAGAGGTGGCAGTGGTCTTCTCCATCAATTCTGACTGCAATCCTGTTTCAAAGGTCCTCCCAGTTGGTGTCCAATGCTGCTTAGGCACTGAAGAATCTGGTTTCCATTCATACTCTGTGTGGATGGTTTTGTAAGATAACTCCCCATCTTCAGAATATGTGGCCAACAGAAAGGAATTTGGCCAATTCTTTTGTAAGTCTAAATCGACACACACTCTAGCATACACAATTCTAGACATCTTGGCAGTGGGGGTATCCATGAGCAATGGAACGTCGACTGCACTAGCGATTCTCCCAATCCCCTCAGTGGTCCAGTATTCGACTGGGACATTATAGAACCGTGTCCAAACAAGTGCTGAGCTAACTACCTTCTGCTTCCCACCATTCAAACACCATTTCTTGAGAAACAGAGGTTTACCTTGGATATGCCATGGTCCTTTCTCCAGGACCTCTTTCATTCCGTCCTCAGAGTCAAATTTGAAGAGGAAGTTGTTGGCGCTGGTGATTAAGATTTCTTTGAGACCCCACGCAGCCCAGGATCTAGATAAAGCTCGTTGAACCAACGGAAAAGTCGGACACTTTCCAAGGAAGAAACCAATGAGAGCGGTTTTGAATCTGGCCGCTCCATGCTTTGCCAAATCGGGAGGAGGGGTTACCACAAGCTGATTGTCCCTTAGCTCCGGAGGAAAGTAAGACAAGGAGGAGGCCTGAGAGGAAGCCTCTAGTCCATCAGAGACCACTGCTTTCCAGGTGCGGAGATGCGCTAAAGGTTTCTCCGTAAGGGGTAAGGAGGGTTTAAGGGTAGGAACCAGTTCGGGTTGGGGAAGTGTAGGAGGGGAAAGGGTTCGGAGCAGGGACCAGGCGTGATTAAGGGCCGAAAACGGAGAAGATGGCAGATTAGGGTTAAGGTTCTGATCGCAAAAAGGAGAAGGGGGTAGAGGTGGCACTGGCAGAGAAGAATAATTTTTAAGAGGAGAACGAGGTTCAGACGGGGGAGGGGAACACGAAGCCATGGAGAGGAAGGGCGAAGGCTAGAGGTCACCGGAGCTCAGATTTAAAGGAGTTATTTAGGGAGCAAACATCAATCTCAATTTGGTAAAAAGTAGCTTAGTTTGTCATCATACATATGAAAACTTGTAAAACAGTAGTGAAAGCATGCATCTTAAAATAAATTTTCTCCTGTTAAATGTTAAGATTCATATTTTTCTAATTGAAATTCAGTAAGAGAAGGCCATAAATTCAAGAATTTTGCCTTGGCCTTGCCTCAATCGACATCATTGCTATGTAGGAAAGAAATGCATCTCATTTATTCTATCAAGTCTCATTTTCTATTTTTGCTTTAAATTTTAGATTTTCTCAATAACTCTTTTGATCTAAAGATTAGGTAAAAAATTAAAATTTGACTATGCGTATAATAACTTTTTTGAACTGGGTTGAATTTTTTATTTTCAATTAAAAATCATATTAAATTTTATCTTTCTTTCATTTCCTATTACAATTGTAGTTTATACAAATATATTGAAATTTGTGAATTTGATTATATATGATATTTTTCAATTGCAATCTTAAGTAAAATTTCAATTCGAATTGAAGTTTATTTGAGCAATTTTTCTCTCTTTTATTTTGCATACATCATAGTTGATAATTTTTATCCCTTATTTCCTTTTCCAATTTCAATTTATCTTTCTTTCATTTATTAAATCATAATTAGCAGTTTCTTATTTTTGGGCTTGACTGATTTTATATGTACAAATTTATTTTTTAAAATTTTTTATGAAGTCTAGTTTCAATATTTCTATAATATGGATATTGTTGTTAATCTCAATTCTCTTTGTTGAAAAATGAACCATTGTTAGTTTTCAATATTTTACAATTACTTAAAAATCAAAAATGAATTATGAGCATGAAAGCTTTTATCAAAAAATTTTACTCTTTGTTTTTTCATTTTCAATAAAGGATATTAAATTTAGCTCTTTGTTTTTAATTTATTGTAAATATATAATACCATTAATATATAATTGTGATAAAAGGTTGAGTTATTATTGTTCTATTGTGCCTATCTGCTTATTCTAGTTCCATACATGTGCTTTTGTTCTTTTTCTAGTTCAATTATGTTATTATATTTTTATATGATGTTGCCTAAAACATATTTGTTTAAAAGTGAAAAAAGAAAATGAGTAGAATAGGTAATATCCTTAAAAAGTAGTTATCAGTAAATTTGTTAAAAGATGGCTCTTCTAGTGAGAATTATGAGAAATTATGTGAAGATATTTTGAATAACCTAATGAAAATTTAAGTGATGATCATATTTATGAGAATGTTAGTAATTTGAGTAGGTATAAACATGTGTCAAGTACATCCAATTTAGAGAATTTAAGCATATGAGAGAAATCAATCCCTCTACGGAATATTTATGATTTTAAAAATTAGAATAATCATAACAATATCATAAGGAATATTTGAACTGAAAAGAGGCCTATAAGAGAATTGAATCTTGTATTTTTTATACAATATATATTTGGATATTGTCGATTCAATGGGGCCCTTCATTTTACTTTTTCTCGAGACTATAAAATGTTAGAAATGGTCCTGCCCCTTGGATCATGATCTTAATTATAGGGATTGATGGATCTATACTATGACGCAGTCAATGGAATCAAATATATTGTCTTTTCTTTAACTTTAACCAAGGTTGGTAGGTTTTCAAAGCCTTCCCCTTACATTTATGTTTTCTTTCAATAACTGGCCAAAAAATCCATGTAACTTTTTGCTAGCATCGTATGCAGAAGAAAGTCTTACAACACTTCAATTGAGAATCCACTTAAATTTCCCTAACTTGGATGTAAAAGTAATAGCTAAAATAGTAGCCTTTAGAATTGGAAATCCCTAACTTAAATGTAAGGGTAATATAACCACCTTTAAAAATGGGCTAAGGATGAGTCAACCTTTGTGGAACTTGTCTAAAAAGGAGACCCTAAAATTTTGGAAGTCCAAAATAAGGCTTAAAAGTATTTAGACTTATAGGATGCCTATAAAAATTTGAAGCACCTTGTTAGTCCCACGAGGTAAGTCTAGTGGTGGAAAAAAATGGAGAGGGTCATCATACACGAGTGAGAAAATAAGAAACCCCAAAAAGAACAATCGAGGCTTGAGAGAAAGTCGAGGGACAAGGAATCATTTTTTAGGTTCAATACATCCCATAATAGAGTGATAGATTCTATATTGTATAACGATCTAATAGGGAAACCTAGAAAGACTAATACAAATCTCTCAGTAAAAAGTAAGAGCAAGCACTATAGAGTTTAATGAGAGGTTGGCCAAGGAATGGAAGCTTCTAAAACCTATGTAAAACAAATGATAACTTGGTTCAGGATTGTATAATTGTCCTCTTTAGTAGGAGTATATAAAGACATATTACTTATAAAGAACAACAATTCATATTTTCAATTATTAAAAATATAATTGTCCAAGAACAATTGTTGTTGGATATGAAAATATAACAATTTAATTTTGGGAATTAGATTTATAGAGATTGATATGGAAGTTGTTTACCTATTCTAGTCTAAGTATATAGATAGTGTACTAAAGTTATTTATTATTGGAGATATCTAATAGCTGAACAGTATTAAAGATATCTATTATTATATGTATGAGTTGATATTTGAGTTTAATTTTTTATAGATATTAACTTTAGAAGAAAATCTTGATTAAGGTATATTTTACTTGGAATAATATTATTTAGAGATTAGCAAGGTTCCAAAGTAGAAATGGTTTCTAACTAAGCCATAATACATTTTTCATTTAATAGAAATGATTATTTGGATTAATAAGTTCTTTAATGAACTTGATGTAATTCCTTGTATTGTTCAAGATAGTAATATATTATAGAACATTATAGCCTTTAGGCATGCAAAAGGAGCTAAGGTCTCATCAAAGACCCAAATATGTATTTAGGTGGTTTCTTTAAATTATTATGAAAATTATAACATTTAAGCAAGTGCATTGTCCAAGGATGGGAATGACACTTCAACATCATTTTGTCATGATATTGTACCTACTTGGGACCTTTAAATGTAGTGCAAGCACTTCAACAACTGTGTGATGAAATCCTTAACAATGCTTCTGTGTATAATGCATTATCAATTTACAACTCCTTGATTCCCCCAAATAGGAGGATCATGTTAGATAGAAGAGAAACTACTTAGGCAAATTCATAAACAAATCATGCAAAAGAATGTTAATGCAAACCTTTAAGGTCCCTAGTATAACTTGGTATGGTTCAATTAAGCATATCTCGTAGCATCTTTCATATTATAGCTTTAATAAAGGGAAGGCTAAGCATACTAGATATAACAAAAAATTTCCTCAATTTAGCTGAGTTATGTGTCCTTTGCAATTAGGCTTCTAAAAATATAGAGTACCTTTTCTTTAAATGTAAGTTATCATACAGTATTTGGAGCATAATCAAAATTCAATGCAATAGATTTATTTTAACTCTCAATTGGCAATTGCTTATCGAATGGAGTTGTAAGCAAAAGGGATAGAAACAAGGAGATTGGATAATATTCAAGGTGGCTTTAAGCAACACAATCTATAGACTTTGGAATGAAAGGAGCCCCATAATTTTATAAACAGTCTTATAACTAGAAAAGAACGTTCTTAGTAGTATCATGCAGAATATAAGGTACTAACTAATAGCTTACAATTGCAATTAATGTGCAGCTATACTATGGTTTACAAATATATACTTCCTCAAAGTGATCAGTTTACAAGAACAAATATCTAACCATTAGCTATAATATTTTAATTATATTGGTATTGTATCATATGCCATGATGCAAAAGTCTTTTCATATACGTTGTATATTCTAAATTACAAGGTTTATTAAAATGTTAATTCTCCTCTTGGGCACTAAGCATTTAGAGTTAGCTAAATAATGTAGTAACTAATTCTATTTTGCACAGAACCCCATTTGGTAATGCAATTTATTTCAAATTTTCAAAAAGCTTTATAAACTTCCATTTCATAATTAATTGAAAACAAATATTTACCTTATTTAAAATGATAAGAACTTATATGCAATATATGTCACTAACGTGCATATTGAACGAGTCGTTCAAGCTTTAAAATTTATAAGCCCTTAAATACCGCAAGCGCAATGATGACGATTGTAGTATAAGAGGTGTAGATCCTGGGAGGAGGGTACTAACCTAATCCTAAGTCATCTAAGGCTAAAAAAAAGAATAAAAATAAATAAAATCTGCACAAGTGAACATGGAATTTAAATACGAGAATTTAAATTCAAGAATTGTAAAGCGAAAATTTTAATAAAATATAATTAAACTAAGCGGTCACATAGGTCACAATGGAAATCTATCAAGAGAGTTAATCAAGTTATGAGATAGGGTATTTTACCTATCATTAATGCTAATCTGGTCATTTATGTGTTTTACAGGATGTCAATTCTAGACGGTCATAAGGTTGATTACTCCTCTCAAGTTATAACCATTAAACCCTAAATTGTAAACCCTAATCAAATTATAGAACTTGCAATCTCTCAATTCACAAATTACCCATAATTCTAATAAGTTCTAAAGCTCTCTAATAAACAATCGGGTCTCGCATAGGTTCTCTCTCTGTGAAATTATCGACTAGAATGATTAAGTGGTCAATTAGATCACCTAATTAATCTGATCTAATCATTCTTATCTAGCTCACCGTCTCAGTTTGTTACCAAAACATACAATTACATTAATTAATCACAACACCCAAAATAATAAACACAAAAATAACTAAATCATTATTAACTCAGAGTAAAATCTCGAAGGAGAGTTCAAAACATTATCAAGGGAGTAGTGGCGCCAGGATCCACTTCTTCCTCCTTCTTCTTCCTATTCTTATTCTCTCTCTCTCTTCTTTTTCTCTCCCTTTAAGGCTTCCAAGAGTGGCTGAATGTTCTTTTGTGTTTTGGGTTGAAGTAGGATTTTTTTGGAGGTTTGAAAGGTCCAAAAAATCCTCAAAATGCCAGGTTTGGAAGTGGTTGTGCATTTACCTGACGTAGGCCATGATTGTGGCCTATATCAGGCCTTTCTATCACGATCATTTATAAGCCATGCAATTGGACCCAATTTGCCCTAAAACTCCTCCATTCTTCGATCTTTACCCTGAAACACTAACAAACAAATTAAGGTACCTCATAAACGTCATATTTAAGCTTAAAGGCTTGTTCTAACCCATAAAACAGTTAAAACACTTAAAACACAAATAAATAACAAACTAACACAATTTTACCCTAAACACATAATAAACAATCAATAAATGGTTAAACACATATCAAATTATATCCTAAAATGCAATGCATTTCACTCCAGTCAACATCCGCACACTTAAACGTTTGCTTGTCCACAAGCAAATAAAACAACAAATAACATAAAGCATAAAACACAAAACACAAAACACAAAATACACAATGCAACAAATGAGGCAATGGCTTCAACTTCATGGAATAAGTTAACTATAAACACAATCATTCAAGTTATTTCAAATTATTAACATGTGAAATCTACGTCTAAGCACCTTGGACTAATATACAACTAATCAAAATTTTAATGTTGAGTCTATTCACCCTTATCAATTGCACACACATATTGATAATCATTCAGTAAAAACATAAGTGTAGTTATTCCTCAGTAGGTTTTCATGAAAAATCAAGCTACTAACAAGTTTGGTAAGCTTTTATTTAAAAACATTCTTTTTGTTGATTTTTCTTTAAGGGCATAAAGCTAGTCTTTTGCATGGAGGCAAACATTTGTGATAAATGTCAAACTGGTTACTCAATTAAGTCATGTTGTTATTAAGCTGCTTGGTTGGAATGTCATTATGGCCTTTTTACACAAAGGCACATATTTGTGATGTGTGTCGATGGAGGAGGCAACATGGGAGCCTTTGGAAGCAATGAAGGAGAAGTATCCACATCTCTTCAATGTCTTAGGTAAGAATTTCGAGGACAAAATTCTTTTAGGGGGAGAATTATTGGACCCCAAAATTTTTTATTGTTATTGATTTATTTGTTTCATTATTTTTAAAGTTGAGTCGTTAAATTAGCAAGTATGAATAGAAATTAGAAATTTAAAATTAAAATGAAGTGTTGGAATTAAGTTAGCTTGAGTAGTTAGTAGGTTTATGTTTGAAAGGAGGGGTAAATATAGAAAACCTAGTTTAATGAGGGGCAAAATAGGAAGAAAGACTAATAAAATGGCCTTGAATTAGAAGAAGGGAAGAGAGAATCATGAGAAGCCATAGAGAAGGGAGAAAAAACGTAGAGAAAGAGGAGAAGAAGGAGAAAATTGTGGGAGAAGCTAAGAAAGGGAGAAAAGAAGAAGAAAAGAACAGAAATCATTTTGTCAAGGTAAGTTCATCTTTTTCTTCTTCCTTTCTTAAAGAAAGAGATAGAGAGAGAAAGGGTTTTATATAGAGAATGGGTGTTGTATTGGAAGAAGATGATTTAAGAGAACTCATTTAATTTTAGGGTTTCTAAACTAGGTGTTGGTCTTTTTAACTTAGATAGACCATGGGTACGTTAGTGCTAAGCACAATTTCGTAATTATTTCATTTTTGTGATTTTGAATCTTTATGAATTTTGTAGAAAATTGGATTGAATGGAAATTTTGATTTATTTAGGAAATCAAGAAAACCCAATTCAAGAGCAAGAGGAAAGGCAAGCTTGACTTGGATTTTGCAAGCTAATTAGGTGGGTAATTTATTTATAGTTATTTGGGTAATGAACAAAATGCCTTGTGTGTGTATTGTGTGCTAAAATGACTTCCTTTGAAATGTTGCCATGTGGAAATTACATTATGATGTATGACATTTGGTAAAATTGAATTATGAATATGATTATGCTATGCCTTGGAATTGTATCATGGCATTTTGATTAAATGGAAAGAAGAAAAAGCATGAGAATATGAACTTGTGATTGATTGAATTGAGCATGAGATTTGATTGTATTTGGGCAAGAGCGGAACCGTTTCGTAGTCACGTGCATGTCAACATAAAGCCTTCTCCTAGCTGCTCATTTATGACACATGAGATCCAAAAAGTGCACTTGTTTCGTTTATGGTGTAAACTTCAGTTTCTCCATTTTGTCCTACAAAACCCTCGAGCCATTTGTTTGTGCATTTGCATTTTTATATGTTAAGTATAATGAAATTTGCGTGTTATGCTTTGATGATAAATTACATCCAATATGTTTTATGTGATAATGTATTGAACTATGGGTTGTGAATTGAAATTGTGAATGTTAAACTTACATTGCTAGATTAAGATAAGATATGTATGCATATATGAATATTCACATATATGGTTGATTGTGTGGCTCATTGCCAATGGTTATAAATATATCAGTCACTGAGCTGTGTAGCTCAATACAATATTGTTCCCACTCCTCAGGTGTAGAACTAGGAGATTTGTGATCCTTGTAAGGCATTTGGAAACTCTAAGATAACTAGAAATCTTTTATAATAAGTTAGTGACTAGACTTGTAGATAGCTTTATAAGCATATCAAACATTGAGCATCTAATGTATTTTGTATCTTGTGTTAAGCTTTTGATTTAATGTTGATATGTAATTAAAGCTATGTATGAACTTCATTTTGATTTAGAAATGAATTGAGAATTGAAGAGTTTCCAATGTGTATGTGCATATTTCTCTTATAGTTGTACATTTCATATTTGTGTGTACTGAGTTCAGGGGAAAAACTTGACTAATATAGGCTGAATTAGACAAAGTGATCTTCTTAGAAGTTTTAGCTTATCCTCTTAGCTTTCCAATGGTATAAAGTATGTAAATTTTGGATATCGGAGTTGAGAGATATGAGCATTACAATGGTGATACTGTATAGGATGTAAACACAGAACAGCTATGGTAAATGGTGAGAATTAGTGGTTTTGATTAATCAAATGAGTAGGG
Source organism: Erythroxylum shatona (assembly GCA_027568895.1). NCBI lineage: Eukaryota > Viridiplantae > Streptophyta > Magnoliopsida > Malpighiales > Erythroxylaceae > Erythroxylum > Erythroxylum shatona. The sequence goes on along the minus strand of JAOSBK010000055.1, from coordinate 1,813 downwards.
TTAATGGATTTAATGGAATGCAGTTAGTGTTTGAATTGATATGAAGTGGTATTGCACTTAAAGGGGTGAATATGAGAAGATTATGAGTGAAAGTAATGATAGAAAGGGTGTAGGAATCATTGGAGAGGCTTTGGAGGGTTTTAGGCATCCCCTAAGTCTGTTAGATGGACTTTAGGTCTATTAAATTGACCTTCTTGGGTCTGTGAGGACCCCCATCATCACTCATGTCTGTTTCACAGACAAAAATGGCCCCCAACCCCATGTATGTTTGTTAAGTGGATCTGTATGTCCGTTTACACTATATACTTTCGAAATTCTGCAATTTTGACCCTCTAAATGGAAAAATCTATCTTTGAAGTCTTCATGAAAGTTGTATACCTAGAAGTTCTCTTTGAACCAGTCTTAAAATGACCTTAATATGAGGTCTATAGTGAAAGTTATGGTAATTGTCCCAAGACAGGTACAATATGATTGAGCATATTAACATGGTTGATTCTTTTTGTTATAACTTCATCATCTAACCTCTAAATGAAGTGATTCTTTAAGCAATAGATTCCTAACACATTTTTATATCTCTCCACAAAAATTTGTAGCCTTTGGTGATGATTCAAAAAATATTGATGGAAAGAAAGTCAGGGTTCATTGAAATAACCCTATAGGGTATACCACTGACGCTTTATGACTCTGGATAGTTGGGCTCTAGAAACGGTGTCCAAAATCTTGTGGTATCAGAGCTTAGGCTTTAAAAAGTCCTAGGCTTGGAATGCGATGTGCTATGCATTATTTTAATATGTTTGTTGCATTGTAAATTGACTGATTGCATTAAATGACATACATATCATGCATATAAGTAGGAAATAGGATTAAGATGAAATGGAAGCTAATTGTTAGTATTTATATTGAAAGAGTTAAATGCCACCTCGTAGAAGGACACAAGGAATACTGCAAAGATCAATTACACCTGACTCTCCGCTAAGAGAGGAGAGTACTGATGAGTCAGTAGCCGCAGGAAATGATGAGACTTCCGTAGGGAAAAGTAGTGAGCCCATTTGATCATAGACGCAGGAGTCACCTGTTCTACTAGAGCAAGTGCCTACCATAGACCTAAGATTGTCTCAGGCATTTTCTCAGGCCTTTGTCTAGGCTATAGGTTAGATGCTACCAACTTCTACTCCGGCCATAGTTAAGAAGGGGAAACCGCTTGATAAGCTGAGGAAGTATGGAGCAGTGGACTTCTATAGAACCACTGATCCTGAAGAAGCTGAGACCTGGTTGAGGAAGACCGAAAAGATATTGGAGCAGATGGAATGTGAAGATGAGGCGAAAGATGAGTATGCTGCTACCTTATTTCAAGGAGATGTTTTACATTAGTGGAAAAGTATGCCAGAGAGTCAATTGAAGCTGTCAATGTTGGCATGGAAGGACTTCCTCGTTGCTTATAAGAAGAAGTATCTATCAGAGCTGTACATTCAATAGAAGTAGAGAGAATTTCTGAGTATCACTCAGAGGGAGATGACAGTGAGCGAATATAAGTGCCAGTTTACACAGCTATCTCAATATGTAGCAAAGATGAGGATGAGTGAGGCAACCAAGTGCCATAGGTTTGAATTGAGGTTGCATCTAGCTATCAGAGAGAAAGTGGGGGTGTAGAACTTCAGTGAATTTCAACAGTTAGTTGAAGCGGCACTGAGGGTTGAGAATATAGAGAACATAAAGAGCACCGTAAATAAGAAGAGAAAGGGGAGAGAACAGTCCAAGAGCAGAGGTGGTACTTCTATGCCTGAGAGGAGTGCCAGGACTTTTCCTATGCAGT
>JAOSBK010000054.1:59454-82430 GCA_027568895.1 Erythroxylum shatona | reverse complement strand
TGGTCAACAAATCCTATGCTTTTTGGTCCAAAAGTTTTAGTGCAATGTCAAGGAGGGAATTTCCGAAAGGTTTTAGGTCAGAGAGAGAGAGAGGCGTAAGAGGAGATTTGATTGTGGAAGCAAGGATTTTGACCAGGGTAGAGGGAGTAGAGTTGTGAATGAGGAGAGGGTGAGTGGCAGTAGTAGATCATCACCAGTCCGAGTTGCTTTCTCCACAAATAACCACATACAAAAACAACACAAATAATAGTCGACCAACGGTTTAGAAAACACAAATAATCACATACGAAAACAAACCTAAAAATTGCATGATGTGATGAGCTGCAAAAGATAGTAGAAGACATAAAAGACGATGAAGTTGATTTCTGTATGCAAGACTTTTTAACAAAGGAAAAGGCTGAAGATGCAGAGTCGGTGGTGCAGGAAACATGAAATATGAAAACCTGTTTTAAAAATACATGAAAATAGAAAACTTGTTTTAAAAACATACGAAAAGGTTGTTTTCTCGTTTTCGCAAAGTCACTGTGGTTTTCTTATTTTTGAAAATGAAAATCGCAATATCCTCGACCTAACAAGTATTAACCGACTGTTTCTTCTTCTTTTAAAACGACAACGAAAAACAAAAAAAATGAAACCAAACAGCCCCTAAGCTTAAAGAGTTTATATTGGATATTTCTCTAAGACCTGTAACTATAAGTAAATTGAGGATATAGAGAAATATCATGATTGATAGCCTTCCAAAAAGTCATCCTATTGTTCAAACACATTATGAGGTAACAAGAGATTTATACTCTCTACAAAGTAGAGATACCTGTTATATTGATTTTTCTAGGATATATCTTAGACAGAACTTTTTACAAGGAACTGATCCTCAAACTAATCGAGATTGGTATGATTTTGGAAGGATAAATGTTATATACTTGACTAACCCAGAGTTTCCTAAGATATCATTACTTCGCAGATGGATTTAAGAAGGGGTTAAGGATTGTTATCTAAATAATCTTAGAATGACTCTGAAAGATACCTTGGTATTAAATATATTATCTGTTAGTCCATGTTTTTATGAAGGTGAACAATATGATGCTTATCATTTCATTACTTTAGGAAAAACATAACATTTATCCATTACAATGGATACCAATTCTTTTAAATATATCAAAAGTGATATCCATTACAGAAGAGGAACCTTGATAAAAACTGTTATTTTCAACATGGAGGCGACATTTCAAAATAGATATGGAATCTATGCCAGAAAAAACAAATTATCTCCTTTAATAATAGCCCCAGCTAAAAAGACACCATTGACTGCTATAAATTTTGTAATAATAAAGATAAACATGATTGAAAGAGGCAATATAAGATCTAGTCCTGAAGCACAAATAAGGTTTTTTCATCTCTGTAAACATACAAACAATATTTGTACTTCTTCGATAAGTGGCTAAAAGATGTTTAACGGAAAAGATAAACTGAAGCATCTGGCATCTGTATGTATAATAAAGATTTTGAACTACAAAGATATGAAGATAACATGGAAATCTCTCCAACCACTCAGATAAAAGAGAATCCAATATCAACATCTACTTACTAAAAAAGTTAATAAGATGTATTCTTTTTAGAGTTTAGAATGCGAACTTTAAGTCTGCTTGTATAAATGAGCCCCTTAAGGTAGTAACAGGAGCATCAAGCAATCTCAATGTAGTTTGTCTTTGTAATATCTTCTATTATGAAATAACAATTCTCCTTCTATAGATATAGTTTACAACATTCATTTTAAAACCATATTCTTCTCCTAAAATCTTTAGTGTACACCTTAAGGTAGGAAATAAATTAAAGTTGTGTTGGACTTTGCTGAAGCTGTGTTAAGGGTAGTTACTTTACTCTAAGGTTGGACGTAAAACTCTCAGTAAAAGACTCAATAAAACCGCGATAAAGCTACAATCAAAACATTAAAGATAAATGTACAAAAGCGTAATAGACACTTTAATTTGGAATTTTGAAACTGGTTTGCATTTAATTACATAGTGATTTCTTATTTTATGGAAAAAATTATATATGACTTATTTGGAATAGATTTAAATTACGTAGAATCTATAAAATGAGATAATTATATCTCTTTTTTAAGAAGTTATCAACATTATAAAAAATCGTGATAATTTAAAGGATGAAGATTTGTATCGAATCTCTTTAATCTTTCATATTATAAATAGCTTAGATATGATAAAATCTTTTATTTCATCTCGTGATTGATTTTTGTGTTAATTTTTTTTATGGATTTCTGTGTTAATTTTGTGATGGATTTTCGAAATTGGTATAAGAGATGTAAAAACTGCAGAAGGAATCTCATTTAGAAATGACTAGAAATTATGAAGCTTATCACTTAAATGGCGGAAGATAAAATAAAAACCTGAAGGATTAAAAATAGAAACTGATCTAGTAGAAATTCAAAAAAGATAGAATATTATAAAAATAACATTTTTATATAGAAAAATTCAAAAACAAAATCATGTTTATGCAAGATATGATTAAAAGACTAAATAAATTGGAATTAGAAAATAACCCATTAAAAATTTGATGGAAATATATATATTTGATCTAATCTTAAAAACGAAAATATCTCATAATTACAAATAAAATGAAAAATTTTATACAAGCTTCTGATTCATAAATTGAAGAGTTAAATGAATATATGGAAAATTTAAACTTAGAAACCTTAGAACATATTAAACCAGATTTAGTTAAACAAGAAGTTCACTAGAATCCTAATACTAGTGATATACCTAGTACTTCAAGAAATCCACCTCCTAGGTATCCTTCACAAAGTTTTAATAGATCTAAGTTAGGATATGTTGGAGCTCATATGATAACCTAAGATAAAGATGATTTTACTCCCATAGATAAAATGAGAATAGAAGCTATAAATCCTTTTGGAATATATTTACATATAGATCGCATGCAAAATATAGAAGAAGTAATACATAAATAGGAAACTACTTTACAAGTAGTTATTCCTATCAATAAAATGGATTATGAAACAACTAAAACAATTTTTAGATAAAACTTTACTTAACGACTCTTTAAAATCTGGAAAAATTTAGATGCAAACTTTAAAAATTTGATATTTAATCTAAATAATGATATATAAAATCTAATAACTTGAGTAGCTGAAACTTTTCGATTAGAATTTGCTGGAGAAGAAAATATTTTAAAAGATATGACTACTATAGGAAAGTATCATATAGTATTGCAAAGGCTGTAATTTTATGATATGTGTAAAATCAATAGATTTATTTGCATTTTCTTAGACTATCATTACTATATTTATAATCAAGTCGATAATACACAACTTTATTTAAAGATGTTTTACTTAAAGATCCTGATCATTAGAGAAGTAAATTAAAGGCAACTTGTAGTCCTGGTCTTGTAGATACCTTAGGAAAAAGAATCTCCTTTTTAAAAGATAAATTAAGTGAATGATGTGATGATGCTATATTACTAAAGAAAACTAAAGTAATAAAGAAAAAAAATCTTCATTATGATGTTATAATTAAAAATGCCTACTATGACAGGATATGATAGTCCTTATTATTATAATAAGAAAAACGAAATAAAGAAGAAGAAATATTTTAAGAAACATAAAGCAAAATATTATAAGAAAAATAAGGATGAAAACCTAGAAAACCTATATTTAGAAGAAATAAGAAAAGGAATAAAAAGATAACTGAATTTCAATGCTATTATTATAAAGCAAAAGGACATTATGCAAATCAATATCCTAAAATTTTAATAAAAATAAAAATGAAATAGATGATGAAATATATGAAATGATAGAAACCTAAGAATTTATTAGAATTAATACTTTTGAAGAATGCTCTTTTGAAGAAAGCAATTTCATAATAACAGAAAAGTAAAGAACCCTCAAATTCTGAAATAAATGAGTGAAATAGGAGAATCTTCTAATACTCAAGTTGATAATCAAATAATAGATAATATAGTTGAAACATCATAAAAGCATAGAGATTGCAGTCAAAAAGCTCTTATTAATAGAAAAATGCTTAAAAAGATTCAAATTACTAAGTTTTTCTATAAATTCTTATAGTGAATTTAATATGTCATTACTAAAAAATACGGTTATAGCCCATAAAACACCATATGTTTTACAATATTAATCTTGAAGAAAAAACCATAAATATTAGCTTAACTTCTAATAAAGTAATGATTCCACAACTATCTAAAAAGATATTTCTTAAAAACTTGATCACATTCTCAAAGAAATTAGGGACATAATAGGATATGTGCATATTGGATCCATACAAATGATAATTAGATCTACTTTTATAGAAGGAATAGATAGACCTATAAATTTAGCAATATTAGATGATCAATTCCGCAATAAAGAAGAAGCCTGTATGGGAATCTTGAAAAGCAATATTTGATATCAAGAACTTTTGTTTAATATCTGTCCCAAGATGTAACACTCACATACCTCCTAGGAGGATATGCAGATGCTACACAAAATAAAACCAAAATAATCCAAAACATACTAAACATTCCTTACATGCTTTTCTAGAAACTCAAGCAAGCAAAATTCATTAGGAGTTATTTTATAAACAAAACATAATATACATTATACATAATGAACTTATCAAAATATATGCCATATATATTAAATTCATCCTGCAGTAAGGTTATTACAAACCATTAAACAAAATAAAAACTGTCTCATAATATAATATACAACTAAAAAACAAACTCAATTATACATCTTCAAAAATAAAAGACATTCTTTTTGGCCAATGTGGTTGTCTTTATCCTAGTCTTTAAACATTCTTATCAGAACCTACATGGAGGCAAAACCACCATGCTAAGCATAGAGCTTATTGGGGAAAAAATAAACAAGTTATAATCATATGACTATTTCTAATAGTCGTCTAGCATTCACATGCACTGAATCATGTCAAATCCATTACAACCTTTAACTGTTCAAATTAAAGAACAATCCCATATCATTTGCATCAGAACAAAATATAACCTATCATAATATGATATACTTGCTTCAGAACAATACTTACAAGTATCCGAACATAATGCCATAATATCAAAACATAACTTTAAGGTATCAAAATAGAACTTGATTATGTCAGAATAACACTTGATTATATCAGAACAAAATTTAGTTAAATCAGAACTAAACTTAGCTTACATCAGAATTGAACATATATTAGAACACAAAACAAGTCAGACTACTAACCCTTTTTATAGAAGTGGGTAACGGGAGCAAAACAGAAGATACCCATGTTTGATATCTAAAATAGAAGAGACTTAAGTATCTGAAATAGAGGACACAAAAGTATCTAAAATCAGAAGACACCGAAGTGTCTAGCGCAGAAGACATCTTATTGTCTGGTTACAGGAGCAGCTACAGACCCTTCTAGGAATGCCTATTTGCCCATGACTAGGACATAACAGTTTTAAAACAATCTATTCAAGATTTCAAAATCACAAGCAAATAATGTATTGTATAACATATGACTTTATTTCATTTTGCTCCAATTGAACTTATTCAATGACATATTATCAAACTTGTCATGCCTTATAAATACAAGCATGTGCAATAATGCATCAATAAAAGTATTAAATCATCACACATTAAGTATATTAAAATAATTAGAAAGCACTTCCAATGCAATCCCTATTATCAAACTTCTTGGACTATTCAGAATTATCACAATATCATAATCATATGACAACAAAATAATGCATGAGTATGACTTCATTTCCTTATACCCAAATTGAACACATTCATTCTCACTTGAGCAAACTCAATATACCTTATAAATGTAACATTTACATCAATATATCAATAAAACATTAAGTCATTACATAATACATATAATTAGTCAAGTTCCCAATTCACATTCATAACTAACACATTACTCTTATTCTTTAAATCACATTAGCATTCTTAAATAAACTTCATTCCTTTAACAACTTATAAGTTCCAAAATTAGATACTTTTTTATCTAATAACACCATCCTTAAGTTATTACTTTAATAAATAAATCCAAATCTTATTCAACCTTTAATAAAACTATTCCATATCAAACTAGGTTCATATTTAAGCTCAGTTAAGTCCATTTAAACCATTATTAAATACCTTAACCTCATATAGTCCAACAATTATCTAAAATCAACATTTTCTACTTCCTAAGTACTTCCCACGATCATGGGAATGAACCTTATAAATCCCACAATTGTGGGGTGCCCACAACCTCCAATTTGTTTCCAAAACTTGACTTCTTTACTTCCATTCAACACACCTTCACCAAAGTCCATCAATTTCACTTCAATTTTACCTTATTCATGCTTCAATACCTCATCAAATTCATGTCCAAACCAATTCAAAAATCATTCATTAAGCATCTCACAATCCATGATCTTTCAAGTATCAACATCCAAAGCAAAAGCCATCAAACAGGTATCATATTCCATACCTCAATTCTTCATTAATTCAATAGATATTCTATCCAATTCAAGCATCAAATAATGCATATTATAGCATGAAATCAAGTTTGGGATTCCCTTACATTCTTAATTTCAAAGAACAACTCCAAAGAAGTAAACCAACTAGTCTTCGAATAAACCAACTAGTCTTCGAAGCAACCAAACACAGCTCTTAGACCAAGGTACAATTTTCAGCACCAACCCAATCAATAATACAAAAAATAACAAGACTTACTTCTTAATGCAGTAACTTATAAAGATGTTAAGTGATGATGCTCCAAAATCAAGGAACATTCTAGAAGTTGAGAGGGAGTAAGAGTTTCGGTAGTGAATGAGCAAGGACAAGGAAGAGTTACAACAGAAACTAGCCAATGCATAAGGTCATGCCATATGTTAGATGACTCATCTTGCTCTAAGGAAACTTGTTACATAAGGACACAAGTCATATGTCCTCTCCCTAGCTAGCACACACGTTATTTTATGAGGCTGCCAAATGTCACAATTTAATTAGGCCACTTGTCACTTAGCTAATGTTGCCAAATGTCAATGCATTAACTATGGAAAATATTGCTAACTTATAGACTTATTCATTTCAATTTTCATGTACTAACTTATCTTGTCACTTAACAATTTTTCCTAGTCCAAATGTACATTTTAATATCTCAATTCTCTAATGATATCAATTAAGTCCAAATCACTAAGTATCATCCATTAAACCAAAATTCAAGTCATACACAACTCTCAATCATCTCATAATTTTTAACACCTATCATACATGTACTTTTATGAACATTTAACATTCCAACTAGGGTATAATTTGGTGCCTTACAATTCTCTACCCCTTAAAAGAATTTCATCCATGAAATTCATACCTGATCAAAATAGTTAAGGTTATTGAACCATCATGGTCTCTTTTGGTTCCCATGTTGCTTCCTTAAGTCTATGGTGTTGCCAGAGTACTTTCACCAAAGATATTTGCTTGTTCCTGAGATGTCAGACTTCTCTGGCTAAAATAGACACAGGCTCTTCTTCATAAGCCAAATCTGATTGTACTTAAATTTCTTGCACAAGAATCTTATGTGTATCATTTGATCGATATCTTCTCAACATCTAAACATGAAACACAATATGTAACTTGTCCAACTCTCCAAGAAAAGCTAATTGATAAGCTACTGGTCTAACTCTCTTAAAATTTTCTTAAGGACCGATGCATCGTGGACTGAGCTTACCTTTCTTACCAAACTGAAATGTGTGTTTCCATGGTGATACTTTCAAGAATACCTTATTTCCTACCTAATACTTAATGTCTCTCCTTTTTAGGTCAGCATAGGGTTTCTACCTATCACTGGCAACTTTCAATCTTCGTTGGATAACTTGAACTTTTTCTTCAGTGTCTTTCACAATATCAAGCTTGATCATCTTATTTTCACACAATTCAGTCCAACAAACTAGAGTTCTACACTTCTTACTATATAGAGCTTTATATGGCGCCATACCAATGCTAGTATGATAATTGTTGTTATAAGCAAACTTTATTAAAGCGAGATAATTATCCCAACTTCTCGAGAATTCCAACACACAAACCCAAAGCATATATTTTCATATGTAGATAACCCATTAAGATTGTCCATCTATCTGGGGATGAAAAGTAGTACTGAACTTGACTTGAGTATCCAAAGCCTTTTGCAGACTTTTTTAGAATCTCAAAGTAAATCAAGGATCACGATCAGAAATAATAGATAGTGGCACCCCATACAACCTCGCTATCTCATTCACATATATATATATATATGCAAGCCTATCTAAAGAATAATCAGGATGAAGAGGCAGAAAATGAGCAGACTTAGTGAACTTATTCACAATCACTCGTAAAACAATATGCTTTCTTTGAGTGAGAGGGAGTCTAGTGACAAAATCTATAGTAATATTATCATTAAAGAATTGAAATAGGATGTAATAAACCAGATGGAACCTGGTGTTCAGCTTTAACTTACTGACGTGTCAAAACATTTGGACACATAGTCTATAACATCCCGTTTCATACCTGACCATTAGTAATGCTGCTTCAGATCTTGATACATTTTATTTCTACCAGGATGTATAGTAGAGACAGTATTATGGGCCTTAAACAATAACTTTCTCTTCAATTCATTATTTGTTGGCACACACAATCAATCTTTATAACACAAATCACCATCTCCTTTCATAGAAAAATCAGGTTGTTTGCCTCTCAAGTAGCCAAGATAAGTTGTTGTAACTTATCATCAACTTTCTGAGCATCACAAATCTATTATCAACGTAGGCCTAGCTTTCAATTGAGTTGTTAAAGATCCATCAAATACAAGTCCCCATTTACCCTACTACATTGACAAAGCCGAAATGTCTTCTAGCTTAAGGCATTAGCCACGACATTAGCTTTACTCGGATGATAATCCACAATATAGTCATAATCTTTAAACAGTTCTTATCAACGTCATTTTCTCATATTAAGTTCCTTCTGGGTAAGCAAATACTTTAAACTCTTATGATTAGTGAAGATCCTACACCTTCCACCATATAAGTAGTGTCGCCAAATTTTCAAAGCAAACAATACTGTTGCAAGCTCAAGATCATGTGTGGGATAGTTCTGTTCGTGTGGCTTTAGTTGCCTAAAGGCATATGCAACTACCTTTCCATCCTGCATCAAAACGTAGCCCAAACCATTTCTAGATGCATCACTAAACATATCATACTCTTTACCAGAAGTAGGTTTAGCCAACACTCAGTAAGCATTCAACACAGGAGCTTCACTAAGCATTCACTTTAGTTAATCAACGCTAGTTTGACATTTATCAGACCATTCATACTTCACTCCTTTTTTTAGCAATTTAGTCAAAGGGGATGCTATCACCGAAAATCCCTTCACAAATTGACGATAGTAACACACCAAACCTAGAAAACTTCTCACTTTAGCCACATTCCATAGTGGATTCCAGTTATTAATTGCTTCAATCTTGCTAGGATCAACTCTAATCCCTTGATAAAAGATAGCATATCCTAGAAAAGATACTTCCTGAAACTAGAAATCAGGCTTACTCTGCTTAGCATACAACTGCTTTTCCCGTAGGGTTTATAATACAACCAACAGATGCTTAACATGATCATGCTCATTCTTGGAATAAACCAAGATATCATCTATAAACACCACTACAAACTAGTTTAAATAGGGCCTAAATACTCTATTCATCACATCCATAAATGCAGCTTGAGCATTAGTTATCCAGAATGACGTTATCAAGAATTCATAATGTCCATAACAGGTCTTGAATGTAGTTTTTGAAACATCCACATCCTTTACCTGAAGTTGATAGTATCTCGGTTGTAGATCTATCTTAGAACTCCTACACCTTTTAATTGATCAAACAGATCTTCTATCCTTGGCAACGGATAGTTATTCTTTACTGTGACTCTATTCAATTGCCTGCAATCAATGCACATCCGGAGAGTACCATCTTTCTTCTTAATAAACAAAATCGGTGCTCCCTAAGGTGAGACACTGGGTTGAATGAACCCCTTATCTAGTAGCTCTTGCAACAGAGCCTTCAACTCTTTCAATGCAATAGGAGCCATTATATATGGTGCTCTAGATATAGGAGCAGTGTCAGGCATAACTTCAATAGGCAACTCCACTTCCCTTTTAGGAGGGAGTTTGGGTAGCTCTCAGGAAACATATCAGGAAATTCACTCACCACTGGAATATCTTGCAATTTACCACCCTCCTTCGTAGAATCAAACTCAAAAGCTGGATAAGCTTCACATCCCTTCCTAAGGAAATTTTTAACTTACATAGCAGATTCCACATTAGCCAGAGAACCAGTGCGGATGCCATGGAATACTATTTTAGGTTTATCAGGCTACCTAAGCATAACTGTCTTAGCACTACAGTCAACCACCACTTGATGCTTGAATAACCAATCCATACCCAAAATCAAATCAAATTCATGAAAAGGAAATCTAATCAAATCTATAATATATTCACATCCTTAGATCATAATAGGACAGTTCCTATAAACCGGATTAACCAACACACTACTACCCAAAGGACTAGTCACATGAATGTCATAGTCTAACTGATCTATAAGCATCTCTTTATCATACATCTCCCCAATACAAAAATAAAAATGAGTGGATCCATGATCAATCAAAGCATGCATTTTCGAATCAAAGAAAGAAACAATATCCACAATAACCTCAGGTGCATCCTAATCCTCACGAGCTTTCAAAGCATAAGCTCAAGCCAAAGCAGAAGGTATAGCAGGTCAATCAACAGTTTCTGAATGAGTACTTGAATTAGGTATGATATGACTAAATCCTCTACGACTTCTACCTCGTCCTCTGTTTCCAGTGGGTGCAGGAGAGGCCTTCTTACTAGCTTGTGATATCTGAGACTGTCTCATAGGACAATTGGCTATCAGATGCTCAGTATTGCCATATCGAAAACATGCACCTATAGCCTTCCAACAAGTACCCCGGTGATATTTGGAGCAATGAGGACACTTCAAAATACCAGAAACTTCACCTATAGAGAAACCCTACCAAAAGTAGTCAATGAGAGAAAGTCTTTTTGCCTTCCCCTAACTACAAATCTCTAAGTAAATTCAGGTGTAGAGGAAACATCTTCATGACTTCGCTTGCTCAAGGACTGACCTCCTCTAACAAAGCCCCTTCGTTTAGCCCTTTCTCTCTTCACCATCTCTTGCTTCTCTATTTTAATAGCAGCTTGCACCAGTTGATGATAACTCACTTACTGCAAGAGAGTGAATGTTGCCAGATGTTCTTTGATCAAGTCATTCAAACCATCCTCAAACTGATGACACCAAAACTCCTCAGTAAGTATAGGTTCAAGTGAATACTTGCTGAGTCGATCAAACTCTCTATTGTACTCAGCAACAGGCAGGTTTCTCTACTTTAGGTTTAGAAACTACTTCCACTTCTCCTTTCTATAAGCTTTTGTCACATAGTTGGATTTAAACTCTTAGGAAAAGAAATCCCAAGTTAGAAGCTTCGGTAATTGGGGATTCATTAAAACAAACTTCCATCATTCATAGGCTGCTCCCTGAAGAAAAGAAACATCACAGTACACCATCTGATCTGGTGAGCAACTAATTTCATCTAACACCCTCTTTCACTTTTTTTAACCAAAATTTTGCCTTTTTAGACTCCCCCAAAGATGTTCTAGTAAATTTCTCAGCTTCATACTTCCATAAACAATCAATCGGAGCTTTGGGTGCTATCATACAGTATAGCAAAGTCATCATGTCTTGTGATAGCTTAGCCAAATCCTCCCCCTAAGCTGGAGGTAGTGGTGGTGGTATGTCATCTAGATTCACCCTAGAGGGTCTAGATATCGACGGACGAGATCATGTAGGATTATTACTCTCCGTAATCTCATCAATAGCCTCGTGAGATCTTTCTATATTTAATTATATAACCAAAATATGGGACAAATCACATTAGGCCAAATACAACTCTTATATCCACGTATAAGTAATAATTAAGCACTAGTTAAACCAGAATTGCCTAAACTATACTCTGATACCAAACGATGTAACACCCATATACCCCTGGGAGGATATGCAGATGCTACACAAAACAGAACCAAAATAATCCAAAACATACTAAACATTCCTTACCTGCATTTCCAGAAACTCAAGCAAACACACATTACAATCCATTAGGAGTTATTTATAAAACAAAACATAATATACATTATACATAATGAACTTATCAAAATATATGCCATATATATTAAATACATCCTGTAGTAAGGTTATTACAAGCCATTACACAAAATACAAACTATCCCATTAAACAAAATACAAACTATCTCATAATATCATATACAACTCAAAAATAAGCATAATTATACATCTTCAAAAACAAACAACATTCTTCTTGGCCACTGTGGTTGTCTTTGTCCCGATCTTTAAACCCTCTTATCATAACCTACATATAGACAAAACCACCGTGCTAAGCATATAGCTTATTATGGAAAAACTCAAAAAGATATAATCTGGCGACTCTTTCTAGTAGTCATCTAGCATTCACATGCACTTAATCATGTCAAATCACACACAATGTTTAATTGTTCAAATTAAATAGCAATCCCATATTATTTGCATTATAACAATATATAACATATCAGAATAGGATATACTTGCTTTAGAACAAAACTTACAAGTATCCGGACATAATACCATAATATCAAGTCATAACTTTAAGGTATCAAAACAGAACTTAATTGTGCCAAAACAAAATTTGATTATATTATAACAAAATTTAGTTGAATCAAAACTGAACTTAGCTTATATCAAAATTGAACATATATCAAAACACAAAACAAGTTAGACTGCTAATCCTTTTTAAAGAACTGGGTAACGGGACCCCGAATAGAAGATACTCATGTTTGGTATCTGAAACAGAAGAGACTTAAGTCTCTGAAACATAAGACACAGAAATGTCTAAAATCAGAAGACACTGGAGTGTTTGTCACAGAAGACACCTTAGTGTTTAGTCATAGAAGGCACCTTATTATCTGGTTACAGGAGCAGCTGCAGACCCTTCTAGGCATACCTATTTACCCATGACTAGGACATAACAGTTTTAAAATAATCCATTTTAGATTTCAGAATCACAAGCAAATAATGTAGTTTATAACATATGACTTTATTTCATTTTGCTCCAATTGAACTTATTCATTGACATATGATCAAACTTATCATGCCTTATAAATACAAGCATGTGCAGTAATGCATCTATAAAAGTAGTAAGTCATCACACATTATGTATATTCACATAATTAGAAAGTACTTCCAATACAATCCTAATTATCAAACTCCTTGGATAATTGATGGTCCGAAATTATCACAATATCATAGTCACATGACAGCGAAATAATGCATAAGTATGAATTCATTTGCTTATGCCCAAATTGAACACATTCATTCTCATTTGAACAAACTCAATATACCTTATAAACATAAGCATTTACATCAACATATCAATAAAACATTAAGTCATTACATAATACATATAATCACTCAAGTTCCAATTCACAAACATTTATAACTAACACATTACTCTCGTTCTTTAAATCACATTAGGATTCTTAAATAAACTTCATTTCTTTAACAACTTATAAGTTCCAAAATTAGATATGTTGTTATCTAATAAAACCATCCTTAAGTTATTACTTTAATAAAAAAAATCCAAATCTTATTCAACCTTTAATAAAACTATTCCTTATCAAAATAGGTTCATATTCAAGCTGAATTAGGTCCATTTAATCCATTATTAAATACCTTAGCCTTATATAGTCAAACAATTGTCTAAACCAACATTTTCTACTTCCTAGGTACCTCCCACGACCATAGGAATGAACCTTATAAATCTCACAATCGTGGGATGAGTGAAGGTTCACTCACCCATAGCCTCCAAATTGTTTCCAAAACTTAACTTCTTTACTTCCATTCGACACACGTTCATCAAAGTCCATCAATTTCACTTCAATATTACCTTATTCATGCTTCAATACCTCATCAAATTCATGTCCAAACCAAATCAAAATTCATTCATTAAGCATCTCACAATCCATGATCTTTCAAGTATTAACATCCAAAGCAAAAGCTATCAAACAAGTATCATATTCCATACCTCAATTCTTCATCAATTCAATACATATTCTATCTAAATCAAGCATCAAATAATGCATATTATAGCATGAAATCAAGTTTAGCATTCCCTTAGAAAAACTCCAAAGAAGTAAACTAACTAGTCTTCTAAGCAACCAAACACAGCTCTTGGACCAAGGTGCAAGTTTCAGCACTAGTCCAATCAATAATAAAGAAAATAATAAGACTTACTTCTTGATGTAGTAACTTATAAAGATGTTAAGTGATGATGCTCCAAAATCAAGGAAAATTCTAGAAGTTGAGAGGGAGTAAAAGTTTTGGTAGTGAATGAGCAAGGAGAAGAAAGAGTTACAGTAGAAACTAGCCAATGCATAAGGTCATGCCATGTGTAAGATGACTCATCTTGCTCTAAAAACACTTGTTACATAAGGACATAAGCCAGATGTCCTCTCCCTGGCTAGAACACACATTCTTCTAAGAGGTTTCCAAATGTTACAATTTAATTAGGTCACTTATTACTCAACTAATGTTGCCAAATGTCAATGCATTAACTATGGAAAATGTTGCTAACTTATAGGCTTAGTCATTTTAATTTTTATGTACTAACTTATCTTGTCACTTGACAATTTTTCCTAGTCCAAATGTACATTTTAATACCCCAATTCTCCAATGATATCAATTAATTCCAAATCATTAAATATGATCCATTAAACCAAAATTTAAGTCATATGCAATTCTCAATCATCTCACAATTTTTTACACCTATAATACATGTATTTTCATGAACATGTAACATTCCAACTATGGTACAATTTGGGGCCTTACTTGAGATGTCTTATAATATGCAAGATAAAGATTTTGATATAATATTCACTTTAATATAAGATTTAAATAAAGATGGAGATATACCATATTCTATTACCTATATGATATCTTATTCCTTATCCAATACTCATCATATAGAATGCTTTATAGACAAAGATATTATTAACTTTCCTTACTTTTTAAAGTTGATAGAATATACCCTCCTTATATAGCAATGTAAAAGAACTAAAAGACTATTTTTCATTAGATTTACAAAAGAAACCCTAACAAACTTCTCACAATAAATTATTACCTTAACTATCGTATTTAGAAACTAGTGTTTCGCATAGTTAGTGATATGCTAATACCTTAGGAGGAGATAAAAGGATAAGGTCTAATTATAAAATTAAGGACGGTACAAATTATGTTCCTTGTAATATCCTAATTAATACCAAAACTGATATTCTTTTAGGAAATGACTTTCTCCAATTATTTCATAAAATATTATTTGTCACCATCATTTTGGTCATTGGATCATATTTAATAGAATTAAAAATGCCCCATGCTAGATCGACCCCGATTACAATTAAACCTCATACAACCTAATGTAAAAACTTCATTACAAAAGAGGATTTGAGATGAAAATTGTTATTTTTGGCATGTAGGTAAGATTTAAAAAGGGATTTCAAAATAATATCAGAAAAAGGAATTTTTCTTCTTTAATGATAGCCCCAACTAAAAAGACACCGTTGGCTATTAAAAATTTTGTAAAAGTGAAGATAAGAATGACCGAAAGAGATAAGATAAGATCTAGTCCTAAAGTAGAGAAAACCATTGTAAAAAATCCATCATAAAATCAACATAAAAATCCATAAGAAAATCTACACAAATATCAATCGTGAGAAGAAATAAAAGAGTTTATCATATTTAAGCTGCTTACAATATCAAAGATTAAAGAGTTCTAAAACCAATCTTCATCCTTTAATTTATCACTATTTGTAATAATGTTAATAACCTTTTCAAAAAGAGATGTAATTATCTCATTATAGATTCTACATAATCTAAATATATTCAAGATAATCCATATATAATTTTCCAAAAAATAAGAAGTCATTATATAATTATATGCAGACCAATTTCAAATATCTAAATTAAGGCCCAAACTAAATGGCTTATTAGCCATTTTTTGGCGGATTGAAAGGCGTTAATTGCTTGACTATATCAAATACTGATAATTATGTTTGGTAATTAACTGATTAGGTTGATGAATTAAACTCAATTCACTAATTTTGAAAACGCTACTATGAGGAACGTTTTCCTCCAATGGATGAGAAATTAAGGGACTAAAAAAACATTATATCCAAAAGTTATTATCAATTATAGATGGAGATAAAGATAAAGATAGATAGAGTTAGAGATACAAATATAAATTTGAATTAATTTATACAAATTTTAAAAAGTTGGTCATTAAATTAATATTTAAAATATTTAATATTAAATTAAAATTTCCAAAAATTAAATATTTTAAATTTATTATCTCTAATTATATTACATGAGTTACTTTTGTTCATATTTGATATTTGGGTTCCCTTTTATATCAATATTTGTATGTGATATTATTATCACTAGTATATTGTGTTTAATTTAATTCAATGTATTCTAAAGTTAATAAATTGAAATTAAATTAATTATTTTTATCTAAGCTTAAATTTTAAGAGATTAATATAAACAATTTTCATAGTAATTTTTAATTTAATATATTAAAAATATAGTTTCAAATTTTAAAATTTTAAAATTTTAAAAATTAAAATTAAAATAACAAAAAATTATATTTCCTTAAATTAGAAATTAAATCGAGATCATTTTTACAAACCCATTTTCATATTAAGTTCGTTAGTGTTGCATTTGAGGAAAAACTCCTGGTGTGATCCGACCTTCTTAAGCTTATTTTTAATAGCATTTTAGTGATCTCTCAAGTTCTTCAGTTGGCCCTTCGTGGTGAAAATACAATAGGATATCAAGAAGCTTTTAATTGAGCTCATTCATCATCGAGAAGTTATATTAAGAGCAATGTTAAAATATTGTTCCATACCGGCCAGTACTGACTAGAAAACGGAACGGTATCTAAAGTTTTGGTATCGGGATATATCAATTGTTTTCGTTTGGTATAGGCCAGAATTGGCTGGTATTCAAAATATAGGCCATATGTTGGTCGGTACCTTAAGTTTTAAAAAATTGAGGGACTATTTAACAAAATCCTAAATTTTTTTATGAAAACCCCTTACCCTTGACGCATGACACTCTCCTCAACTACTCTGATTTTTTTCACTCTCTCTTAGACTCACTTCCATTCTCTCTCTATCTCACACTCTTGTCTCCATTATCTCTCTCTCATTCTCCTCTCTATCTTTGACGATGCTTCGCCCTCTCCGATGATAAGATAACCACGAACCACTGCACCACATGACTATCATCTTCCTCTACCACGCGAACTCGCCACCATCGAGCCTCATCCCAACCTTCATCAGGCTTCAGCCCTCCTCCACGAGGACTACCACCTCACCACGCCACCACTGAACCTCCTCCATGCCTCTATCATCAGCTACTCTCCTCCTGTCCTCCATACATTCCAGCTGCCAGATCTATAATAATACCAGATCTAAACCTAACCTGACCCGAAAAACAATTGTGAATTTTTTTGGGTGTGTTTTCACTTTTCAATTGATTTTTTATGCTTAAATGCATTTGTGATTGTGAATGGGTTGCAAGTTTGAATGAAATTGTGAATGGATTTGTGATTTGTCGTTAGTTAGATAATGGATTAATGCTGAATGAAATGAGTTTGGTTCATTGTTGTTGTTTGGTTGATTTATCTTAAATTTTTTATCATTGAAAACTTGAAATGCACGACATAGAGTATGCATGATGTAAAATTTAGAAAGTTTGAACTTAAATTAAAACCTTAAAACCGAGAATGTAAAGAATTTAAAGTAAACAATTAATCGACATATTCTCAAAATTATTGAAATGGTATTTGGATATTAGGTAAATAATTAATTGAGTATAATAATAATTCGGTTGTGGTCTTGTGGAAGAGTCGAAAAGGAGGTTTTGTAATTATAATTATTGTATAGAAAATTAGCAAAAAGTTTAAAATCTATATTTTTAAGTTATCTTTAATCTTTATCCCAAAAATAGTCCATCTCATCAAGTCTCTTGCATATTCACCTTTATTTATCCTGAAAACAGTCAATCCGATCCCATAGTCTTTACATAATCAAAATCTCATTTCTTATTATTCCATTTTTATCTCATTTATAGTACCTTGGTATTCTATCTTTGAATAAGTATGGAAGTTTCTTAGTTCATCTTAACAAAAAAAAATTACTCAACTTATGCACTCCATTTCAAGATATTTATTAAAGGCAAGGATTTATGAAGATATGTCAATGGCAATAATCATATTCTTGAAAAAACAAGAATAAAGATGAACATTCTAAGTGAAGTTAAGGATGTTTAAGTCATGAGTTGAATTTTTGGATTCGTTGAGCCATCATCTTAAGTCTTTGAACCTTCAAGACTACAAAGCATAATGTTGTACTTCAATTTTAAATTTAGCATGAATTTACTATTCTCTAATAGGAAAGTCTTTCTATTTCTGAATTTTACTCTAGTTTTATTAATCTTTACTTTTTTAGGCTTAATATAAAGAGTTAAAGACTTTATTTTTGCAGCATTGCCTCCTGGAAGACTTAGCACTACTAATTTTGTTGATGAAACTACTAAAGGGTTAATTTCTTACAAAATTAATATCTTTAGTGTTACAAATAAATGGAAGGAAGTTCATGAAACTACTAAATGATTAATTTCTTACAAAACTAATATGTTCATTTATTGTTACAAATAAATAAAAGGAAGTTCAAGTACTCTTGATCATACTACTTTAGGAAGATGTAGTGATTCAACTTGGACTCATGCTAAATTGGTCCTAGGTATGAAGATTCATAAAATTTTCTTGTTTTGTAACACGTATTTGAAAGATGGAGGAATCACCTTATTGAAGAAGCATTTAGCTAAGGTTAAAGGAGATGTATAACCTTTAAAAAAGTAAGTCATGATGTGAAATGGAAAATGAAAACATTGCTTGAAGAATATCAATATGAGAAAAATAGAAGGGAAAGGTTAAATTTTGAAATTGGTAGTAGAAGTTCGTTTGCTGATTTTTTTGGTGATTGTGAAAATGTTAAAAGTGGTAGTGGTAGTGGTAGTGGTACTAGTACTAGTCGTGTTTCATCCTAAGGCCAGAAAGAAGTGAACGTTACTCCTGGACCTGATGTGAGGAAAGAAAAGAAGGCAAGTGACTAGTTTTTTTTTGCACCATGAACAACTCCTAAAGCCTAACCTTCAATTCGTAGTGCAATGCAATCAAGAGATAGGGCTCACAATGTTGATATGGCAGTAGCTAGATGGTGATATGATACAGGTTCATCATTAAATGCTTATCAGTCTTATTATTATTAACCTATGGTGGATGCAATAGCCTTTTACGATCCGAGATACAAAGCTCCTTCGGTTGATGAATTAGGAGGTAAATATTTGAGCTTTTTAATTTATGAAATTAGAAGTTATTTGGCAGAAAGAATAGTGAATTGGGCTACTTTTGGGTGTTCAATCTTATATGATGGTTGGGCAAATGGGATTCAAGATCTTATTGTTAATTTTTTAGTTTATTCTACAAATGACTCAATGTTTTGAAGTCTATTGATGCATCTGGCCTGATTAGAAATACTAATACTTTGTTTAAGATATTTGATGAAGTTGTGAATGAAGTAGAGTCTGAAAATATTGTTCAGTTCATTACTGATAATGATGTTACTTATAAAGTGGCAAGAAGAAGGTTACAAGATAAGTATAATTCTTTATTTTTTGGACTCCTTGTATTGCACATTGCATTGACCTAATGTTGGAGAATATAGGGGATCCTAGGAATTTTCTAATTATTGATGAGAGTATGCAGAAACCTAAAAGGGTGACCAAGTTCATCTATAATTGCGCATGGGTGTTGAATTTAACGAGAAAGGAATTTACCAATAGTAAGAATTTATGTCGTACTGATGTGACGATATTTGCAACAAATTTCTTATCACTTCAATCTTTTGTTACGATGAAGAAAAAGTTAAGACAAATATTTACAAGTGATAAATGAGTTACTTCTCAACATGCTAGGTCTAATGTTGGAGTGGGGATTTCCAAAATTATACTATAAGATAGAGAATTTTAGTCTCAATGCCAATTTGTTATCATGTTTGTGAGCCTTTGGTAAAGGTGCTTCACTTAGCTGATAGTGAAGCAAAGGCAACAATGAGATATTTTTATGATGCTATGGAAAGGGTTAAGAAAGCAATGTCAATCTAAAATATAGATCTTCTTTATAGACATCGTATCTTGCAATCATCAATGAGAAATAGAAAAGACAACTTTCTTCTCCGTTGTTTGTAGATAGGGGAGTTTTTTTTAATCCTAATGTATATTTCATACTGGATTTTACAAAGAAAGCTAAAATTAGTAGAGGAATGTTATTCACTATTACAACAATTGTTAGCCATGAAATAATGCAAGATCTTTTAAGCTCACAAATAGAGCTTTATAAGCTGTCTTCTAGAGATTTTGGATTGCCGATTGTTATTCAACAAAGAGCAAAACTTTCCCCAAGCATTAGTTGTTTCCTTTTTCTTATTTATTAAAAATTAATTATCACTTTATTTTGTTTATAACACTACTTTTGTTATCTTACAACTTACAGTTTCTTGGTGAGATCAATTCATAAGTGGTGTTCCAAAATTGAAAAGGTTTGCAATTCGAATTTTAAGTCAAAGTGTGAATGCAAAGGGCTATGAACGAAACTGGAGCATGTTTGAATGTATCCATTTCAAGAAAAGGAATAGATTAGAATACAAGAGATTGAATGACTTGGTATTCATTCATTACAATTTAAAGCTTTAAGAAAGGTATCTT
This sequence comes from Erythroxylum shatona, assembly GCA_027568895.1. Taxonomy (NCBI): domain Eukaryota; kingdom Viridiplantae; phylum Streptophyta; class Magnoliopsida; order Malpighiales; family Erythroxylaceae; genus Erythroxylum; species Erythroxylum shatona. The sequence continues at coordinate 61,440 of JAOSBK010000054.1, read as the reverse complement.
ATTATCATTCTTAATTTTCATGTAATTTCTTATAATTTTTAAAAAATAAAATTTATTGTTTATTAGGAGTCGTAATAGCATAAGTAGTTTGATAGATTCAATTTCTATTGATAATATTATTTTTTGATGGATTGGATTTCTGAGGAACCAGACTTGATAGATATGAATGACTTGGAAGATAATCTTGGTTGGAAAATGTTATTTGGTGCATTGAATTTGAATGATGATGATGATGAGACTCCTCTCAATGATGAAGAATTTGTATTAAATGATAACTGGGGCCAATGTAATTATAGCAAATATCCTCCCGTAGACAATTAAATTAAGTTCAAGGTTTTTGTTTTTCCTCTTCTTTAAATTTTACTTATATTTGATGTACATGTTAAATTATATATATGTAATATAATTATAAATATTTTTATTACGGGTTTCACTTTTAGTTGGTTGGTTCCTCATCACGAACTCTTGTCATAAATTATAATAATTTAAGAGTTAAGGAAATTTATTTTTTTATTGGATACTTTGATGTAATTATTATTTATTATATGATGAAATTGTAATATTTTAGATACTTTGTACTGTTTTTAATTTTATATTTGTATGATGATAATTTTCTTTTTTCATATTAATTATAGTTATTATTTATATGTGAAATATATGACAATTATTTTTATTTTATATTAATTGTGGTTATTATTTATTATTATGATTTTTGAAAATAGGGTTGATGTAAACTTATAAAGTATACGGTACAACAGTACAATATAACAATGGATTATTTTGCAATTTTTAAAAAAATTTAGGAACTTTTTTATAAATTTAAAAATCACCCGAAATGATATCGAGTATTGATCAGTACCAGTAAAATACCATACTAGAACCTAATCTAATATGGTATTCGCAACATTAATTAAGAAGGCTTTTGATGTTCTTAAGGTTCGATGGAAGATACTAGAGAAAATGATATTGTTGACTTCTTTTGCTCTATCTAAAATTTTGTGAGAATATTCAAATAAATACTAAGATATAAATAGCTAATACTTATGTCCTTATAAATTCTTTTTTCTTAAAGTCATACCCTTATAAGTCATTTTACACATAAACAACTAATACTAAATAGTTAATTTTATTAAATATCTTTAAATAAATAGTTTATTTTATATACTGGTCAAATTAGTTATATTAACCTTTGTTAGCTAATCGCTGGTAGAATCAACTAATAGTTAATGCAATATGTCGATTGTCAAACAAAGGGCTAAAGGGTCCATTATGCTTTCCTACTTGTATCTTTAGTGTTTTGATTGTATCTTTACCAAATCTTTGCCGAGTCTTTTACCAAGCATCTCAGCTCTAACCTTAGAATATGGTAACTATCCTTGATGCTCCTTCCGCTAAGTCCAGCATAACCTTAATTTGTTTCCTACCTTAAGACGTATACTAAAGATTTTAGGAGAAGAATATGGTTTTAAAATGGAAGTTGTAAATTTGAATTTTTGTTTCATAGTAGAAGATAGTACAAAGACAAGTTACACAGAGATTGCTTGATGCCCTTATTACTACCCTAAGGCCCTGTTTGGTTAGATTTTAATTAATGGAATGGAATGTAATAGAATAGAAGGGGATGGAATGGTTTATAATTGAATGGAATGTAATATAATAAAAAGTTGTTTGGGAATGATGGAAATGTTCATAATGTAATATAGTGAAATATTGTTTAGAAGATAGATGGAATGTAATGTAATGTTTAATAAATGACTTTTATATCTTTATATTAAAATAGTTGTTGCAGGAGATTTATTATTTTATTATTAATTATATAAAATATTAATATTACTTATTTAATAATTTTTATTTTATTTTATGTGATTTATATTAAAAATAATTTATTTATATAAAAATATATACAAACAATTAAAGAATACTTTTTTTACATATTTTCTATTTTCATTAATAAAATTTTTTATTAAATTTATTATTAATTGTATA
>JAOSBK010000054.1:34309-59354 GCA_027568895.1 Erythroxylum shatona | reverse complement strand
ATAAAATTTATTATATTAAATATTACTATATTCTATTTAATATATTAATATTATGATTTGGTCAGAGTTGATATTAAAAAGAATTATTGAGAATATATTAAGTAGTATGTATTTATTAGTTTACGTTCCATCCTAAACTCTCCGAATCGAAGGTTTCTTATTTTCACTGTTTAAGATGGAATTGAACGTAACATGAAACTCTCTGCTTCCATCCCAGTTCATTTCATTCCATTATAAAATCTTCAAACAAACGATAGAAGTGTGTTACGTTCCATTCCATCCCATTATTAACTCTGAAACCAAACAAAGCCTAAGGGGTTCATTTATACAAGTAGACTTCAAGTTTCTATTTCAAACTTTAACAAAAATTACATCTTATCAACTTTTTCAAAAAGTTGGTGTTATCTTTATCAACTCCAGATGCTTCATCATAAAATCATTTTAGTTGATTTTATGATGAATTTCTTAAAATGATTTTCTCTACTTTAGGATTAGATTTTCTCTTATCTCTTTCGATCATTCTTATCTTTACCTTTTTAGTTGGGACTATCATTAAAGAAGAAGAAAATATTTTCTTTGAAATTGATCATCTCCGGTTAAAAAATCTACTAAGAACAATATTATTAGATTTGATAATCTCAACATCAAAGATATATTTTGCTAATAAAATCTATCATTTTATATACCTTTTATATTCACATTTAAAAGGTAAATTATTTTAAATAAAAGCCTTAACTTGAGTGTTATAATTTTTTAATAAAAAATTTAGGTAATAAAAATATTGGCAGTTATTATTGCCAATAATTTTCTTTTCATTTATAGTATTTGCAAAAGTTGTTAAAGTATACGTTTATTTTAATATTAGAATCATGGTAATTTATCTTTTTTAATAAATAAAAGACAAAACTTCAGGGCTGCATATATTTCAGGAACCTCCGATGAGACCTTCTTCATCAAAACAAGTAAAGCGCTTTATATCGAAAAATCCTACGTTAACTGGGGTATTTTTGTATTTGTCTTTTTATTTTTTTTCCTTCTTTGTAAAAACAAGAAAGAAAAAGAAAAAGAGAAAAGGACTAGATATGAGAAGAAAAGGCGAGAAAGTAGTTTGAAGGCGGAACGGATCTTGTGTTGCGTTTGTGCTATTCTTACAGTGTTCGAATAGATTTCAAAAAATAGATGAATGAAAATTTATAAAATAGAGTCACGTCACGTCACGCGCTTGGTGCGTTCAATAACAAAGTGGGAAGAAGAAATTGGAGTTTGTGATTGGTCCTGGCGCCTCTCGGTCCAAGCGCCAATCACATTGTAAACTTGTCATTCGCTTTTAATATTACGGTAGTGGTGGGGCTGAGGGCACACCAAACAAATACCGCTTTTGGCATTAATTAAAGGCCTTAAGTCTTTAACTCTCGTCTCGTGTCATGTCTTTTCTCCTCTATTTTCTTAACCATTAAATTCAGATGCGCTATCGTTTTCTTTTACAATTGTATTCTTGATTCAATTAGTTTGATATAATGATTAAGAGGTTGTTTTCCCTGCATTAATTTCATTGATTAAGCTATGAGTAAAGATAATTGAGCTGGTTTATTACTAAAAGCAAAAGGTTTGGAATTAAAGAAAGAAGGTGTTGAATCTTTTTATCCGGCTGCTGAAAACGACGACTAACATTCAACAAGTGTGGTTTCCTGTTTTTGCGATTGCAGTTGCTTATGCTCCAGTTGCATATTCTCACATAAATAAAATTAACAATCTGGAGCTTATGTCCACCATAGCCATAGGTCGTGGTTCTTCTCTTTATTAATTGACAAAACGGATTAAAAAAAACAGGGACACTTATATTATCTCCGAGCAATTGGGACCTCAAATAGTTATTCATTTTTAGAAGATGTGTGAAGCTTATAGATATATGGGTCATTTATCTTCCCCTTTCATCAGGGCATTCTAATAGGACAAGCTAACAAAAAGTATGCAAAGTTGTCATCCTCATCACCTAACCTTTCCCTTTCCATATTTGGATGAAAAGGGACAATAACATTACCCAAACATTTTGTCCCACTGGCATTTGAGGTTTCAAGAATTTTAGAGAATACAAACTCATGGAATCGTGCAACTCTCCATCCTCAAAGTTTAAAGACTTCAACTTCAATTGTATCTAAAAACAAACTTAAAATGACGGAAAGCAACCCTTTTCGGAAGAAACGCTTGCTTAGGTGCATGTCAAATCATTGCATTTCTTAAACGAAGGTCCAGGCGGAAACATGCTAATGTTACATCTTATTAGTCAACCTCACAATGACATTGTACTAATTGTTATTGGGGGATTAAACTTAATCATATATTATAATTGACCCACCTCCACTACCTATGCCTTTAACCTTGACTTCCACTATAATCACTGCTCTGCAACTTAAATTAAACCAAAAAAAACTTCAAATTGACGCATTTGACTTTGCATACATCTCTCTTATCCATGCGTTTGATTTAGTTATGTAGACTTTAAAATTTTCCAACAAATTTTCTTATAAACGGAATTACTAAGCCAAAAAACGACTCTTTTGCTAATAACCGAAAAAAGAAAAGGAAACAAAACTTTTTTAATTAAAAAAAAAACAAAGAAAAGAAAGGAGAGATTTCGCACGGCGTGAACACGTGATACTATGAACTTAGTTAGCCGACAACCTTTCTTTCTAAGTTGAATAGAGTTTCTTTGGTGGTAAGAGATGGCAAAGGCTTTGCCTTTTTGGGCACAAAGAGACATTCCAAATTTAATGTCTAAAGTCAAGGCCGTTAAGCTTAGCTTGTAGCTGTAGCCGCAATTGGCAGACTCTTCAAAGCCCTCCTAATGGTAAATGCGCCTCCGATTCTGAATCTGATTATGGCGGGCAAGCGGTAAAAATCTTTTTACCACTTCAGGTTCAAGTTCATTTCTTTAACCTTTTCACAGTAAACTTAGCCCATCAGCGGTTAACACAAGGCGACAAAGCAATAAAATCATACTAGTTAAAAAGTTGAAGTCTCTATGAGTACGACACACCCATCTTCTCTGCAACTTGCACATTCAATATTCTATTCCCCAAAAAAGGATTTTCCAACTCATGCCACCACACTTGGGAGTTTGGAGCACCAATCCCAGCTAGAGTGAGAGTGGACATTTAGTGAGAGGCTGTGTCTTTGGGAGTCGACCTCTCTCCGCTCTGTCTGTGTACATATATATATGTATTTACGTGTGTGTGTTTAGAGAGAGAACGAGCTTGATCTGTTTGATGTGTTCGCCACCTAATTAACCTTTTTCTGGGACCGTCAAATCCTTGTGCCTCAAACTCTCTCAAGGACTCCAAGTGGGACATTTTTGGGTTTTTGAGGTCCTACTATCTCCCACTTGCTGCGCTTCGCTCGCTCTCTCTCTCTCTCCCCCTCCCTCTCTGCTAGCGTCTCTTTCCTTTCTAAAATAGCACCACAAGCACCCCTTCCCTTTTCTCTATGTCCTATCCTCTTCCCTCTATTCAAAGAAAGATCCATCTTTTCATCATCTGCGTATTGGTTTATTCTTGTCTAAGGCGAAAAGATCAAGTTTTCGATCCCTGTACTACCTTCAAGAGTAAAGTCATTGTTGCTCTGAAAAAGGATGGTGCTTTCTTTTGACCAAAGCATCTGGGTATTCTTGATATTGGGAAAGATGAAGTAGGTATTGCTTGCAATGGTGGTTCTGGCTACTTGAATTTGTTGATTGCTTTGGATTCAGTTTTGGGATGTGAGGCAAAAAGGGGTTTCTAGTTTGGTTTGAAGCTTCTGTTTTCGAGTCGGTTTATTCTACTGATTCAATTTCATGCTCAGTCGAAAACAGTGGATCGGTTTATGGCCAGATTTTTACTTCTTTAGCATAGCATACTTTAATTGCTTAGCTAGATAGTATGAAGAACATTCTTAAGAAGCTCCATATCATGCACCATCAATCAGAGAATGCAGAGGGGTCAAGTTCATCAAGGGGCAACAAGACCGCTGATACTTCAACGTGTGATAAGCTTTTGCATTCCAAGTCACATGAGCATAAGCCCTTTTCAGGTCTTTCAAATTGGTTGAATTCAGTTGCTAATAAAAAAGGTCCAAGTCCACCGTCGTCTTCTAATGTGGCTGGAGTTGAGAGAACGGAACCATCTGATTCGATCAGTAGTAGCGGATACGATGTTGTCTCAGATGCAATGAGGCCTGATTCAGGGTCTGCAACTTCACGGGATCCTGATATCGAGGAGGAGTATCAGATTCAGCTGGCTTTGGAAATGAGTGCGAAAGAGGATCCTGAGGCGGTTCAGATTGAGGCCGTTAAGCAAATAAGTCTTGGTTCTTGCGCTCCTGAGAATACAGCAGCTGAAGTTGTTGCTTATAGATACTGGGTAAGTTTGTCTCTTCATAATTAACTGCCTAATCTGTTTGAACTTAATTTTCCATACTCATGCTTTACATTTCATTAATCCATACTTTAGGTGTGCTTGTCTCGAACACTTTCTAAGAAATGTACATGGCTGGCATAGTTATTCCTTGTTCATCAAAAATTTGCGACCGTGAATTGGATTTGATTGGTTAGAGTTGTTTAGGAACAATCATGGAGCCATGATAAAGGTCATTTAGATATTTCAGGAGTTGGACAAAATTGGTGATTGTGGTATTACCTTTCACGATGTAGAACATTCAACAAATTCAACGACAAGACATCGACCATTGAGATAGCTTATAGTTCTGGTACTTTGTTATACCCTATTGTCGAGAATCGCTATTGATATTTCTTTGTCTCAGTCTCTGTGTTGATATTATTGAATGTATCTTCATTCATCTTCCGAGAGACAGCAGAGATTATTATAACAATTGTTGACTTGTACATGTTGATTAATTTCTGTTGCTTATGATTCATCATTTCTTAGGATGAAAATAGATCCTAAGGATGAATCCAGCAAAGTAGATGCAGTAAAGTGAAGCAATCTACCGTTGTTTATTAACATGTCTTTAAGTTTGTCATAGATTGTTTCTACACACAAGATATTACTCTGTGATTAAAACTCAGTTGTGAACTGGTTGTGGCAAACAACAAAGATTTTAATATAATTGTAACTAGTCATTCTTTCTTTTCTCTTCCAAAATCAGTTTATGGCTTCCTATTGTAGTCCTTTCACCTTATGCTTGAACATCCCTTATTTTAATATTAGTTTACCTTTATTGTATGTGGCTAGTTCTAGAAGTAATTCGGGTCCAAAAGAATAATGCTTTTCAAGCAGAAGTCTTCTGTTTGACATTTGTTTTTCAAACTTTTTTAGATTTATGTCTGTTCCTTTCTAACCTATCTCATATCGTAGATTTATCCATGCTTCACAGAATTACAATTCTCTTAGTTATGATGACAAGATCTCGGATGGTTTTTATGAACTCTACGGAATTTTGACTGATACTGGGTCAGAAAGAATGCCTTCCCTCATTGATCTTCAAGGAACACCAGTCTCTGACCGGGCAAACTGGGAAGCTGTGCTGGTCAACAGGGCTGCTGATGCTAATTTATTGAAACTTGAACAGAAGGCATTCGAAATGACTGTCAAAGTAAGAGCCGAATCTTTAGTTACTATTGACAGTGATCTGGTGCATAGGCTTGCAGTTTTAGTTTCTGATTACATGGGTGGAGCAGTTGGAGATCCTGATAATATGACAAAGGCATGGCGAAGCCTTAGCTACAGTTTAAAAGCCACTCTTGGTAGCATGGTTTTGCCGCTTGGTTCTCTTACAATAGGACTGGCTCGTCATCGTGCTTTGATGTTCAAGGTGCGTGCTGAATTTTCCATTTGTAAGATAAAAAGGTACTATTTGCACTATTATTTACTTTCTGTACCGAAATGACTAATTGTTGGACTGGTCATTGATCATTCTACAACTAGTTTCAGATTGAAGATGCATCCGTTCTTGGGTCTCTTCCAATAGCTTAAGCTTTTAAGTTGAATATGGTTTATTAACATGATATCAGAGCCATGTGTGATCAAGAGGTTAAGCTTTTGAATTGAATGGCTTCTTGATATCAGAGCTGTGCTATTGTCATGTTATGCAGAGCAGGGAGCATGAGAAAAAAAGGATAAGAGATTGCACCAATATCTGGTGTGATTTTTGTGTGCATGATAATGTGATCATCTATTTACTACCAGACTAAAAAATGAGTTAGTTTTATTGGTATTCCAATTTGATTAAAGGTTTTGCACATCCATAACTCTATCTTGAATCAAGTGTCATTACTTATTGGAAAATAGCAAGACACTCTCTTGGGAATGTGATAGTTCAATTGACCATTCGGCTATAAATCTAATTTCTAACAAAAATGATGCCAAGATTTCCTGCTGTAGAAAATTTTCTCCATGAACTTTGTTGCACTCAGTAATGACTCCCTTTCTCTTCTAATTGCATAAACCTGGTTATTTTGTTGGTGGCTTTGCTAAGTGAAAACTAAATGAAAAGGCCAGCATCACAGCCCATTTTACTTACTTCTAATGTTGACAAAATCCTCTCGAGGTTCTAACTCGATTAGTGGCCTAGGCTTAGTGATACACAACACATCTCAAAGCTTCAAAAACTCATGTGTGGTAATACCATTGCTAACTAATCGAGTTGCAACTAGTTTCACTAGAAATGAAACAACACTGAACTCGTTTCCTAATGTTGGATTGATGGCTTGTGAAGCAGGCTAACTTTTTTTTTTTCCTTAGGAAACATAGACAAAAATTTGCAAAATTTTCATCTTGAATCTCAATCGTTTAAGAGAGAGCTATAAAATACGAGATGTTCCTTTTATTTCTTGAATGGAAATCTACAATTTGTACTTAATATGGTCATAAATTTCTTCCCATGTTAATACTTGGCAAGTTTTTATTTATTTTCATGGGCAGTTATTCAAATCAATCTTTATGGATGATTGCTATTATTGCTATTGCTGGCCTTGGAAGTTGATGAATATCCTTGAACAGCCTAGAATGGTTTAGGAGAACCAAACAAACCCACAAGCAATTAGCTACAGAAAACGACGATAATCATTACATTTCCCACCCCCTCTACATATAACAGAAATTGTAACAAACCAGGAATATTCCCAAATAACAGAATGGCTCTTATTTAGCCACCTGTCCACTGGTCCCAGGAAGTTTATTCTTCCTTTTACGTTGGAATACCAGTCCGTACCTTCTAGACGGATTTGTTTTTTCATCAGAAGTTGGTATAGACACAACATATACAACAATAATTAACATTTTTTCAACTTTTCTATATCTTTTTTTCTCTCATGGAATTCAAACAGCTTGTTCGCCTTGTCCAGATTATCTTCAACATTCCAATGTCCTAATAGCATAAGCTATATCCCGAGCTTTCTGATGTGGCTTTGGTAGGGATTGACTATTCTGAAGTTTTCTTGACTCTTGTACATGGACATATGTATGTAGGTTTTGGCAGATACTGTGGGCATTCCATGCCGATTGGTGAAAGGACATCAATACACTGGTGCTGATGATGTAGCTATGAACTTTGTTAAAATTGGGGATGGAAGGTATTCATGATATTATGATGACATATATTATACATTTATTTTGGCTAAACGTTGGGTTTATTTGGGATGTACTTCATTGACTGCAAAAATTAATCATTATGTTAATGAGTATGATGCTTATAGCTTATTGTTTGTTTGAGAGTGAAATAAACCAAGATCCTCTATAATTTGGTGTTTCTTCAAAATCTTCTTTGTGGTATGAATTTAACTTTGAAGGTCCTGGTAGTTAAACAGTTACAAAATAATCTGATTGTTAGTATTTCATTTATAATTAAAACTTTCTTCTCATTAGTTTTGCTGAACAAAACCGACGGCTAGTAACATGCTATTTGAATTACGACATCTTAGAAATAGAATTTAAGACCACATTAAAATACTGGAAAATGGATCAATTTTACCAATTGTTAAAGCATAAGAACATGTGGAGTTCAATTAACAAGGTTTTTTTTTTTTTGAACACCAAATCTCGGAGGATTTCGTGTGTGTAACCCTAAATTGTAGCTGTAGTTTTAAAATGAACAGGAAAATTGCCTTGTATAGGTAAAAACATTTACTTAAAAAAAAGTTTGCTTATGTTGGGCCTACATATTTTGGTTACTATAGTTTTCTTAGAGCATTTGTAGCCTCTTGGACATATGATATTTCATTGGAATATCAGAATGCAGTTTAAGTTATGATAATCTGAATTTCAGGGAATACATAGTTGATCTAATGGCAGATCCTGGAACTCTTATTCCTTCAGATGCAGTTTGTTCACATATCGAGTATGAGGAATCTTATTGCTCTGCTATTCCTTTTTCTAGAGAAGTTGATTCCTCTCACATAACTTCTTTTAGCAGTGGAATAGGGAGTTACTCTGAGGAGCATTCAGATGCATCTGAAAAGAAATCAAGATCTAGGATAATTCCTGCTGTTATAAACCGGTCTGATGGATACACAGGTTTTAGAAGGCCAGCTAAAGATGAAGAAGAATCCAAGATGGTGTCCAATGATTTAAGAAAATCTTCCAGTGTAGAGAAGGCTTTGCTGAGGGAGCTTCCTGGGAGGCCAAGTTATCCTTACTCGCATGGACGATCACCTTCTTGGACTGAAGGTGTTAACTCCCCTGCTGTGCATAGGATGAAAGCCAAAAATGTCTCACAGTATGTATTTGATGCTGCTAAAGATAATCCCCAACTAGCACAGAAACTTCATGATGTACTGCTAGAAAGTGGGGTTGTTGCTCCAGCGAACCTGTTCAGGGACGTTTATCCAAAACAGTTGATTTTATCAAATAGTGAGGCCAAACCTCCAGTTGAAGTTATGGATCACACACCTAAGATAAATGAAACTCAAGATCTCATAAAAGATCAAGATGATGTTGGCCATGCTCGTTGTTTACCTCCTCTGCCACCTCAAAGAGTGCCCTCCAAAATAATCCATTCTCCCAGCCAGTCTGAGCAACTTAAACCCGTGGAAGTCCTTGGTCTTGGGCCTCCCTTAGAATTAAGGGAGTTTGCAGGATTACCTTTATCATTGCAACCTGAAGTTACTCCTGTGCAATATGCTAGAAATGTTCCTGTAGCTGCAGCAGCAGCTGCTGCTGCAGCTGTTGTAGCATCTTCTATGGTTGTTGCTGCAGCAAAGTCGAGCAGTGACACGAATCTTGAACTGCCAGTGGCAGCTGCTGCTACTGCTACTGCTGCAGCTGTAGTGGCAACAACAGCAGCTGTGAGTAAACAATATGAGCAGGGAGCGAGAAGCGATGGAGATGCAGATAGTGGTCAATATGAGCCACGTGGCAGTGGGGACAGGGGTAGTGGAGGCCGTGGTAGTGGGGACAGGGGTAGTGGTGGCCAAGGTAGTGGCAGCCGCGAACGTGATGCTTTTGGGGAAACCTTTGAAGGCGAGAGAATATCTGATAGATCTGTGGGTAATGAAAGCTCCAAATCTGAAGTTGCAATGGAAGATGTGGGTGAGTTTGAGATTCAGTGGGAGGAAATTACACTGGGTGAACGTATTGGACTTGGTAGTGGCCTTTTCATATTTCATAAATTTTGCTTCATGTTTCATAAATTTTGCTTCATGTCAAGTTATATATCTCAATGCAGTGGATACCCTTATTCAATAGCTAACTTAGCATTTCAATATGCCCTTTCATTTGCAGGATCTTATGGAGAGGTATATCGTGGAGACTGGCATGGAACTGTGAGTATTCTTATATAACCTTGAAGTTTGGCTTTGGCTGGTCAACAGTGCATGTCTGCGCTAACAAAATGTCAGCAGTTCTAATATAGCAATAGTACATGAAGAATGAGATCTTTACTCTGATTAAGACTCCCTCGCTTCCATTTAACATGGACTTGAGGGGACTGGTTGTCAACCAGCCACTATGCTGTTCCTTAACCTCAAAATGCTAAAGCTGCCCTAGCTGCCATAAATGCAAGGATTAGAAATTTTAAGAAACCATTGAGCTCAAGAACTTAAATTGTTCATGAATAAATAAATATTTTTCATATAAAGGCCCCCACAAGAAGTGTGAACAAATTACAGATCCCTATAGAAGAGGTAAAGTGGCTTGTGCTCTAGAACTTTCATTGATGGAGGTTCTAATATCGTGTTAAGAAAACTGTTCAACCTAGAAGTTTAATTTGTTGGGTGAGGCTTAGGAATGGATGAAATATCCATCTTACAAGAATAGTCATGGATCAGTATGATTTGTATATTTTACATATTATATAGTAGTACTCTTCCTTCTGAACCCTTTGATTCTGCATTCAATTTTCTGACAGAAAAAAATTCATATGGATTTAACTTCTTAATCTGTCAATAGATGGTGTTGTATATGTAATTAACTCTAAATATTTTTTGTAATTAGGAAGTTGCAGTTAAGAGGTTCTTAGACCAAGACATCATGAGTGACTCACTTGAAGAATTCAAAACTGAGGTACAGCTTTCTCTCCTCGCTTTGCCTATCATAGCAATATCTTAGTGTTTCGCAAAGAAAAAACTTGGATGGATATTTCTGTAACATTTATTTGATGGAGTTGCCTCGTCCTTACTGACATTTATTAACATAAATAGTGCAAATCTCGAGGGCCTTTCATTTCTTTTATCTCTAAAATATGTGTAGTGGGGCACCCTAGATATTTCTCCTATTATTGACTTGGTTCAGCAGTTCTGTCTATGCATCTTACTGCTATGTTGAAATGCTTTAGTAATTTAAGACATGAGAAGTTTACAACATATAAACTTATATATTTGATCTTTTTTGGCTCCAAATTCAGCCAAACAAAGTCTTTGTTCCAAGCCACTACTGCCCTAATGCTTGGTCAAGGACTAATATTTTTGAGATCTTGGGTAACCTGTATGTGCTAGGCAGACATCAAATTGCTAATGATTCCAATGGTTTGCTGATCTGAAATAAATTTGGCACATATTAATGTGAACTTCCACTAGTCAAAAACTTTTTGCTAAATTGCTTCTGATTTAAATTGCAAGGTCCGAATCATGAAAAGAGTAAGGCATCCCAATGTGGTTCTCTTCATGGGAGCAGTAACTCGCGCGCCAAATCTTTCGATTGTGACAGAATTTCTTCCTAGGTATGCTGACTTTCTTTTACTTTGTTCTTTCTGATGCTATCACGGTGTTTTCTGAAAGTCAAAAAATTTGTGACTTATATTTTCTTCTTTTAGGAGGAATATTATGGTTTCTAACTACAGTAATGGCAGTATCATATCATGACATTTGCATTTTCAGAGGTAGTTTGTACAGATTACTTCATCGGCCTAATAACCAATTAGATGAGCGAAGGCGTTTGAGGATGGCCCTTCATGCTGTATGAATTTCTCCTGATCTACTCATCTTCAATGTCAATTGATATAGACCTTTACTTTATGTATTCATTTGGATATTCTGTTCTCTACTTGACTGAAATTTCAGGCTCGGGGAATGAATTATTTGCACACATGCACTCCGACAATAGTACATCGTGATTTGAAGTCCCCAAATCTTCTAGTTGATGGAAACTGGGTTGTGAAGGTTGTTTGTCTATCTTTACTTCGGCAGTGTTGAACACATCTTGAGATTCTCATAGTCTGTGTAGACTAATGCACTATCACATGGAATTTTTTTCTTGTCATCTTAGGTATGTGATTTTGGGTTATCACGGATGAAGCACAGCACATTTCTCTCTTCACGATCAACTGCAGGGACGGTAAGCTCCTCTTAAAAGCACAGCACACTTCTATCTTACCTTAGTTTCTTCTGAATTGATTATTATTTATTCATGGTTTTGATTTCTTTATCTATCTTATCTTAGTTTCTTCTGAATTGATTATTATTTATTCATGGTTTTGATTTCTTTAGTATCACAATTTGGTTTTAATTTGGAATTGAATACCATTAAATGTGTCATAACATGTTCCGGATGCTATTTCACTTCCCGAACTTAATCTACTAATGAAACGATTGAATTGAAAAACTTTACGCTGCTCAATGTAGTATGGAACCTGTTTGAAAAGTGACTTGCTTGAATACTAATCTGTTTGTAATAAAGAAATCATGAGATATACATAACGTTTGGTCTTAGTTAATTGTTTCTTGATACATAACATTTTCTACCTGGCTTGAGTTGTTTCTTGACAGTGTTGATACTTCAATAAAAGCACTCTTTAACCTTTTTTTTTTTCCATTTAACCATTGTACGTTGTTCTGCTTACATGTTTATACATTCATGCTTGCTATATTCCTGATGCATTTGCAAGCTCAAATAATTTATAGCACGCTCTAACATATAACAGATGGCACCAATGAGATCTTTCTACTGATGCACAATTGTCTCCTGTTAGGACAAGCAAAATTCTTCATGATTTTTTAGTATAAGCTTATAGAAGGCTGATCATATTTATCTATTTGCAGTCTTCCTGTTTAGATTGCTTATGTTTGAGCTTTGTTCTTTGCATGTTTCAGTATCGGCTATGCTTTACAGAGTTCAGCTTTTTTTATTTGGTCAGTTATTTTAGCTGTAATAATATAGTAAATTTCATGCCAAGCAGTGACCTTTAAATTTGTAGAGAAGCTATTCGTTTTAGTTTCCCCCGACGTGAAAAAACCTAAATTTCTTAAGGTCTCATCTTGTATGCTTGCTTGGTTATAGACAAGAGTCCCAAGAACTAAATTAAGTTTTGGTTTTATTGGTTTTAAGGCTGAATGGATGGCTCCAGAAGTGCTACGAAATGAACCTTCAAATGAGAAGTATGCACTTTTATCCAACAAAAATGTTGCATTTGGTTGGGATTAGTTTATAGTTTTCTCTCAAAGTTGTGTAAATGAATGATCATTTTGCAGGTGTGATGTATATAGTTTTGGGGTTATACTCTGGGAGCTCACTACATTGCAACAGCCATGGGAAGGAATGAATCCAATGCAAGTTGTTGGTGCTGTTGGATTTCAACATCGTCGTCTGGATATTCCGGATGATATGGATCCTGCAATTGCTGATATTATTAGGAAATGCTGGCAAACGTGAGTGTTTTGGTTGCTTTTTGTGCGAACTATTCGCAAGATAACAGATTTTGTTTTTGAGATTCTGACAATTTGGACTAACCTCCAAGGAAAAACTCTTGCTTCTTTTAATAATTATTTCCATTGCAGTTGAACCTTTCCAAAAACTAATGATTGGAATCTCAGTTCCACTAAGCCGAAAGGCGTGAATTCCCATTTATGAAGAAGTGACTTCTTTTCTCATTTTCAGTTTTTGTCAAATCTTTTTACTCATCTCTGTATCATACAACTTGTTTCCCTTTTCATTTTGGTTTCAGAGACTTTCTGCATTTGACCTTAACATGCTTATGTGCAGTCATTTAACCAAAATATATTTGTGCTGTAGTTCAATTTGTTAGATTTATTTTGTCACTGAGTTTTTTGTCTGTTTCAACTTTGATGATGGGCTGCATAGGTTTGCATTGTATAAACAACTTGTGCCACTATAATTGGTGGTAGGTTGTATGTTCTTTAATTTGTCTTCTGTAACTCCCAAAGAATTTACCAAATTCATTTTTGATCGAAAATGATATATATCCACAAAACGAAGAGCACCAGTACTAGTCGTGCTAAAGGCTGTAAAACATGTTCCAGCAATGGAATTTTGATATGTATTATACAAACTGCCTGTGGTTGTATGTTTCTTTACTGCTGCTGATATGATATATCTGTACTTTGTTGAAGAGTATGTATTTGTTTAGTCAGAGGTAAATTGACACTGGATTAATGACTGATGTTTCAAATTATAGGGATCCAAAATTGAGACCAACATTTGGGGAAATCATGGCAGCTTTAAAACCATTGCAGAAACCCATTGTTGGTCCACAAGTGGCTAGAAGAATTTTGCAAGAGAGGGGTCAGCGATCACAAGAAGTAGAAGAATAGGCATGCTAAATATAGGAACTTACGGATGCAGTTCACTGGATTGCCAGATCATGGAGACAAGGGTAAATGAGGTTGGTTAAGGATAAATGGCTCACCAACATATTGAGACTATTGTGATTCTTTTTTGTTTTTCTTTTTTGGGTTATATTCTTGTGCAGCAAATCTCAGGAGGGTTTTAAAAATTTGTTTTTTTGTAAAATATTTCATTTCAAGTTGTAATCAATGTGTTGAGTTTTTGGATGCCATTAAATTACTCAACTGAAGAAGATGAAAATCATTTTGGCCCCTATAAAGAGATTTATATTCGGCACTAATCATAGCATGCATTGCCTAAATGGTTTTGCATTGCAGCTTTTCATCTTTATCGTTGAAATTGTTGATCAAGTCCAATTTCAGTTTTGCTGAATAAAAATTTAAGTAAATATTTAATTGATGTTTGCTAATTTGGTGAGAGGATTCCGTAAAGCTCCCTTTCATTGATAACAGTATTACGCATATTCCTCTCTCTTTCAGGATTTAACTTGAACGAACCAGAAGGCACTCTTACCTCTAATGCCATAAACATGAATCGTAGTCTATCATGTTGTTGGTACCAATATCTTATTACAGCAATGTAATGTGTAGCTGCAATTGCGCGCAATACATATCCTTGACATAGTGATAGAATTATGCAGTATCTGTATTAGCTTGAATAAAGAATTGTTGTTTCAGTTCAGGTTCATTTCCAAGCAAAAAAGGATAAGGTGGGAATCAATTACTAAATCCTCCATCTTATCCTAGACAAGATAGTATCTTGGTAGCCTGAAAATGGCAACTTTCTTTTCATCTTGACCTTTTCTGGTCCGACCAAACAATAACCGATCGCTTTCAACAACAAAGGCCAACAATTTCTATCATCAATGTAGAGACTACTGACTGGATTGCCTCCAGCTTAACAAGGCACTTCGGGCTCAGTGCTGGCCTTGCGTGGGCTGCTTTTCTCGTATTTGGTTTGATCTCAGAACAGCTTAAGACCCAAGAAGCAGCAAACACAAGGTTTTTAGTTCACCTTTGTCTGTCTACTAACCGATGTTCTTGTGTTCTTGTGTTTAATGCATGTGTCTGTAGTATGTGATCCTCTATGATTTTGTTGCATAAACTTAAAAGAGTAGTAATATTTCATGGTGGTAATAATTGTGGAATCTATTAGCTGAAACTCGAGCTCCATTGGTAATAATTCCTTTCCCTGAAGGCATGCACTTGGCTTCCAGTCCAGTATAAGATTGCAAGTGTGGAAGATGGTTGTCATTATGTCCTGTTTGAGGAACATGCATGTTACTGAGCATGTTAAAATCTAAACTTGCCCACGATTAACTCTTAAGCTACATGAACTTATGCAGAAACGTTGAGAATCAGGAAGAGATAGTATTGCCTAATGGCATAAGGTACATGGTACATGCTTCTCAAACTCACACCTTAAGCTATTAAAAGTTGAAACATACATACCCAACTTCAACCCTACGATTGGAAACAGGTAATATGAGCTGAGAGTTGGCGGAGGCGCATCTCCAAGACCAGGAGACTTGGCAGGGATTGATCTCAGGGGACAAGTACAAGCAAGTGGAGAGATGTTTGTCGACAAATTTGGTAGAGAGAAGAAACCATTGGGTCTGGCCTTATAACAAAGGAATGTGTGAAGGGATAGAATATGCATTGAGATCAATTAACTCAGGACGTAGAAGGAGAATTGTAGTTCCTCCTGGCTTGGGATTTGGAGATACTGGTGCAGACCTGGGTACTGGTGTGCAAATTCCACCCTCTGCCACTGCTGAGTACATTGTTGAAGTTGCAACACTCTAAAATTTACCAGCTTGAAGTTGCAACTGTCATGCTTCCCCATGTAAAAGCAAATTCAGAGGTTCTGAGTTAGAAAATTCAACCATTAGGCTCATATGTTATCACTTATTTTTGTAAATTTAAATCCCTTAAGAACGAAATTGAGAAACCTCAAAAAATAGGCTCTCCAAATCCAATACTTATGGAAGATTTTACAGGTGAAACCACAAAATTAGTGATCTAACACTTGGAATCAATTTCGCACTAATTGTACCACCTTGACTGAACTTGGATTCCTTTTTACCCATAAGAAAATGTAAGAAAATAGTCATCCGAGCATTAATCTGCCGAATCTTTTCCTTCTCACTTTCCATTCCTAAGCATCTAAGTCCTCTGACGCTTAAAGCCTATTTCATAATTCTTAATCATCAGCAATAGAATAACAGAGGCCTTCGAAATTAAAAGAAGTCAATGCCCAATTGGTCTAAAACAAAGAAAAGTTCGTAACTTTCACAAACACGAACGCTGGACATGTCTCAGCCTCAGAAACAGATAGGACTCTGATATTATTGAAAGAAGAAGAATGCACAGAGTCGCTGATACATACACAGTTGAGCAGCTGGCAAAAACCAACTCCTTTTTTGTCACCGAAATAGTCGTTATTCCTAAGTAATTATCTTAGACAGGAGTATTTGCTGTCTTCTACCCATCCAAATGGGAACCGTTATAGACTCTCATTTTCTCGCTCTCACTGCCTTTGTCACTGTAAGTCATGCCTTTTCCTTTGTCTTTCTGCTGAGGCTTGGAATTTATTGCATGGGTTGGTCTTCTTTGTAGTTGTTGATGTCGTTGTTGCTGCTGCAGGTGGGTTATCAGTTTATGTTCTTTATAATCACTGCTCTTCTCAAGTTTGATAAAGTCACTGACTTTGCTGGTAATTCGCTTCCATTAGTTTTTCTGGTTTGGTTATTCTTTTCTAGGTTCGTATTTTCTATGTTTTCCTGCCAATTGTGTTGATGGATTGGCTGTAAATTTCGTTCTTTTCCATATTCTTGTGGTTCTAGTTAAGAGGAAAACAGGTTTGTTAAGAAATGGCTCTTCTTCTTTCTTTTTTTTTTTTTCCCCTAATATCAGGAAGCACGAATTTCATCATACTTGCTGTGTTGACTCTGGTTGTAAAAGGGTCATGGCATTTCAGACAGGTGAATGTCTCTTCTTGCAAGTTCACAATTGGTTTAACATTCCAGTGTCAATCTATCTAGACTTATGGAAAGTAGCGATCATATATTAGTAGTTGTACGATGAATCGTTTCTGAATTCTGTGAAGTTGGAATTGCTTGAGGAGAGCTACCTGCAAAGTTTCTAACATTCTTTTAATCCATTCTGCACATTAAATTTCTTTCTCGTTTTCTTTTAGTTAGACGATTGGTGTTTGTAAACATCTCTTGTATGTTCTATAGCAATTGTCTTATTTTATATCAAAGAAAAGTAATATATTAGGTCTACATTTTTTTCAACTTTCTTGGACTTATTTAAATGAATATTGTAATGGAACAAGCAATTTCTTACAAAGTGGAGCAGAATTGCTCTATACCTTCATGAAGTTCTCTCCGTTGCCTCTGAGCAACAAGTAAAGATGGAAGCAGCCATTAATGTTACAGTTGCTGAAACATTTTTTTCTGAACCATGAACTTCATTTTATCATTCATAATCATAGTGTTGTATTTGTTGAATTGTGTGAATTATATTGAGTCTTGTTTAGTTTTCACCTCTTATACAGTGCAATGGTTTCCTCATTTGATATTCCTCCTCTAACTGCAGGTAGTCTTAAGTTTGCTTGTCATAGTATGGGGTTTTCGTCTGGGATTGTTCCTATTGATGAGGTACTATTGACAAGGCATTGTTCTTGGCCTGTATGCTATGCTTCTGTCAGTAAACTCTAATTTTTAGATTTTTTAACCTTCAGGCTTTCATAACATTATTCCAAAAGAATAATTTTCATAAAAAACTTTATTCTAAAAGAAATATGAGTTTTGAAGTATGCTGGATGAGTGGGGAGTAGGTTTGGCTTGCAAAATTTACTTTTACACAATTGCACAACACCAGTTTTTTCTTTTCTTCAATTATTCAAGGCTTTCAGACTCGGATCAATGGGGTAATGATCCATCAAACTATCATAAGACATCAACTCTGAACAACCAATTGAAGCTAAAACTTTCATGCTTTGATAGAATGACATATTAGATGGTCCTGCATCACCTCGATTCAACCATTTTTAAGAAAATATGCTTCTGCTTGAAGGTAGACATCTATGTTTTTGCACGTGAAATTATACTTATGGTAAAATTGCTACTAATTGACTCTGGATTTTGTTCTTGAATTCTGGCTCTGAAATGTTCTATACAGAATAATTCAATGGGGAGAGGACAGACGTTTTGATGAAATGCGTAACAATTTGGGGAAACTAGCAGTCTTCTGGACATTTCAGGTTTTTGAACATATCCTTTTTTCTTTTTAGGAATACATCCATTTCAACATCTCGATACTTGATGCAGTTGTAGTTTGATGTTAACTTATGAAATCTCATGTGCTTAAACTTCCCTTCAGGCTATCTGGGTCTGGACTGTGAGCTTACCTGTAACAGTGGTCAATGCTAGCAATAGAAAGCCTCGTCTCAAGGCTGAGGATATCATTGGTTGGATAATGTGGTCCATAGGTTTTTCAATTGAAGCAACAGCTGATCAGCAGAAACTGGCATTTAAGAACTCCCCTGAAAACAGGGGAAAATGGTGCAATGTTGGAATGTGGAAATACACCAGGCATCCAAACTATTTTGGCGAGGTATGCCTTCTAGGCTTATGTACTATTAGTGTGGAGCGAATGTTGCACAAGTTTTCCTGTTAATGCATCTTAAAATCAAGTGTTGTTGTTACTAAAATAACTTTGAGGTTTCTACTTCCTTTTATGGAAGAGTATTACCAAACCAAAATATCACTTCACTATTTTCTCCTTTCAAAGTAGATTTATTTACTCCGCAGGACCTCACAGCATCCTTGTTAACAAAAGGATGAAACCTCTTTTCTCCTACTGGCTAGTTGATATCTAAATCACAACTGCAATGATTATGGTGGGGAAACTCACCCATATCACCAATTTTGAAGATTTATTCATAAAAATTAAGATTTCTGTAGTTTCCAAGTTAGTTTGGATTTTAAAGGGGAGGGTAAGTGCACTGGCTGGCTACATGGTAGAAGTTCATCTAAGGAATGAAACCTTAAATGCAGTAATTGCTCATTGATTTATCAAAAATGAGGAAGTAGCAAGTTGAAGTTTTCCCTTTAGTATTGGAGTTCTGCTGGAATATTCTACTAAATAGTCCATATACTCTCAAACTCAACATGACTTTCCTTGGTGTTCTCTTCTAGAGAAGGACTAAAAATGTTGCTTCTCAGATTTTCCTTTGGTGGGGAATTTTCGTAGCTTCCGCTACTGTGCTTGAAGGTGCCGAGTGGCTTGTAATAATTGGCCCGATCTTCCTAACACTCTTGCTTCTTTTCCTCAGTGGGATACCTTTACTTGAGGTTTGCTTCTCCTTTCTTAATATTATATCTTTATACCATAATTTGGTTAAGAAATTCAGTATATGCAACATACTGGAACAGGAATCTGCTGACAAAAAATTTGGGAATGTGGCTGCATACAGGGCGTATAAAAGAACAACAAGGTTAAACTCATTTTCTTCTTTGTTTTCACTATTTTCTTTTCTGGAGGAAATCTTAACGATAAACCAACTTGCTGTTTTTCAGCCCTCTTATTCCACTGCCCCCATCAATTTATGGGAACTTACCTTCATGGTTCAAAACAATATTTCTCTTCGAGTTTCCTATGTACAATCGCAATCTTCCCAAAGAAGAGTCAACATGGTGAGATTCGACAACGGTGCTTTAATTATGTATGCAAACCCAAATTGATCCATTGTGCATTTCTCATAATAATTGGTGTATAATGGACTTATTACATTAATTCATCCAGCTTGAGGTGGAATTGCTTATTGTGAAGGCAGGATTTAGAGTTATTGCTATGTTTTGCTTGTCGACTGCTTTTTATTGCAGGCCTTTTTTTTGACACAAAAGCACATTGCTATTTAGATGTGTGTGCATGTAGCGCTCATCTTTGGTTTTTCCTACTTTTGCCCTTCCATTCTTGGTTTCTTTCTTTTGCCTCATCTTCCTACTTTATTCAGAATGTTCATATTCATTGGTAGATTTTTTCTTAGAAAAATTTGGGACTTCTGATAAAAATAGCCCAAATATTTTGAATAAAATTTATGCAACTTAGTGACAATCAGAGCTTTAGATATGGATCTAAATTGGTCAAGAGAAGGTAACTAGTACCCAAATGGGATTGGATATAGGTGCCGGCTTCTTTTGTCTAATGATATGGATGCTTTCTAGCAATGAAGAGATTGATGAAAACATAGTTTACTGGATCAGATTAGGGTGACTTAAATGAAAAGGTACATTAGGAGTCTTGTGTGACAAGATGCCACTCAAACTTAAAGGTAAATTTTATCGCGATTAGGCCACCATGCTCTATAAGGCGGAGTGTTGACCCATCAAACAAGTGCATAGTCTTAAGCTAATGGTGACGGAGATGAAGATGCTCGATTGAATGTGCAACCTTACTAAAAGAGATAAGGTTAAGAATGTAATGGTAAGAGACAAATTAAAAGTAGCTACTATTATTGAGAAATTAAGACAGACAAGGCTTAGGTAATTTAGACATGTTAAAAGGAGGTACCTAGACAATCCAGTGAGAAGATGGGAAAAGATCGTACTTAAAGACTGTAAGAAGAAAAAAGGGAGGCCTAAAAAGAATTGAGAGGAAGTGATAAAAAATGATATGACAGTGTTAGAACTTACTGAAGCCATGACTCGCAATAGAAAACTTTGCATATTAGTATTTAGATAAAATATCCCTCATAAAGAGATCATTCTAGTTTCCATAAATCTTTTAACTCTTTTCTCTTGTAGTTAGCCAATACTTATAAGCAGGTAGTAACTACCTGTTAGAGATTTAACCTAAACCCTTACCTAGCTTTCTTTAAATTATTTATTATTATTATTATTATTATTATTAATTTTCTCATTATCAGTATTATTTATTTATTTATTTATTTATTATTATTATTATTATTATTATATTTTATTTTATTTTATTTTATTTTATTTTATTTTATTTTTCCCCTCTCTTTATATGGGTCATTTGAAAGCAGCTTCTCTATTAGTTAAGGATAAGACCGTGTATTATCGGACCTCCTCAGATCCCACATTAGGGAAATTTTTACTAAATATTGTTGTTGTATGTTTCTTTTGTATAATCAGCTCTTTGTTAGGCCTGCTATTAGCAGCTTGGTCGCTTTTTGAAAACTATTTCTTCCATCCAATGTTAACAGGAAATGCTTGAAAATTCCTTTTAAGCTCGAATAAAATTGCCACCAAAATTGTGAAGGTTGCTTTGTGTTTAGCATCTTTTGCACAAGTTTTATGCTTTCTAATGATTGTTGTGTCATGTGCACAGCCTACTTGAGCTACCTGAAAGTTGATTGCTTAGGTTTTGAACTCTTGAGGTATTTCATGCATCATTGGTGTTGTCCTCAATTTTGGAGTTCATTTTATTACCATATTTGCTTATTTTTATTACCAAATTCTCCCTTTTTCTTGTGGCTTCGATCTAAATAGGATAGGCAAACTAGATTCCGTAAATTTTGGATTTAATTTTCACTAGTAGATTCTGCCTTTTGTATGGCTTAGTTCTAAAATAGACATCCGTTTTGTGCAAGGCATAGACGAGCTGGTAAGAAGTCCGGGACCGACTGAAGAATTAAACTTGAGACTTTGGAGTTGATAGTTCACTCTGCACAAGATGTGACAAAACTGTCCTTATTGCTTCTGATCTTTGTTTATGCTTCTGCCGTGAATAAGATGAGATCTAAGTTTTATCACAATTGTACCGTTTATCTTTTCAGTTGATTAAATAAAGTAGTGGTCTTATGTTCAAGTAATGGCATCCTTATTTAATCTGGCAATCAGATGGTACATTTAATCTGGCAATCAGGCATCTTCCACATGAAGTACAGACAAAATAGCGACAGATTTTGATTGGGGGGTGAAAAAGAGAAATTTGCATTTACGTACAACTTTTCTGCATAAGAAGATAGTTACAATTTACTACTGTTGACTAGGAGACCTTGGAGATGTGTCAAATTAAGGAAGACAAGACGCAAAAAAAAAAAAAAAAAACCAATTACAAGCCTGCAGTGTTATTGATGTTCTCCAAGGAAACCACAGCACCAGATTTAAACTCACTCGATGCTTGTGAACGTGACGTAAGAATATAAATGACCCAAAAGTGTAGGCATACAAGATAAACCAAAGACCATAATTTTGCAGCAGGATTTCTCCTTAAAAACACTGCCCCAGCCAAAAATATTGCATCTAGCTGCAGAAGCAAAGATCCCAGCTGTTTCTTTCCTGTGTGTATTTTTCCTTCAAATAATGGCCTCAACTTTGATTCAGACAAGTCCCTTGTTCCTGATTCTATATCGTTCGAGCTCATCATTGACTTATTTTCTTCCAGCAACCTTGCAACTGCCTGCAAAACCGTCATGAAAAGAAATGCAATGACAAAAATCAATTGGCCATCTTTTGTCGCCAATGGTAATAATATTGATACTTTGGTAAGATTATACCTCAATTCTAAAAAGAAGAGTTGCCTTCTCTGAGGAGAGAGCCTCAACCTGGTTAAATATGGAGATTTAAGCTGTTAGTATCGTATAAGCTTGTAATTGTTTTGTGAACATATATATAGCAGAACAATTGTGAATAAGTAAACCACCTAACATAAATCTCAATCATAGCTCTGCAACAAAATGAATCATAATTAATCATTAATCTCAAACCCTTGTTGATCCTTTAATATAAAGGTTGAAGTTTTGTAATCTTTTCCTGTCAATGAGAACAAGTGAAACACTGTTTTCTGAACATTAACATGAAAAGCAATCAAGTGCGCAGCTTTTGAAATCTTTGGACACAATAAGGTATATGAATTATTAAAGGAAAATGAAGATAGTTCCTCTGTTAGGATCTTCAGGAGAGAGAGAGAAGATTATTCTAGAAGGAATTAGTTATAACCGAATGTACCTAAGGGGGGGTCTATAAAGGGGTAGGCAGAGAAGAGAGAGGGAAGGAGAATATTTGTGAGAAAATAGTGACAGAAGGTTCATCACCTTCTGAGGAGCTTATTCAGCTCTGGTTAGTGAGGAGCATCTGCTCTGGTTAGGCACTACCATTCGGTAGTGATAAGTATTCTACGGATATATAGTAATAAGATAGAGGAACTCCAGTATTATAAGTCTAGAGTTCTAACAGTTGTTTTTATTGATATTTATGGGGAACTTCCTTGAGTGAAATTGTCTATACATTGTGCTTTGGTCATTAGATTTTTCAAGGTGTTTCCATTTTTTTCTTTAATCTCCTCATGATCACCCCTTTCAAAAATCCTTCTTATGGGTGTCCATTATATAGATTTCTTCATTTATGGCTTCCATAAGTATGAGACAGAAATGGTAATTTCCTCTATATTGCCACAAGGATCTAGTCTTTTAAGTTTTAGAGTTTCTAGAAGCTCTTTGTTTACCTCAATTTTAATATAGATCTTAGCATGGCTAATTCTTCCAATTGTTATTATATTTTCATCCACGAATATAGCTATACCAATGGAGTTGCTAGATAACTTAGACTTACTATGCTATAATATTCTAGTGGAATATGTTGAAATTGTGTCCAAATGGGGACTATTTTGGTCTTGGATATATTAAACTTCATTTTAGGTTTCCAAATATAAAAAATGATTGGCCTATAGCACCTACCTGAAGTACTTCAAATGAAAGGGAAATAACTTCTTTCTTTACAATTGAGTTTTAAGGAATGAATGATAGCTTGTGAGTTATGAGTAGGGCCAGTATCCCCAACAACTTACAAATAGGATCTTTTTGTAAAGGATGGTTTTGGAAATACCTGAATCTTATTGATTTTAGGAGTTTGGTTATAGATGTAAGGGGAGGTGAGTTGATTGGTTGAGGATCAAAGATATTGGCAAGAGAGGGGGTATAAAGGAGGGATTGCTCAAAAGTATGGGTGGCAGTTGAGGAGTAAGAGAGCTAGAAGGCCTAGAGTTACCAAGGATTAAGGAAGGGTGCAAAGGGGGAGGTGCTCTAAGCAAAGTGTTGGGCTGTCCAAGGATTAAGTTTTAGGGAAACATTGGCTTAAGTAAAAGCTATAATATTCAAAGGGAAAAGATTTAAACTATCATTTCTAAAAATAATAAAAATGAGGAGGGAGAGGAAATAAGTAAGGAATAAAGACAATATTGCCCATAGTGAAATTTCACTTAGAATGGAGGTAGAGATCGTAGGAGCTAGATGAAGAAAGATCAGTGTCAGAAGAGGAAGATAATAAGAGAACAAGAAGATGGAAGAGAAGAGGATTAAAGAAGAAAGACTGAGTGCAATCGAGAGACTAATCAAGGAAGCCTCTATGCTCTGATGGCTACCACTTTCTCCCTCTAAGCAAAACTTTCCTGCTCATGCTTCATCACTTATGTTTTCTTTTTATGGATGCTATCGATAAATCATAATCTACATCAAAATGAGTTAAACTATAATAAATCACATTAACCCCTCAAATATTTAACTTATAAGCAATGTCATTGATCCATTCAACAAAAATGGATCCATCTCTTATTAATTGCAATTCAAATCTTATTCCATCCAAAAACCTCTCCTTTCTTATATTCGACCACTTAAAATCATATATTTTAGAGTTAATTTTCTTTCTCCCTTTGTTAGCCTTGGATGCATATTTGATTGACTTTTTTCTTATTAGTTAATATTGTAATAACCGTAAGTGCAAGGTATAGCTTTAGCTAGTAATAGTTAGTATGGGTCAATCCTACGAAGACTATAAATACTAGTGCTTACCCTTCCCCTATTATCTATGAAGTGAATCACACGTTATTATAGTGCTTAAAATACGATATATGAATGCACAAGAAGGGGGGGTTGAATTGTGTGTTCCCCTTTTTGAAAACTCTTCGAAAACGTTTTGTTAAAAACAAAGTTCTTCTACAAAACAAAGTTAATCAAATCCTTGAAAACTTGTTTGAAATCTAAGTAAAAATGAAACTTTGAACAATAAG
>JAOSBK010000054.1:6868-22109 GCA_027568895.1 Erythroxylum shatona | reverse complement strand
AATATTTATTTTTTAAAATTTATATATCATATGTAATGCAGTGTTTTTGTCATTTACATTTGATAGTAATTAAGATGTGCATTAATCTTTGTATGTTTCTTTTAATGTATATATGGATGTTGCCTATATAATGAAAGAGTTTGAATTTACGTTAAATAATATTGGTAACGAAAGAATAAATTGTTACTCTTATTGTTACAAATTGTTGCGTAAAAAAATCCACTTTCTTGCCTTATAAAGACTTAAAAGTGTTGCAATATCTATTTAACGTGGTTGCTATAGTTTGAAACTAATGTGTTACCATAGTCAAAACTTAAAACATCATTTTTTTTATTTTGTTGCCTAATCAAAAAATTATGTTGCCTTATACTTATTACAACGCCTCTTCTTGTAACGATATGAATTATGTTCCCTTAATAAAAATGCAATGATAATTGTATTTTACCATAAGAAAATTACAAATTACCGATAGAAATAATATCGTAGATAATTAGCAACAAAAAATGATATTCCGTCGATAACATTGAAGTAAAAAATTGCATTTTGTGACTGAAAAAATATTCGTTGATAAAGGTAGAGGAAATTTATCCTAGAAATTTTTCCAACGAAATATAGCGATAGAAGAGCGATGGTCTTTGGTAAAATAGGCAACAATGCTTGACAGAAAAAAAGCGTCAGAGTGTACCGAAAGAAATTGTTTTCGTTAGTAATTGAAAGTTAAACGTCGTTATTTGCTTTGGCTTCAATGATTTAATACAAAGAAAACGACATCGTTTGGTTTAACTCCAAACGACGTTGTTTCGTTTAACCTTAAACCTACCTAACGTCCCCCTCCCCTCATCTATCGTCTTTTCTTTTTTCTTCTTTTTCTCCCATATCATCGTTAGTCGTCCATACTTCGCTCTTGTCCGTCGTCCATTATCTGTCATTCGTCATCTGTCATCCGTCATCTGTCATCCATCATGTGTGCTTTGCTCTCATCCATCTTCTTCAGTTAAGTGAAGGTTAGTCGTCCATGCTATAAACGTCCATTTTATTGTTAAATGCTTATATAAGAACATCGGTTTGAATATTGTGTGTTATTTGAACTGTAGTTGGTGAATAATGTGTTTGAATGTGTTTATGTTGGTAAATAATGAAAAAAAGCAGTGGTTTTGTTATTAGTTAGAGATGAATTCAGGGTTGCCTATGAATTGTTTGATGAAATGTCTCTTGGGGTTAAAAGTGATCCTTTTACCTTGAAGTATAGATAAACTTGCATCTAGCCACATTAAATAGAGCTTAAAAAAGATGGAATCTCAAATTTCAAACATAAATCAAGGTATGCACATGCCCCATATATATAATGGAGTTGTTTAAAGTTAGATGTGATTTGATTTATAATATTAAGAAAAGATTAAGGAAAAGAAAATTTGTTGAAAAAGATAAAATGTGACATTAAGTTATGTGCACAAAAGTAAAAGGCCTAAGATAAAGCAATATGCCCTTATGCAATAATATTTTCTTTTCTATACTAGTTCTTTCATTCTCTCAACCTTCTTTCAAATTGAATTAAAATGGTTTCATAATTTTTAATACTTGCTTTATTATGCATATTGAGATCACGTTATGGAGTTCATAAATTAAAATGATAAGGGAATTGATTACATTAACCACTAAATAACCAATTTTTGAACCCTTTCACTTTTCTTTGTCAAACTAAGGCTAAAGGTATGATAATTCAACATATAGTTACACCAATTTGATTATTATTTCATATTTACATGAATGATAGAAACAGTTACTAAAGAATTGAGAGGAAATGTGTATGCCTTGTCATTAACTTTGTGACTCTTAATGTTTTATCTTATTGAAATCGAAACTATTTTAAAATTTTATTTACTTTAATCTATGTTTGATTGACCATTTAGATCTTAGTTTGATAGCAAATAAAATATAAAAGAAAACTTCTAATTTTTGATGAGAATTGAAAGTGTTATTACTATATAAGAAAGACTTTTAAGAGTATAACTTGTATGCATTTTTAGGTTTAGTTAGAGGATGTGGATTATATAATGCTTTCTTTTCGATATGTGAGGGATAAGGAGTTCTCTTTATGTGACAGTGGAGCCTAACAAATAGTTTAGCATATGCTATCCTCTTTTAATGAAAATATGACTTAGGGGCTAATTATGCAAAAAATTGTCATGTAAGTAGAAGTTCTAACATTTAAAGGTTTAATTATTAAAAGAATTTATCAATTTTGATGAGAAATATATGATTTGAAACGAATATTATTATGTACTTAAAATTTTATTTCTATATTTAAAGTGATCATAACATGTGTGCTAAAGTTAGTTAGAAGGATATTTTCTTCCTAAAGTGTGAAGAAGGGTTACAAATTCACTTTATACTAACAGTGAATCAAGTTTGCTTGCAACAAGATTCTGGGGAATCCTTAATATATAATAAAGAGTCATTGTGCATAAAATAGATTTATGGACATTATTTAGTGGATAAGAATTTTTTGATTCTTAAGCCTAAGAAAGATTCATCATGAATAATGTTGTAGTTGTTGAAAATGAGGGATAACTTACAATCCTCCATCAAAGTTAGGATTGGAATTGAAGATAATACATGGTTATGTTTGGATAAATGGAGAGAGATAGGCCCTTTTTACCACATTCTTAATTATCATAACTTAAATTGCTTTTACCTTAAAAATGTCAATGTCAAATTGCTCATCAATGGAAGTGACTGATGTTTACTAATAGTTGTAAACAAGATAATGAATTTGTTGGTGCTTAAAATTTATTCTAATGTCACCTTAAATGTCTAAATTTTAAAAATTATTAATTGGGTCTTCAAATAATTTGAAAATCTTAACATTGGTGCCTATGTCATTTATGACTGATGAATTAGTGATAACTCTTTCAATATAATTGATGTAGCATTTCACGTGGATTATAATATTACTTAAAGTCTAAGTTAGTTCCCCTAAATAAGTGAACCCTAAAATAAACTTTAACTATATCTGTAAATGAAATCCGAAATAATGTTTAACATAAATCTGAAATACTAAAAATTATCAATATAAAAATTTTACCTTGATATAACATAAATCTTTTATTATACAAGGCTATTGTGAATAATATAAGTCTTTATAATACAATTCAAAACTTATCAAAAACTAGCTAATTGTTTATTGCCTTTCTTGCAAGTCGTGTTCTGTGTTGAAGAGTGTCGATAATTATCCAACCTCATCTATCTTCTTTGTAGTTTGTGATTGTCTGTCTATCAAGGTAAGTCGTTCAACTACGTAATTTATAATATGATCGATTTTATGTTATTCTTTACGACTTTTCCTCTAAAAATGATTGATGAATTAAAATGTAGAGTCTATCTAAAAACAACTTACCTAATTGTGGTTATCGTGATGTAATTTACTCTTGCATAAATATAATTAGAAAAATGTCATGTACTTTCTTCAATCTATTTAATTGAAAATGAAACAAAGTTTTTTGATCCAATTTCATTGTTTGTTTGAATTAAAACTTATTATGTCAACTTCTAATGAGTTATCAATATTTTTTTTAGATCTTTGTTGTTTGTCATCTGTTGTCTCCAATTGTCTATCTGTCCAGGTAAGTCATCCAAATTCTATTCATATTTTATGTTCTACCTTAATATATTATACGAATGTGTGTTATTCTTTGGAATGGTCATCTTGGTTTTGTTTGTTTGTTGTTGGAATATTATTAGAATGATTGATGGCTAGATGTATGAATTACATAAGTATTTAATGCATATCGAATGAGTTTATTATAATTATGGATGATTTGAGGTATAATAAATCCCTAGGATGGTATATAGGCCAGAAACCTGTGATGCAGCTCCCTTGAGACTTATAGGTGAAAATTCCACAAGCCTAAAAGTCACAGCAAGAACTTGCTTTCTCGATTCATATAATGTAACAATGTCACGTACCATAGTGCTTGTTTAAAATCAAACTTTAGAAATGAACTTGTAGGTGATTAATTCAAAAATAAAGACTTGAACTTCAATATGATGAATCCAAATTTAGTATTAGCATAAGAAGTTTACATATAATTGACATGATAATTCTTTTCATAATAAACCCCTAGGATCATATATAAGCTGAAAACATGTGATGTAGCTTCCATAAGGCTTATCAGTGAAAAATTTCACAAGCCTAGGAATCATAACAAAATCTACTTTCTCAATTCATATGGTGTAACAATGTCACGTACCATAGTGCTTGATTAAAATCAAACTTTGGAATGAACTTGTAGGTGATTAATTCAAACATAAAGACTTGAACTTCAATATGATGAATTCAAACTTAATATTATCATAAGAAATTCACGTATAATTGACATGACTATTCTTTTCATAATAAACCCCTAGGATGGTATATAAGTTGGAAACCTATGATGTAGCTCCCATGAGGCTTATTTGTGAAAAATTCCACAATCTTAGAAGTCACAGTGAGAACTTGCTTTCTCAATTTATATGGTGTAACAATGCCACGTACCATAGTGTATGTTTAAATCAAACTTTAGAAATGAACTTGTAAGTGATTAATTCAAACATAAAGACTTGAACTTAATATGATGAATTCAAACTTAATATTAACATAAGAAATTCACGTATAACTAACACGACAATTCTTTCTATAATAAACCCCAATGATGGTATATAGGTTCGAAACCCATGATGTAGCTCCCATAAGGCTTATTGGTGAAAAATTTCACGAGCCTATGAGTTACAGTGAAAACTCGCTTTCTTAATTCATATGGTGTAACAATGCCAAGTACCATAGTCCTTGAATTCAATGTGATTGCTCATTGTAGTGTTGGATTTAATATATGTAGGTGTTTTTTTTTTACTTCTTAATGTCGCTTCTTTTTTTGAAAAATTAAAATGCATTAATAAGGAAAATATTCAATACAACACTGTCCTTTAACAAGGATAACAAAAGCAAGCCAAAATGACATTGTAGCACAGAGCATATGCTCCACGTGTGGCAAACAATAGCAAGTGAAATCCTTTCGGAGTTTCTCAAATCGCATTCTTAGAATTACCCAAAAACTACCTCCACTAAAGAGCCTCTAGCAATTTCCAAATTAGGGCTCGACATTTCATCAACTCTTTTTCCAGGCAATTAAGGAGGTAATTTGTAACATCCCATTACCCATGTTAGGGCTATAATTGTGAATTATGGGAAATTATGAGAAATTAGGAAAATGCAAAGCTGAATGAGTGATAAATTGGTGTGATTTACTTGTTATCCTTAGTAATGTGAACTGTGTGATCTTATGATATACCATATTGTGTGAACACCTAGAATGTATTTATGATTTGAATAGGTGTCTGTAAAATATGTATTATGTGTATGTGATCCGATGAAATCATCAATGATGGTTCACTCATTGAGTTCGCAAAACTCATTAAAATTGCAACGAGATTTTTTAGGTACGAGACAGGAGACCTAGTTCTTAGACAGGACTAAAGGACCCTTTAGATTTTGTTATGGATAAGAGGTCTATCAGTTGTCTCCAGGAGTATCGTGTCTTGTATTTTGTTGTTTTTGTTAGAACCTATATGAGGTCATGTAAATATTTGTCTAAAGGAAATAGTGTAAATTTGTTTAGATCAATGTAATGAATGGTTTTAACATTTAGTGACTTTCAATTATGTTAGATGATTCCATGTATAATTTGGTTTTGCTTTTGCTCTAACATGCCATTATCATAGGATATGTACTTGAATATGCTTGAATGTTTGGGTATGTATCCTGTGGTAGTGGGATGTTGCAGTATAGTATGCCTCTACTTCACATTTGGTAACAGTAATGAAGAAGTCAAAATGAGAATGCAACTTTGATTCATTAATTTTTAACTATTTGGTTATTAAAGATGATTAACAAATTTATAATGAATTTCAAGTAATCTTGAATTTTTATTCTTAAATAGGGTGTAGATATAACCAAAGATCAAATATAAAAATAAAAAATAAAAATAAAAATCACAGAAATAAATTTATGTTTTTCTTTCGTATTCCTTCAACATAATTTCCCTCTCTCTCTATGCATTCCTTCTCAACTGGACCTCTCTTTTCTCTTTCTTTCTGGTTACTTCTGAACACATCTCCTGCGGTTAGTTTTTACGGTTCTAAACTTCTTTTTAATCTCGTTGTTTTTCTTTTTATGATATATTTGTGTTTGATGTAATGTTGTTTGGTTAAATTATTATATTAGTTATTCATGATGATTTTATTTATTTTCTCAATTATTTTTAAGTATGAATGACGCAAACCTAATTTCAGCTCAATTTGATTTTTATAATTTTAGTTAAATCATAA
The DNA here is from genome assembly GCA_027568895.1 of Erythroxylum shatona. Lineage (NCBI taxonomy): Eukaryota > Viridiplantae > Streptophyta > Magnoliopsida > Malpighiales > Erythroxylaceae > Erythroxylum > Erythroxylum shatona. The sequence continues at coordinate 15,746 of JAOSBK010000054.1, read as the reverse complement.
AAATCTCTTAAGTTGAAAGTTCTTATGTAGAAATTTATTAATACGATGAAATTTTGTAAAAGCCAACAACCTTTTCCAACCTTCACACCCCTTTATTTAGTACTTTAAAATTCTGTACCTTTACTTTCCTCATAGTAAAAAATTGCTTCAAAACCAACTTGCTGACAATATATTGGAATTTCAATTCGGGAATAATCCACAAATTAGACGAAACCAACTTGCTGACAATATATTGGAATTTCAATTCGGGAATAATCCACAAATTAGACGGAACATTATAGGTAGCCAAATGGTGAAAGGCTCTAAGTTAATAGAAAAATGAGAGAGCTCATATTCTAACTTTGGCCTATGTAGTAGACACTTTGGAATCATACAAAATGGATGTTTTTAATGTGTGATTTCTAAAGAACTTCATTTGTATATAAGTAAAATATGGCTTTGGTATGATAACTGGACGAGCGCGAGCCCTTTCGTCTGAAATACATATATACTCCTCTTGAGAAATTGTTTTGTGCTTCATCTTAAAGTTTCCTCATTGATTTGTAATGGGATAGAGAGGGGATTTTAAAGGATTTGATTTATTGACCCAATTCTTCCCGTAATTGGACAATGAGTTATTAACAGATTCAATCATCTGGACTCTTGATCCAAGAGGCAAATTCTTAAACAAATATTGTCATCAGTTGCTAACAATGGGCTTGCAGGTGGTATCTTTGTCCTCTCTATTATGGCAAACAACTTTCAACCAAAAGCAGCTTTTATTTCTTAGCTTGCGATTAAAAACAAGCTAAGGACTAAAAGCCAATGGTACAGTTCTGAGGACCATACTTGAACTCTTTATAAAATGGCCTTAGAAGATAGAAATGGATATTCTTATACTTGGGAGCAATCTCTTAATTGAGCCATAAATATCTCAAAGAAGGGCAAGCCAAATGTAATCCTTTATAAGGCGGCATTCACTTCTACTATATACTTCCTTTGGAGAGAGCGGAACTATCAAATGTTTGCTAATCAAGAAGAGGGGAAATATCAACTGGTTGATAAGCTCATAAATTGGATTCAATCCTTCTTAATTGCCAAAAATCTTGGGAACACCCTCTCGCAAGATATGAAGAGTAGATGGCATCTTTTACCTATTTTAAGATGTACCACTATTTAGTATTCTTTCTATTAGTATTCTTGTTAGTATAGATTTAAGTTGAAAATTGTGTTTTGTAGACTTAGCTTTGTATAAAGTTAATCCATTATTTATTTTCCAAAAAAAATGTAAAGGAAGTTTTTGTGAAACAATTCAACTAAAAACTTGGAACTTAAACACTTAGCCATATTATCTGCATCGAACTTTATCCATGGCCTCATAGCTACCACATCCTTTTCATGATCTTAAGGCTTCACTGGCGCTTTCCAAACCATTCTTCTTTATAAGGCACTTGCTTTGATTTTCTTTTTTAAGCACTATTCACCTCTTCCTAGTGCGTTTGCACTAAATATTTTGATTGTTTTGCTTTGTTGTATTTATCTACTAACTTTGCATCTACATTTAATTATTGTGCTCTTGATAAAATACATCATTATAGGTCGTATGTTAGTAGAGGTAAGAGAAATAACTACCCTAAAAAACATATGTAGCTATACTAAATCAAAATTGGTTTATTTTCTGCAACCTATAAGCCATGTCCCTCCCTCAGTAAGATGACCATTAGTACCAAACCCTATAAAGCCATAAAGTTGTTGATGTTGTTCCCTTAATTAGGGCTTAATATGAATTTTTTTAGTTCGTCTTTCTTATCAAAGCAATATATATATTTATTTATCTAAATCATGGCGTGGTTAATGACAACTAATGCTTTGATTTTTAATATATTTCATTATTATTATTATTATTATTTGAATGGCAATCATGGTTCACATACCTTGACATTATGATTTTTCTATACTTGTGGTACACATTAAGAAGAAGAAGGATGAGAATTATTGTGACACTGTTAAACTTATTATCATATTTACTAAGGAGACATAGATTAACAATGACAAAAGAGCCTAGTACACATAATCTATTAGTTCGAATAACACATCTTAATGGTATGATTGTAGACAACGACATTGCATGTATTGACCAACTTTATATAGATAGATGTACTTTTGACATATTATGATCAATGCTATTAAATATTGGTGGATTTAAAGATCCTAAAAATATACATATAGAGGAAATGGTAGCAATTTTTTAATATATCCTTGCTTTTGACGAGAGAAATTAAGCAGTCAAGTATGATTTTTAGTGTTTAGGAGAGATAGTAAGTAGACATTTTCATAATGTATTGAGAGTTGTGCTTAAGTTATGGAGAGTTGTACTTAAAGTCCCTAAGCCTATCCATGAGAATAGCCTCAATGAAAATGGAGGTGGTTTAATAATATTCATTTGTGAAGTTTTATTTAGTTCAAAATTTACTTTTAATCGATAGTGAAGATATGATTTTTCTAAATTTCAAAATTGCTTAAGAGCTTTAGATGTTACATAAATGAAGTTAAATGTACCAAATATTGAAAACAATCATGATATTATACTAGAAAGAATGAGATTACCATAAATATCTTAGTAGTATGTACTATGGATATGCAATTTATAAATGTACTACCTAATTGGGAAAGTTCAACTGCTAATTGTAGGGCGCTTCGAGATACGTTATCTAGAAGAAATGGAATAAAAATTCCTTAAGGTGAGATATTTAATGTTATATATTCAAATCATTTTTCTATATATTAAAATTATGTGGTTAATATTTAATATATTTGACATGGTATGTAATAGGTCAATATTAACTTGTTGATACTAAATATAAGAATTATGAGGGATTTCTTGCACTATATAAAAGTCAATGATATCATCTTACTAAATAGAAATCAAGACGTCGACCAAATAATTGAGAAGAGTATTTCAATATGAACTATTTTGCAACTAGAAATGTTATTGAAAGGACATTCAGATTACTTAAAGTTATAATGAGGAATCTTAAGAATTCCCTTTTGTTATTCAATTGACACTCAAAATGATGTTACATTTGCTTACTTTTACATCCACAGTATTATTTGTCAACATATAAGAAAGATCCATTAGAAGATGAGTTGGATGTTAGAATAAAAAATAATGACCATATTAATTACATTGATGATATTGAAACATCTTACCAATGGACTACATGGAGAGATAGTTTAGCAAGAAACATGCTAAGTCATTGAGAGCTAAAAGAGGATGTTGACATTTATTATTGACAATTTCTATAATTTATTTACTTATTATTTTCTTGAAAATCTTTGAATATTGTTTATTTCTTTTACATATGCAACCTTTTAATTATTTTGAATCTATTTTCATTTTTCTTATAGTTTTTAATTGTACATATGTTATAGATGGAATCTCATAAAGAAAAACATAAATAATATGCAATATGTAGCTACTCAAGGAAGAGGAAAAAAAAAAAAGACATGGGAGGCTCCATTTGGAAGACAATCTTCCAACTACAAGAATGGATATTATTTTGAAATTGAAAGGAGTCTTAAAGAAATAATATCTGAAATTGATCTTAAAGCAAAACCTCATATTGAATCCAAAGATAAAAATTTGAAGAAGCTATTTAGATACATATTGAATACTCAAAAAAATAAAAATTGTAGCGAATTTGGATGATAATGAGTAAAAATGGTGATTGGTGATAAAGACATCTATATGGGTTAAGCAAAGGTATAAATAAATTTTTTATATATTTACTATTTATTTTTGTATTGAAATTTATTATTTGTTAATTAAATACCAATTAAGTTATAAAAATCTAATATCTAAGGTTGATATTTATTTATCAAATATTTATATTAAATTTTAAAGTTTTTAAAATTTGCATTCAAGTCCAACTTGTTTAAAATTATTTTCAAAATGTTATTCTTCCTTCACCAAAGATTTTTCAAATTAATACTAATAAAAAATAAAAATAATATGATGTTCTTTCTATTTATTTTAGGGTAACAAATCCTATATATATATAAAACAGAAGTGAATTAAGTAAGCTATAGAAGGGTAAACAAGAGTGATACAATGAGGTTACACATGAACAGCTCGAGGTTGTTCTTTCACTGTACTGCTTGATACAATAATCTAACTGGCTCGTATGAAAGAATTAGATACACTAGCTGTTGACAATTCGTGACGTGCTATGGAATTTGTCAATGTAATGGAGACGTTGAATATAGTCTTATCAATGAGCCCCTTAAGAAATTGATCTTTCCTCAGACTAGTGTTGTGAAAAATCTGCTTGCCCTCTTTCATCCCAGATAGCTGTGACCAGATAGGATAAAGCTAGACAATAACACCATCCATTTGCTTCATTCTAGTGCTTGATGATGGAGCTCCATAGTGCTATCTCACCCTTTTTGTTTGGTGGTTCTGTGAAATCGCATTTACGCATAATGATGCTCCATGCTTCTTTAGTGTATTCATATAATCCTACGAGAGATTCTTCAAATATCTTAAGTGAATGTATCAAATATAGAATCGTCATGACGGAGATTTTCATAGATAACATAAGTAATATTCTATATGAAATTTTGTTGTTAGGTCTATTAAGTGAACTTATTTTCTTCATATATTTGTTTAATATCTCTATATTTTAGTCTAAGCGATCAGCTCCTTTTTCATAAGAAAGAATAATTTTATGTTAGTCTTTCTATTCTATCAATGTCCAAATTGAATAGAATAATTAAGAATAATTTAGAGATAACACTTAAATATAAGATGAATCTCTTAATTATAATCTTATTATAATTTTGCTTACAATATATATTTAGCCTATTAAGCTTATATTATAAGTTAATTAAACGAATAAAATAAAGAGTTCATTTAATTAATTATAAACAACTAACCGATTATATCAAAAAAAAAAAAAAAACTAACAGATCCACTATAGTACATAAATCATAGATTTCAAGAATTGACTGACATGAAACAAAGTTAGCTAGAATGACACCCTACTATTAGAGATACTGACCACGCAAGTCTGTTCACAACTTCACACTACCTCCATCACCAGTACGTTTACGGAGAAGAAAGGGGGCAATTAGAGTAGAGAGATGAGACATGATCCTAATAAATATTAAACCTTAAAAAACAAGAAAAATAAAACTAATGAGAAAATTGGTTTTCGTTTCGAGTGACGTTTTCTACATGCCCGGATAAAAAGCCCAATGTTACCTCTAAACCAAGCTCCGTTATCTTTGTGTTTTCAGTAGACATGTATGCCAATGATTTAACTCACTGTGATATTATCGATTAGAAAAGTCCACATACATTTTATGGATTGAAACTAAAACAATTGACATCACTTTAATTATAGGACACTTGGTTCCATTTTTGTTTTTTTATTGTGATTTTTATGTAAAATTTTTTTATTTAACTATTAATATTAATGTAGTGTAAATTCATTATTGAAAATAATAAAATATATACTATTTTACATATTTTAATTTTATGAATAAATTAAGTAATTAATTTATTATAATTTATCATATAATATTTATTAGTAAATATCAATATTATATTCATCATTTTTATTATATAAGTAAGAAATTTATAAAATATATTTGAAAATTAATATTTATATGTTAAATATTTTTTAATTTAAAAAATAATACTATTCTTTAAGATTAAATATTTATTTTAAAAAAATTTTATTTAATGAAAAATATTTTCAAAATTTTAAATTTTTTTAATGTTTAGAATATATTTATCAAATTCTATGTCATTAATTTTCAAAATAATTCTTATTTTAATTTTAAAATAAAATAAAATAAAATAAATAATTTAATTATATTAGTTATACTTCTTATTAGTAGTTATTATTAAATATAATTATTTGTTAAAATAAAATAAAATTATAAAATGTAAATAGAAAACTAAAACTAATTTTTATGGTCTTTGAAAGTTATAAGGACAAACCGTCCTTCTTTTTTTGTGCTCCTCAGCTTGCATTTTGCTTCCTGAGCATGGCTCGTTGCTTTACCATCTTAAATAATTCCGAATATTTTTAGCATCAATGTTTGTTGAGATTGATTGTGTTTTTAAAATTTAGTTAGAGAATATTTTGAAGTAGGTTATTTTAAGATCTAGCTGTTAAGTTAGATGCATATAAGATGTTTGTTTAAATCTTTGTTAGGAAATCTACAGAGATATTAATACTGCTTGATTTTTGTAACTGATAAACCTACTTTAACTTTAAAAGGACAAGTTTGTTAGTGCTTTCTCTGCATCAATGAAATCATCGTTCATTTAACTTCCTTAAATGTTTTTTCTATTTTGATATTGTTGCAATTTCTTTTTGTTACAGGATAACATTTGTGGTATCAGAGCTACATAATGGCTACAATTTCAACAACAAGTTTAGCACAAAATCTGCCTATATTTATAGGTTTAAACTACCAGTTTTGGTGCATTAAGATGAAGACAGTTCTCATCTCTCACGATTTATGGGACTTAGTGGAGAATGGATATAAAGCTCTTGAAGAAGATGAAGGCATAAGGTTGATAGTAGTAGAACGAAATGAGATGAAGGAAAAATGGAAGAAAGATGCAAAAGCTCTTTCATTCATCCAACAATCCATGGATGAAAGTATTCTTTTAATTTTATGAATGCAGAAACAACAAAGGAAGCTTGAGATGCACTTCAAAGAGTGGACCAAGGAGAAAACAAGTCCAAACAAGTTAAGCTACAAGGTTTACGTCGAGAGTTTAAGAACTTATGCATGAAGGCTTGTGAATCGATGTAAGAATTCTTTTCAAGGGTATCTTTAATCATCAATCAAATAAGATCCCTTGGAGAAGATTTAACAAAACAAGAGGTCATCGAAAGAATACTTTGGAGTTTACCTAGGAAGTATGATCATGTTGTCACAGCTATTGAAGAGTCAAAGGATTTGTGGAATTATATCTTTCATGAATTGCTGGGTTCACTTGAAGCACATGAGCAACAATTGAATAGGCCAATAGAAACTACAACACAACAAGCATTCAAATTGGTGACTAATAAACAAAAAATGCAAGATGGTGGAGCAGCTGGTCGTTCTAAATCATGGCCAAGGAAGATCAATACATGGTAGAGGGCGTGGCCATGGACGAAACCATGGTCGACATTGAGGACAATATCATAACAATACCCAGCAATATGAGACTAGTCATGGAGGTGATAACTTTTCTTGCTCATATTATGGAAGGACTAACCACGAAGATAAGGATTATTGGTACCAAGATGATTCAAGTGTAGGAGAAGCTACTAAATGCCATTATTGCAAGAAATATGGCCATGTTGAGAAGAATTGTTACAAAAAGATTGATGATCAAGCAAACTTCCGTGAAGAAAAGAATGGAGAAGAGAATTTATTTCTAAGTTCTTTTGGCATCCCTACTAATACCATGTAGGATGTTTGGTATCTTGACAATAGATGTAGCAATCACATGATTGGTAACAAGGATTTTTTTATTGATTTTGATGAATCCATAAAAACACAAGTTAGGATGGGTGACAACAACTATATTCAGGTAAGTGGTATAGGGAATATTGTTGTAATTTCAAATTGTGGGAGGAAACGTATTCATAATGTTATGTATGCTACTGGTTTGGCTTAAAACTTATTTAGTTCAGGTCAATTAATGAGAAGAGGGTATTATCTGTTATTTGAAAATGACGAATGCAAAATTTTTGATAAAAGAAGCATGACTTTGGTGTACTCAGTTAAAATTACTGAAAACAAGATGTTTCTGATTTGTTTATCAAGATTAAGTGTCAATTCCTTTTCTGTATCATCTGATGATTGATAGCTTGGATTTGTTGCATAAAAGGAAGATGGTTTCTGGTTATCCTATTCTGAAAGGCGATAGGAAGTTATGTGAAATGTGTGTTTATAGGAAACATTGTTGAGATAAATTTTGTAAAGCAAAGAGGGTACAAAACCATTGATGTTAGTTTATACTGATGTATGCGGGCCTATGCAGATTTCTTCCTTAAACAGAAGTAAGTATTTCTTGATCTTTGTAGATGATTTTTCAAGGCTAACATGGGTGTATTTCTTAAGGAGAAATTTGAAATTTTTTTAATACTTTAAGAATTTTAAAGTTGTTGAAAAAGAGAGTGGATACTATCTTATGACACTTCAAACTGATCGCGATGGCAAATTTTTATCTATTGAATTCAAAAATTTCATGGTATTCAATGACAAAAAATATCTAATTATATACCACAACAAAACAGGGTGGTGGAGTGTAAGAATAAAACTATTGTGAAAGCAGCAAGGAGTATGTTAAATGAGAAAAGTCTGCCCAAAAAATTATGGGCTGAAGCTATAGCTTCTGCAGTATACTTAAGCAATACATCACCAACCTGAGCAATTCAAGATATAACACCATATAAAGCCTGGTATGGTATGAGACCAAATGTAACTCATTTACAAACATTTGGTTGCACTACTTACTCTTTTATACCAACTGAATTAAGAAGGAACCTTGATGAAAAAAGTGTTAAATGTATATTTCTTAGGTATAGTGATGAAACCAAAGGGTATAGGTTGTTTGATCCTATAAGTAATAAGCTCAATGTTAGCAGTGATGTTATTTTTAATGAAGGTGAAGCTTGGAAATAGGAATCTAAAGAAGAAAAGGCAGTCTATGATGAAGATTCTGCATCACAAAAAACTAGAAGTCTTGTTGAAATTTTATGCTTTAATAAAGGAAACTTATGTTGCAATGGAACCTATATGTTTTGTGTAACATCCCGTTACCGATGCGATGAGCATATTGGTACGGGTAGAGCTGATAGTGCATTTTTGCGATCGAGTGTTT
>JAOSBK010000052.1:1228-12473 GCA_027568895.1 Erythroxylum shatona | reverse complement strand
CCATAGACACTAAGTTTGTTAAATTTGGAGTTCTGGGTCAAAAGTTATGTTGGTCGCAAGTTCTGGTACTGTTGGTGGAGAGCTAGTCGATCGGTCTTAGTGAGAATTTTTGATTCCTTTAGAGTTCGAGCTTGCTTAAGAGTCCTTCTTGAAAAATATAGATTTTTATTTTAGCTTTCCAACGCTTCTGACCGTGTCTGATTTGGAGCTCGGAGTCAAAAGTTATGAGGGTAGGAAATCAGATAGGTCGGGCTGCAGGGCAGGTCGCCCAGGCGCTCGCGAGCGAGTGAGCGCCCGCGCGCTCGCCCGCAGCTCGCCCATGCCGAGCGATGCGAGCATAAAAATCCATTGAGTCCACAATTCAGATGCATAAAAATCACTATGATAGTAACAAAGAGAACTTACAAATTGTTCATTTTTAACATCATCAGCTAATATAAAACCCATGGCCACATAACATTCAGCAACAAATAAAGAAAATTCCTGACCTATAAGTGTAAATTCCACAATTCCTTTAGTAAACAAGTCGAACTCTTCATAAGAATTAAATTGAAAATGTGCTATAAAATTCTCTTGTTAATTATGCAGGACGGCGGTCAATTTTAACAAACACATTCCAACAAATTTATCCAACCAGTTGCTTAAAAGAATCACGAACTTGTAAAGCTTCAAGAGTGTCAATAAGAACATACTTACAAGGACAGATTTTCCGTTGGCTTAGTTCCTGAAATCTTTGGTTATCCTCTGGCAATCGAAAAGAAGTGAAAGCTCCACCTCTTGAAATCCATCGGCTTCAGTTCTTGACTTGCTTACCTTTTCGAGTACAATTCCTCGTTGAAGGACTTGGTGTTGGTTCGAACATTGGAGGGATTGATGGAGTTGGTACTGTAGTCATGGGTAACATTGTCTTGGTGTTCAATGGAGATTGGATGTCTACAAATGACGTGATTCGTGAAGCTAACCTGCGTGAATCACTCTTCTTTCGTGGCATGATTCCAATATTTATGAATTTACAATCCTGAAACTCGAAAATGAGAACACAAAACTAACAGAAATTATGATTGGGAAATAGGTTGTTTACGGTGAATAAAAGAGTAGAAGGTTGGGTTTCATATTGGAATGATATGGGTATTCACGAATTCAGCAATGGTTGTGTAAAATCTGAAAGTGAGTGAAAGTGGAAGGAAGAGATAAATGAAAGAGGGAAAGTAAAAAGGTGATGGCAGCAAAATGGTAGTGGGTGGTGGAAAGGAAAAATTTTCTCACTTTTTTTAATAATAGAATTGAAGATATTAACAAATGAAAATACTAAAAGAAGTGAAATGAAATTCACAGCTGAAACAAAATAGACTTAACAAATTAAAAAATGAAAAATACTAAAAAATAAAAATAAAATTGAACCTAAAATGAAGAAGTAGCTTTCAATTGGGTAAAAGACTTGGATTTTTTAATACTCCAAGATAATTATTTTAGTAAATTTGAAATATATTGATGTCTTTGAAAAAGTGCAAACTAAAGTAGAGATCCAAGTCTTTTAGCTTTTTTGTTTTGTTTCAAGAATATCAATTCAATAAAAACAATTGGAATAAAATCCTGAGACTATTATGCAGAAATTTCTAAGAGTTTATCATGGTTGTAGTTTGGCTAGTTACTATGTATTAGCTTGTTGTGTCCTCCGTGGTACTTGTGTGAAAACTCATTGTATATATCTTTATTTCATTTGTTAATTTTTCTGACTTACTAAAACTAAAAAATCCTAAGACTATGTAGCACGACTGCTCAAGGAATGGTTTGATGGGTTTGAAAGCACGCACTCGATAGAATAGTAGAAGAATGAATCAAGGAAGACGATAGAAATCATTGCATCTTTTGGAATAGTTCAAATGAAAAAGAAGACAATTTTATATAAAAATAATAAGGATAATAACTGATAAATTTTGTATTGATTCAAGAATAAATCTCAACACAACTTGTATTCGTTGGATTAATTTTGCATTTGAAGGTAATATCTTGTAATATTATTTTGTATAAATTTCAGAACCACATCTTGGTTTAAATCTTTAAATCAATAAATAAATATACTTTCGATTAATAAAAAGATTTAGGAGGAGGACGGGTGCACTTCACAAGGTCTAGAATTATCATTGCCGAAACAAAAGAAGGCAAGCAAACACTACTTTTGATGTCTTCTAACTGATCACTATCTAATTTCAAGTGAGTAACCAATAGTAATGAATGTATGGAAATTATAGAGTACTTGGGCGATATTATCTAAAACGGTAACATGAACTAATAATCTACTTAAGATGATAGTGTAAATTAATTTAGTTTGTTAGATCTGAAGTTAAAATATTAAAGTTTTAAGAATAATTTTATGTGTAAGGATTAAATTTTAGACATAAGTTTTAAAAACATAAAATTCATATTTGAATTATATTTAAAAATTCATTTTTTCCTTATAATTACACTCCAAAAGAAACAGAAGATTGAAAATAGTAGCAAAGACAAAACTATTACAAGAGGAGTCCAGCCATTCGAGAGGTTTTAGACGATATATAACCCATTTAATTTATTACTACTAATTACAACTGGAATTGGTATTTATAAAACTGTAATATAGTCTTAATTAAAGAGAACAATTCAAAAACAATGAGCACATGTAACCTTAAGTTAGTTAATCTTTTCTTTATTTTAATTCAGATAGTCTTGATTTATAAGAAATTCAATTACGGCCCACTTAGTTAATTAAAATTGTTCATTTTCATAATAAATTTTTATTAAAATTTTCTATTAAGAACTTAGTTTTCTTTTTATCTTTTTTTTTTTGGTTAATAGAGGGTAATCTGATAGCATACAACTTTATATAAGGAGAATATAAGTAGCAAAAAGAATACAAATACTAGCAGAAACTGTTCATTACTCAGAGAATAGCACAACGTATATTGGAGACTAGCTTAACCATTCTAGCATTAATATTGAGGAAGGCGTGGACCAAGAAACACTTCAAGTGGGGTTAATTTGATATTAGATAATGCAGGCCTCCTCGCATATCAATTGGCTTGTTTGATGGAGCTTCAATTTCAAATCCATGCAGCAAAGTGGCAAGTGTAAGATTCAGAACTTGAACAGCAAATGAGATTCCAGGGCACATTCTTCTTCCACTTCCAAAAGGGATCAGTTCAAAACTCTGTCCCCTGACACCCAAGTCTTTATGGGTTGTTAAGAATCTTTCTGGTTTACACTCATAAGGATCGGACCATACTTGTGGATCTCGATGAATCTTCCATGCATTTATGAAAAGACGTGTCCCTGCGCGTATTTGATATCCGCCTACATTACAGTCTTCCATGGATTCATGTGGCAACAGAGACACCGCAGAATATAACCGAAGCGACTCTTTGATTACAGCTTGGAGATAGACCAAATTTTGCATGTCTGATTCCTTAACTTGCCTGTCTTTACCAACATGGATGTCCAGTTCATGTTGAACTTTGTTCAGGACATCTCGATTGTTAAGCAGTAAAGCCAGGGTCCAAGTTAGTGTAACTGCTGTGGTGTCTGAAGCTGCTATTATCAGAGCCTGTGAATTGAAGAAAAAAAACAAAATTTCCTCTAATTATAAATTTAAAAGAGTTGGTATCGACAGCAGGCATGGAATTTAAAGACAAGATTGACCAAGCTAACAAGAAAAGGTATACCAGGCACGTAGATATGTTGACAGAAATAGAATCTCTACTTGACAGATCTTTTGCATCTTCCAAAATAGAAAACAGAACATCCATGAAATCTTCGTGGCTTTTTGCTACACCTGAAACTTTCTTTTTTTTGTGCTCTTCTAACCACTGTCGAGCAACAATCTCAAGATTTTTCGAACACTTCTTCATCGCTTTCTCAACTCCACCCAAATCCATCCACCTTAGAAACGGAAGAAAGTCTGACACTGAAAACTTCCCTGACAATTCGAAAAATAGCCTCAACTCTTTTCGCCACCCACCTTTCTGTTCTTCGTCATTACAACATGTATATTCCACATATCGTTTGCCGACAATTATCTTCAAAATCATGTTCAAGGCTACGTCCCAAAACCATTTTTGCATGTCCACTAGAAGCTTATTCGAACCACTTACGCTATTGTCCCATTTCAGGTACAACCCTTCCACAGCTGCCTTTAACTCAGACTCTCGTACATGTTTAAGCATCTCGAGGCGGTAACTAGAGAGAAGCTCAACAGTGACTATTTTGCGCATTTGTCGCCAATAAGTTCCGTAAGGACTAAAGCCCAACATGGAGCAATTGTTGCCCAAAATCTCCGTGGCAAGAGTCTGAGGACGACTGGCGAAGGCTCTGTCATGGACAGTTAGGCACTCCTTAGCCATTTCCCAATTGCTGACTACCAGAGTTCGATGTAAACCAAGCTTGATGGTGAATATTGGTCCAAACTTGTCAGCCCATTTTCCTAGGGTTATATGAGATGGCTCAGACTCTGCAGCTAAGAGAGGAAGGTGACCAATAACAGGCCACCCACCGGTTACTTCAGGTGGTGGTTTCTTTTTGTACCTATTCTTTGCTGCCACAAAAAACCAGTAAACAAATATCGTCGATAACATAAGTAAAACGACTGTAACAGTGGCTGCGAATGGAGATAGTAGCTCCATGGTTGCTTGTTTTGATGATCTGAGAGAGGAGGCAAGTCCTATATAGAAATTTGCCGTTATTTTGTGGGTGGAATATCGAAGTTACAAGTGTTTCGTCGTTTTTCTTCGCATTTACTTTTCAAAATAGAAAAGTGTTGAGAATTTAGGCCTTCCAAACTCACACCCAAGAATATTTGATAGATAAAAATATCAGAAAATAATAACACAAGATAATTTACATGAAAATTCTCAAACTGGAAAAAAACCACGGACACCGAGAAGAAAATTCACTATGTAAAAAATTCTTACAATCACACAATTTTTTCTCTCACTCAATCCCCTAATATAACAATACACCCACAAAGAAATATCCAAGACAAACTATCTAATTCTCACCTCAAAAGAGGAATTTAACTAGAGTCAAATTTATCATACAAGTCTTTGACTTTGTATTGGTACATTAAACAAGGAGGTAGCAACCTCCTTATATAGGTAAGAGACTTGTCTCAATTGGTTGGGGAGACAACAAAGAAACCAAAACTCAACAATCTCCACCTTGACGATTTTGGTTGATCCCCCAACTACACTCCACCTTAATTTAGATCTCCTGAAAATAACATAACTCTCACTGTAGAAAATCATCATGTTTTAAAGCATCATGCTTCACCATAAAAGCATACCCACTCATAATAAATCAATTCCAAGTCTTTTACTTCGGCATATGTCGAAAATAACCTTGCTGAAAAATTATAGTGCAACTTCCATATTTGGCTTTTCTGGAAGTTTATCAGCCATCGACATAAATTCTACCACACATCTTGCATTAATGTCAAACTAATGCCCGTGTGCAAACTTGTGGACCCGCTAACAGTAACACATTCTCTATCATGGCAACTTTGGGATTAGCAGTTTATCATGAGGATATACATGCCCCCCTTTTTAGAGAGCAAGATCATCATCCATTAAGACAATGTGAGCGACATTGTCAGTCTCTCCATTAACTGACCCAGAACCTCTTGCCGAACCCGCTCTACCTTTCAATGCCTTGTGTAATCTCGACTGAATCAAAATGCCCCTAACTTGCACTTGCCACAACCAAAATTGATTCTCCTGTCGAATTTTTCCACCTCAAATCTAAGAGGATTTGAAGCCCTATTTTATGACATTTTTTCTTGTGCTATTCTGTTTTAATTAATTTTACCGTAGAAATAAATGGTACATCAGGAAAATTCCCAGGAAAGAGAGGTGGGTCACAACGGACATACTTAAGTGCCAAGTCTTTCCTTAGCCAAAATTTTCCTAGACATGTACTACCACACTACCACACCAAAACTCTACTGCACCAAATGAACCTTTTTCAAGAAAATCTTTTCTGATGTGGAAGATCAGTCAAAACTGCGACCATAAAGCATATTTAGAATTTTCAAAAAAAAACACACTTTGACTCTGATATCAATTGTTGGGAATTTAGGCCTTTCAAACCCACACCCAAGGATATTTGATAGACAAAAATATTAGAAAATAACAACACAAGAGAATTTACGTGGAAACTCCCAAATCGGAGAAAAATCACGAGCACCGAGAAGAAAATCTACTATGTAAAAAATTCTTACAATCACACAATTTTTTCTCTCACTTAATCTCATAATATACCAACACACCCACAAAGAAATACCCAAGACAAACTCCTCAACTCTTACCTCAAAAGATGAATTTAAATAGAGTCAAATTTGTCATACAAATCTTTAACTTTGTATTGGTACATTAAACAAGGTAGTAGCAACCTCCTTATATAGGTAAAAGACTTGTCTCAATTATTGTCCCCAACTAATATGGGACAACAAAGAAGCCAAAACTCAACAAAAACATCAATTTGATGAAAGAAGTCCTTTCGCATCAATAATTTCGCAATGTAGTACATGAAAAACATTTAATGATAAAGCGTGGGAAAATACAATTTAATATAAATTATTAAATGCAAAAATGTTTAAAGTGCAGTAAGAAAGTTAAAACAAAAATTGACATTATCACTAAAATTACAAAGATAAATTAAAATTTTTATTAGATATTGTTAATATCAAAACGTACAAATTTTAATTAATTACCAATTTTGTAATTTATTTATGTCGTCATATATTTGATTGTATATATAAACAAGAAGTTTATCATCAAAACCAATATGTAAAAAA
Organism: Erythroxylum shatona; assembly: GCA_027568895.1. Lineage (NCBI taxonomy): Eukaryota > Viridiplantae > Streptophyta > Magnoliopsida > Malpighiales > Erythroxylaceae > Erythroxylum > Erythroxylum shatona. Next base: position 5,650 of record JAOSBK010000052.1, on the reverse strand, counting down.
AAAAAACCCTTGATAGTTTATGGAATTACACTTTATGTACCTTAAATTGGAAAAAATGGCCGGTGGTTACAATTACTCCCCGAGTTGAGAATTGAATACTTGATCTTAGAATGACATTACTCGACTTTCGAGGCTTTTTGTTTTATAAATTGGAAGTATAAATTAGTTCACATTGGAAGAATAAATTAGTTCAACTAGGATGCTTGGAAGTCGTGATCTTTCTAAAACTTCTTCGCTTAATTAAAATGATTTTGACATTCATTCTAAAATTTAAAATTTATTGAACTCTTGAGTATAGTATTCAATAGTTTAGCGAGCGACCAAGTGTATTGCTTGAGTTAATAATTCGTTATTTTTATGAATACAAAAAACATTTAACACCTTTCATTAGTGTTGAGGGTATTAAGATAAAGTTTTAGAATACTAACCGTAAAAGATTTAGGATAATTTTTTACTTGTATTTGTTTTGCAACCCTTTTACATCACTAAAACAAAGTAAATATTTAGTTATGTTTTTTTTTTGCAACGTTTGCAAAATTGTCGGCAAAAGTTATCATATTGTGTCAATTTTCTAAATCGTCATTAAAACTAAGCCTTTAGCGAGTAACAAAAAAACGTCACAAAAGAAACAACATTTCGTGACGAATGACAAAAATCATCCCCAAATGGTGAACATTTAGTGACGATTACCAAAATTCGTCACAAAATGATCCACAATGGATGACGATTTCAAAAATTCGTCGCTAAATGAACTTTTGGTGACGTTTTTCAGAAATCGTGATCATAATTTGTTAAACATTTGGTGACTACTGTCCAAAATCGTCACATTATATAAAATCGTCACTGAAAAGATGTTTGGTTTTTTGCTACGTTTTTTACATTGTCGCTAAAAGTGATCATTTGGTGACGATATTTAGAAGTGTCACCAAAAGATCAACATTTGGTGACGAATTTTGAAAATCATCACCGAAAGTTGCACATTTATTGACAATTTCTAAAAAATCATCACCAAATAATCCACATTCGATGACGAAATCGTCATCAAAGGTTCTACAGTAATTTGCAACACATTTGGTGACCATTTGCCTAAATTGTCACCAAATGGTTGACATTTTCCAAAATTATTAAACTAACATTTTTATAATCTATCATAGCTAAGATGCATTTTATTGGAGATTTGTTTTGAATGTTTACAATGTATTGTTGAAAAAACACACACAACATAATTTTAAGTGATAAACAGTAGTATTAATTAATTATTAATATTTACTAACATTGTAAAAATTAGTTATAAAAAATTTAAATAATTGTTTCAATATTATAATATGATCTATAGAGTAGTACGAACTTTGCACTAGAAGTTTAACAATTCATACATTCATTGAACAAGAACAATAACAGTCTACACTACATAGGGCGTAACTTGACCCGTAGCTAGTAGAGAGGTCGTTTGACAAATTCTTACACGTACAATAATAAATCAACTTTAAAGCTGAGTCCAGTTGATTGCATCGATAAATGACACTAATATAATTATTTTTTTGGATTCCAAGTGACATGAGAGTCGGTAAAAGTAAATGAATCCCCAATATCTGGATTCACAATAAGGGTCCTTGCATGTTCGAAGGCACCAATTGAAACAATGATAGTTCTTCCCTCAAGTGTAGGGTTTTTCATACCTTCTTACAACAGCGTTTCTGCTATAACTAAACTTGTAAAGGATACAGTGAATGAGTCGCCAGATTTAACATAGAAGATAAGTTTTCCAGATGAATTGCCAATACAAAACGATCTACCTAAAACACAATCAGTATAGAACTTAGATACTGTCAGATTAGTAAACCGTTAAATGAACCGAAATTAAAGAGATATGCATACGTGAATGACCAGATGAAGTCTGTGGAATTGACGAATTTTCTAAAACAACCAATTTTCCTAATCCTTTACGGACCATTATGACATCGCTCCCGCCTCCATGGGCATACATGTCATCTTCGAGATTCAAGAAAGCTTAAAACAACATGTAGTATATACCATCCATTAGTAGCTATATATATAATAGCTTCATAAGGAAAGTGACATTGTTCGGATGGTACTAAACATCTTGAAGCAAAAGATCGGCCATGGAAGGAAAATGATGATTAGTGTATGAAGTGAAGATTGTTTTAGCATTGTTTATTTTTCCAGTAGGGACAATTTTGCCACATTCCTCCCAACAAAATCAATTAGGGCCATCCAAAACTAGTTACCATATCGATATTCCTTGATTAATAATTTTAAGAGGTATATTCTGCAAATGTTGATTTAGAATAAAATGATGATATGTTCAACTCCAATTTCGATGATAAGTGAAAGTAGTCCAATTTAGCACTTATACATCTTTAATTGCCTAATGATATGAAAGTTACCCTTATCAAAATTTCAAAAATTATACCATTTAATTATATGAAATTTGAAAAACTAATTTTTAAAATTTAACTAGACATTTTAATATACTTAGAAAACTATTTCTAACACATCTTTAGAAATTACTACTTTGTAACATAATAGTCTATTTTTTGATATTAAAATAAAACCACTTTTCAAATTAAATAAAACACTTAAATAATTAAGAAAGTAATTTAGATAATTTATTTAGATGTTAATTTGTTGATTATTTAGAAAGTAAAGAATTTGTTTAGGTTTTGGCAACGATGTGGATATTTGGTAGCAAATGGTCAACTATTTGCAACTAAGTGTGGAAGCTACTCGCTGAAACCGATATTCTAAGACTTGCACATCTTTGTCACAAAACTGTTTTAGGCAACGATGTGAAAATTTGGTAGTAAATTGTCTACAATTTGCAACTAAGTGTGGTGGTTGGTTGCGGAAATGGTCTTCTGCGACTAAATTGAATTTGTCGTAAAAACTTGAGGGTATTTAATAGAAATGTATCTTTTTATACAAATAAAAAGCTTAATGGTAGATTAAGGGCTGAAGGTATATATTGTCATGTTAGTGATGAATCTGGTAAAAATGAAATTTGATAAAAATGAAAGGCACAAATGTTTAAAAATTTCCCAATTTTATTTTGTTTATCTACCAAATTAAAATTAAAGATTAGTAATTCCCAAAAATGAGGCAAATCAAGAACAATTGCATATATAAGTGTAAAAGACAAAATTTTCATTTTGTTATTTGTACTATGAATACCTCTTACAAAGACTTAATCAATTAAAAAAATTAAGAATGTAAAGAAAATGCTTTAATTAGGGTGTAAGCCGAGATTGAACCAAAGAACCGGGTTCTTATTGAATTCCCACTTTTATCAATTTCTGCATATTTTCTTTAATTTTTTATTTGTCTAGTTTCATTTTATTTTCTTAATGACAATGATTGTATAAGTGTAAAAATAAATTTAGTTAACAAAAATGTCATTTATTCTTTTTAATATATATGATTCTATAATTTTATATGGCCTCACAAAATTGTATTTATTATATATAATTTCCATATTAATTTATGTTTATGATATTTTGAAAAAATTAACAAAAATAAAAAATCTATAAATGTTGAACAACATTGGCGACGCTTTCAGAATTTGGCCTCTAAATGGTGAACATTTCCCAACAAATTGTGATATCGTCGCAAAATGGAAGGGCATGTAAACCAGTTAAGCAAAATGACATTGCATTCATGTAAGGGGCAACGATTTTGTGAATTGGCACAATTTGTCACCAAATGTTAATGGTCTATTAAAGATTTCGTGAGTAATTCACAAAATCATTGCCCCTTACATGAATGTGATGTTGTTTCGAACTGGTTTACATGGAATTCATCACCAACTGTGTCACCTAAAATAAAATTTAACTGAGAAATGACATCCTCTTAGCAGTTGTGAAATTAAACGAACAAAGACCCCCCTCATAAAAATATCTCTCACCCTTTCCTCTCTCCTCTATTTTATTTTTTTCTCTTCTCCACATCCATGCATCTTCTTTCATCTTGTTCTCTTTGTTTTCACTCCTCCATCGTCTCCTTGCAATTGTAGTCGAGGTAAGTGGTTCGTGCTTTTATGCTCTCAATTATTTTTTCTTGTTTCATTGTTTCCTATGTTAATGGTCGATTAATGATAATGCTTTTTGATTGTTAATGCTTGAATGGTTGTTTCAATTAGTTAATGTTAGTTTGGGTTGAATTTTGGTTGTATGTAAAATGTTCGATGAAAGTTCTTATAGGGTTTTATAGGCAAGAAGTAAGGTGGAGTGAAAGATTTTGGTACTACCATCCCCATCTTTATGCTACGTGATTCAAGATTTCTGTATGATCTAAGAGGTTTGTATATCCAAGTCCTTATTGTTGTTAGTGTTGGACCAATGGTGGTTGACAAATTAAATCCTTTTATGTTTTGATAATAATAAAATGTATAGAATTGGTTAAGAA
>JAOSBK010000049.1:0-16014 GCA_027568895.1 Erythroxylum shatona | reverse complement strand
AAGTCTGATTGAACCGTTTTGTTTGCTTTCGATTCCGAGCCATTCGATTCGCTTTCGATTCTTTCGCCTTTTGATCCAATTTTATTTCTTGGATTTCACTTACTTTGACTTTGACTTTTGATTCCGTCCGTTCATTTGTTTTGCCGTTGGGCCGACTTTCGCTTTATGATCGGTTCTTTTGCTTTTCGCCGCTTTGTTTTTCGATTTATGTTTCCGAGGTTGGGTTCCAGAAACGGTGCCCAACTCTTCATCTCCACCAAAAATCATATCCTTATAAATTTGATTGATTGATGAATTTAAGATGAAATACTGAGGAAGAATTAGGAAAGTTTATTCTGTAGTTTGGATGTTACATGGCAGTGAGTTAAGGTCTCACAGCTGTAACTTTTTGATATGCATAGGTGTGAGTGATGATTCATGCCCAATACTTAATTAATTTGTTGTTCATGGCTGTGCATGGTTGTTGCACAGTCATGACTCAACAGTAGTTAAGTTAATTAAACCCGAGAGCTTTTGCACATTGAACATCTGTCCTTATTTTGCCTATAATTTCTTTTATGGTTATCCAATTGAGATAATTTTTAATTTAAAGTAAACTATAGATATAGGGCTACAGATTTTCTGAAGAAACCTAATTTTAATTCAGTCTTTAAGACTTCCAATTTCTTGATGGAATTTGAGTATGGTGTACTGTTTTTAAATGAGATTAGTCTAAAAATATTTGGGTTATACCTTTCACATTACTGAACAAACTTGAATTCTTTTAGTGTCATTATAACCTTAAGACATTGAAGAATAACTTTCTAGAAGGAAGTGTTGCCTAATTTTGTCTTTTACCTTATTATAATGATCATACAAAGTTGACCCAAAAGTATGTTGTTAGAAAAATCTGAATTGATCGATTGGGTGATGAAATTAGTTTCACATTGTTTTATTATGGTCCAAACCCTAAGTACAAATTATTAATGAGGGTTTTGATATATGAATGATATGGTGATAAGGATTACAACAAAATACCCAGAATTGTCATTGAACATCCATTATGCATACTTTCTATACATAGATGTGCATAAAGGCATGCTTATACATTTGTGCAAAAGTGTGATATTTGTAAATGTGTTTTGTATGATATAGAGGAGCACATTGGACATCAATCAAACATTACCAGACCATCCATGCAATAACATTATGGGAGCGTACCGTGAGTAACCTAAGTGGTCTCAATTTAATTGTTTTGTTCTGTATATTACTGAACTGTATAGATATATTACTGAACTGCATTGACTGATTGTGTACTGAATTCTAGAAAATATATGTCCAAGGCATTTGATGTATGTAAACAATATTGGAAGTGCTACCTATATGTGAATGAGACTGCCTAATTGAATACTCTGATTCTCAACGAAAGTTGAATGCTGGACTGAGGTCCGATGACTAGGAGACTTTGATTGTGGATCATATGTGACTGTTATATATGGCATACTTTGTATTTGATGCATTTCATAAAATGCATGCTCAGATAAAGGCGTTGTGACTGAAGTAGCCAGTATATAAACACTTACATGTAGAGCTTTGCTCCGTGATTTTCTATTTTTGTACATAGAGCTTTACTCTGTGATTTCTGTTCTGAATGAGCCCAATGGGCCAGTATCTGTATATGTGTGTGAAAGGCACTCGATCACAACAATAATATAGAATCTGGAGTCTCATATGCATTTGGATTTGCTAAATATCTGTTATGAATTCACAATGATAACATGATATGCTATAATAAAGTGACTATTGAATTATTCATAATCTGAATGATTATATGTGAGATAATATGATTGATTGTATTGTTATATGAGTGAACCATTATGGATGGTTACTCAACTAAGTTCACAAAACTCATTAAAAAAATTGCAACGTGGCTTTCAGGGTTTAGTGAAGGTCTCCAGAAAGGCTCCGAGTATGAGTTTCAGGTCGGGATCAGTTTGTGCCTACATATGTCTTCAGTGCATTTGTGTTTTTGAATTATGTTCCGCCAGAATTGAACAAAGTGTATGTTTATGATTTGGTAATGGAATGACTTTACGACTGCAACTATTCTATATCTGAAATGGGCCCAAGTGGCGATCGTAATTCTTGTGATTGAAAATGTTTTATAAATAAAATTTGGGCCTAATTTGATTATCAATTTTTTGCATTTGATAATATTATTTAAGAAAATTTGCAATAAGTTTCGACTGTTTACTGTTCTAACATGCCATTTTTTAGGGATACATATTCGGATATCACTCAAGATGTCCGGTATGTGTCTTGCAGAATGGGGTGTTACATTTTGGTATCAGAGCCTAGATTTAGTATCTTACATGAGTGTTTATCGAAAAACATGTCAAGTTATATGCATTTTAGGTATGTCATAGCAGGCAGTAGCAACTGATCCCCAGTCAGAGTCACATTTACCTAAGTTAAACGCATGAGTATTTGTTAAAAGTTTATGCTGATAGAAATAGTGAGAAGAATGATGATTTGTAAGAATGTGATCAGAAATGAGAAATAGTATGTTAGATCTGACAGATAAAGATTCAACGCATTTGTATTGGTGGATGTATTATGGTATACAACATCAATATTATACTGTGATGATGTATCCCCAAATGTGAAATAGATATGAACGTATTGTTAGGGATTGATTAAGGAAAGTAGTGATATAGATATGAGTGATGAGATTTAAAGTGTACAAGCCAAGTTGAAAAAAAATAAAATTTTCTATAACCTTGAGAGGTTAAACTTGGACTTGAAATGATTGTTGGTAAATATGCTCTGTGAAATTGAGATTGGAATTTCAAGAGAATCATGCATCTAAAATTTTGAACTGATTGCAAGCATGCATATGTATGATGATATGATGGTAATTGGAAGGTGAGATAACTATAGTGGCATACGTAAAAGCTGTTAATGTTAAGTTAATTTGGTTTTATGAGTACATATCTGAAATGGGAACACTATGACAAGTGGGAATAATGATCACATATGTATTATATATGCGGAAATGATGTAGGCAATAATCTATAACCTGTTAAATAATTGTTAGTTATGATTCCTATGTAAAGATGACTTAGAATAATACATGGAAGTGCTTACAGTGATCAATCAAGTATAGATTGAGATCATTAATGATGTTACTATGGATGGCAAATTCGAGTAAAATGAATCATGATCATGAACTGTTTCACCTTGATCATGGCAGGCATAAAAAATGGAAATATTGTTTAGCATTAACTAGAATCCAGGTATCATTAGCGAATGTTAGTAATTGGAGAATTGTCATAACTATATCTTCAAATAAGATGAAATGATCTTGATGGTGCAAAAATTGAGCATCTTGAGGTATTAAGAATGACTGATAAACAAGGATGAAAACAATTGACTTATAAAGATTACATGAATAGTATATATGTGGTAGTAAGAAATCTTCTTTTGAAGAAGAATTTCACTTAATTCAGTTAAGTAGACCAAATGGTTTACTTTAAGATTGATAAACGAAGAAACGAATCAGAAATGAATAAGGAATGAATCAAGAGTGAATATTAGAGTTCCATTACTAATGGAGACTCAAGTATAACAGGTTGAATATGTTAAGTCAAAATGACTTCACGTTTAATAATTTTGTTGATAATCAAATAATAATAATGTTTGAAATAAATGAATTGTTTTGATAAGTGTGTTAAGCGTGCAGTGAGAAAACCCAGAAGAAGTAGACAAAACTCAGAAGAAGTAGACAAAACTCAGAAGAAGTTCCAAAACACAGAGGAAGCACTAAAACACAGAAGGAGTTTCAAAACATAGAAGGAGTTTCAAAGCACAAAGGAAGTTGTGAAACACATAAGGAGTTTCAAAACACATAAGGAGTTTCAAAACATAGAAGAAGTTGCGAAACACATAAGGAGTTTCAAAACACAGAAGGAGTTTCAAAACACAGAAGGAGTTGCAAAACACAGAAGGAGTTGCAAAACACAAAAGGAGTTTCAAAACACAAAAGGAGTTGCGAAACACAAAAGGAGTTTCAAAACATAGAAGAAGTTGCAAAACACAGAAGGAGTTTCAAAACACAGAAGGAGTTTCAAAACACAGAAGAAGTTGCGAAACACATAAGGAGTTTCAAAACTCAGAAGAAGTTTGAAGAGTTTCAAAACACATAAGAAGTTGCGAAACATAGAAGGAGTTTCAAAACTTAGAAGAAGTTTGAAAACTCAGAAGAAGTTTGAAAACTCAGAAGAAGTTTGAAAACTCATAAGAAGTTTCAAAACTCAGAAGAAGTTCAAAAACTCAGAAGAAGTTCAAAAACTAAGAAGAAGCAAGCTGAGTTAGTTACATAACTCAACTTAATAATAGTTTCAACAAGAAACAAGAAGCAAGAAGTAAGAAGCAAGAAGCAAGAAGCAAGAAGCAATTATCAAGATTCAAGAAGAGGTTGGAGATGTAGGCTATAAATATTAGTCGTAGTCGAAGACTAAACAACTTTTCAACTTTTAACTTTTAATCCTTTAGCTTCCAAGTGATTACTTACAAAAATTATGTATACAAAGTGTGATATACGGGAGCTAACACTGCTGTAACAAAAGCTCACAATATCTTTCTAGTGAGAGAAAGAAAAGGCTGAGAGCTTGGAGAGGCTAAGATAGCTGAAAGAATACTCAGTGTAAGAGACCTGAAGAGGCTCTGCAAGGAAGGAAAGAATACTTGTATCTTTGACGAAGTATAGTGAAAACTCATAAGGATTCTGAGGACTGGACGTAGCCCAAGGTTTGGGGTGAACCAGTATAAAAATCACATCACCTATCTTCTAACTATTTACTCTTAAATACTCTTATTCTTTTACAAAGTTCATACGAGTTATTTGCGATTTAACTAAGTACCTATTTGATATTTACTTAATACTTGAAAAAGTTTCTTTTTCAAGAGATTATCAAAGGTTTTGTGTATTCACAAAAAAGTGTACAATTTAACCCCCCTTTTTGTTTACTTCATATATTTTACGTAATTTCAATATTAACGTGTGATTTACTTCAATTGGTATCAGAGCACGGTTTCCAAAAACCACCTTTACACAATGAGGATAAAGATCTATGACAAAATCACACGTTTTTATCGCTGAAGGTGCCTCCATCACAAGACCTCCTGCGTTCAATGGTGAGGACTATCATTATTGGAAGGAAAGGATGCAACTCTTCATCGAATCCACGCACGTTGATCTTTGGGACATCATCGAGAATGGACCATACATACTAGTAGATGATGAAGGAAATACTATTCCTCGTACCAGATGGTCAGCAGATCACAAAGTGAGATTTCAACTAAACTCAAAGGCCAAGTTCTTTCTGAGTTATGTTTTAAGTAGAAGTGACTACAATAAAGTTCATAGATGTGAAACTACGAAGAAGATGTGGGACACCTTATCCATCACACACGAAGGCACAAACTAGGTGAAAGAATCCAAGATCAACGTTCTTGTATATCAGTGTGAGCTATTTAAAATGAAAGAAGATGAGTCCATTGATAAGATGTTTGGATGAATTCAAACTATCGTTAATGGACTGAAAGCTCTTGGGAGAATCTACGATAATCAAGACCATGTCAGGAAGATTCTCAGAAGTCTACCTGAAAGATGGAGACCTAAAGTCACTGCAGTATAAGAAGCCAAGGACTTAAGCAAATTAAAGCTAGACGAATTGCTTGGTTCTTTCAAGATACAAGAAGTGGAGCTTGATGCTGAAGACGAATATAGAAGAGACAAATCAATAGCATTAAAGGCTGATCAGAAAAATCACAAGACTCAGAGAAATAGAAGTTCATCGTCAAAAGCATTAAAGATTGAAGAGATCAAGAATGATGATACCAGTGAATCTCAACAAGATTCAAGTGAAGATGATGATGAATTATCTTTCATATCAAAAAAGATCAGACGAATGTGGAAGAAGAAAACAAAAGGAAACAAAGATTTTTCTTTTAGGAAAAATAGCAAAGATGAAGTCAAGAACGAGAAGATCACTATCATTTGCTACGAATGCAATAAACCAGGACATTACAAGTCTGAATGTCCGTTGCTTAGAAGAAAGCCGAAGAAGAATAAAGAAAATTTTAAAAAGGGTATGATGGCAACTTAGGAAGATTTAGATTCGTTTGAATCTAATTCTGATTCAGAAGCTTCAGTACAAGCAAATATATACTTAGTAGCTAAAAAAGAAGGTGATGAGGAGGTAACTTCTAACTTTGATGAACTCCAAGATGCATATTTAGAGCTGTTAGAAGATTCACTTACTATCCTAAAGCAGTATAGATCTTTAAAAAGAAAGTTTGTCAAAAACTTGAAGAACATGAAAGTATTAGAAAAAGAAAACATCTGCCTCAAGAAACAAGTAGACGATATGAAGAAAAATTTTCTGTAGATAGGTCTGAGGAAATTAGTCAGTTGAAACAAAGGATTAATTCTCTTTCAGTAGACTTATCAACCTTTACTAAAAGTATAAAGAAAATGAATGACATGATTGGGAGATATAGACACCTTAATGATAAGAGTGGTCTAGGGTTTACTAAAAACAATGCACATTACAAAAAGAACTTTGTTCCTTATAGAAAGAAATATTATCAATCTTCTTATTATCATTCTATGAATAATTGTAAAGGACCCAAGAAAATCTGTGTACCTAAAAAGAACCTAATATCTACTGCAGATCTCCTTCTTTGGAAGAAGTAACCAGCACCAATGGTATTTGGATAGTGGATGCTCGCGACACATAACGGGAAGAAGGTCTATTTCCTAGATCTTCAAAATAAGAAGGGAAGATCAGTAACTTTTGGAGACAACCAGAAAGGCAAAATAATTGGAATCGCTAAAATCAGTAAAGATTATTTTGCATCTATTGATAACGTTCTGCTAGTTGAAGGTTTAAAGAACTGTTGGTTAAATATGGAATGGAAAAAGTGAAACCTATGTCTACTCCTATGCACCCTTCAAACCTTTTATCTAAGGATGAATTAGGTAAGAAGGTTGATCAAACCCTTTTTAGAGGGATTATTGGTTCTTTACTTTATCTTATAGCAAGCAGACCTGATATTTTGTTTAGGGTTTGTTTATGTGCTAGATTTCAGGCAGATCCTAGAGAATCTCACTATATTGCTGTTAAAAGAATTATGAGATATCTATCAGGTTCTACTGATCTTTGCTTAATGTATGAGAAAGGTAAAGATTTCAGGTTAATTGGCTATTGTGATGCTGATTACGCTGGAGATAGGATTGATAGGAAGAGTACAAGTGGAGGCTGTCACTTTCTTGGCCATAATCTAGTTTCCTGGTCAAGTAAGAGGAAAAGTTCAATTGCTTTATCTACTGCAGAAGCTGAATATATATCAGCTGCAAGCTGTTGTTCACAGACGTTATGGATCAAGTATCAGTTAGAAGAATATTCAATACAAGAAGAATAGATCCTAATTTACTATGAAAACACAAGTGCAATCAACTTATCGAAGAATCCGATACAACACTCGAGGGTAAAGCATATCGAAGTTAGACATCATTTCCTACGAGACTATGTACAGAAGGGAATTGTGAGTCTACAATTTGTTGAGACGAATCATCAATGGGCATATATCTTCACTAAGCCTTTGAATGAAGAAAGATTCAGAGAAATCGGCCGAAATTTGAATATGGTTGTGTTGAGTGATCAATCGTCTGACACATCATGACTCAGATGATTTTCTTAGTAAGCAAGATAAAAAGTTGCAAGGTTTTAAGGAAATGATAACGGTAGGTCACAGACGGTAACTTTTTAAGAAAAGGATGGAAATCCTCTCACGGTTTTAGAATATCACCTACTCTAGAATATTCTTGATATACTTTGAAATCAACTTTTTGCAAAACTCTCAATAAAACGTTTCATTACTCTATTCTTGATATCAAGTTCTTTCTGTTTACATTCTCATTTTCAGATACTAACCTCATAACTTTGAGATAAATACTTATGTGTTTAGTTCTTATTGTCTACATATTACAAATGGAGTAGCCTATGATTTACAGAAGGCATGTTGATTTCGACTCCTTGAAGAAGAACCAGATGGATATTGAACCAGATATTGATGCAGTGGGGTGGAAAATTTTCTTTCAAGTTCGTGAAACAGTCTACCTGAATGAAGCATATGAGTTCTGGAAGAATGCAAATGTAGTAGATGAAACCTTAGTTTCAATGGTAGATAGACTGTCGATTATTATTACACTGGAGTTAATAGAGAAGGTCAGTAAATGTCTATTTGTTGGTGCAGAGGTTTCTCATACCACAAGATGGATGACTAAAAGCAGTGTAGAGAAAAGACAAATCAATCGACAACTCTATGGGAGTAGTGACCCAAAGGATAAGAAGGCGTCAACTCTTGTTTCGAAGGCTAGGGTTCTACATGCACTACTCTTTCATTATGTTCTACTAAGAATAGGTTCAAAGAATGTTGTAACAACGATAGATGAACAATGCTTGTTTCATCTACTCAATCATCAGTCTATAAATCTTCCACACTTGATTTTGAGGTATATGATGAAGTCGAAGAGAGACTCAAATGCCTAACCCTATGGTACGCTATTGATAAGAATCTTCAGAGATTCTGGAATCCTTCTGGACAGAAGTAACAGAATGAAGGTGAATATAGAAAGCATCATCAATGCGTCAACTATCAGTAGAATGGACTTAAAGTCTCAAGAAAAGGAGGATACAGATTCTATGGGAAAAGCAAGGACTAAGGGGGAGCGTATTGTAGACACAGCTTGAATGAAAAGGCTACACCCACAAGGAAGACAAAACATCAATCCTTAGAAAGAATGCCTATAGAAGAAAAGAAGAGTAAATCGTCAAAAGTGTCAATGAAAGCTAAGATGATTTCTCACAGAGAAGAAAGCCAGGTGAAGCAGTCTGTAAAACAAGTATCGATGAAAAGAAAAGGGGAGACACTTTACTTCGAGAAATCCAAATAATCAAGGAGGTCACCAAGACTATTAACCTTGCGTCAAAAAGAACAGAAGAAAGGGAAAGGTTTAATTCTTGGTGAAGATTTTGAAAAGACTGAGAAAGTACAACAGGCTACTAGATCTTTGGTCTCAATTTTGCAAGAACAACCAGCAAAATTGACTAAAGAAATAGAAATTAAGAGGAAGTTGGTGTTTAAAAAGAAGAAACCTCAACAACAACCTCCTTCTAGACTGGTAGAAGAAAGTAAGAAGTTCAAAACCAATCACAAAAAGAACACTTCACCTGATGTTCAACAAAAGTCAAAGCCAGTTGAACACAGATCAGCACATTATAATCCTTCTCAACCTATCTGAAAAGAGGATTTGAAAATGAAGGTGATTGAAGAAGTGATGCCTGTTAGAAGCAGAAGCTCGATTGTAATAAGAGAACCTGTGAAAAGGTTGGTTAAGGTACAAGTTGAACCAATTATGATCAATAATCAATCAATACATCTTCTAATTCGTGAAGAAAGAAGATTATATGGGATTCTGAGAGATGAAAAGTCAGAACCATATCCATTGAAGATGTCCAAGGATCAATATACTATTTACCCAGTGAAAAATAGAACATTGATTAAGATTGTACCAGATATACAACCAAGAGCTTCAAACATTGTACGTAATGTAGACAAAGGGAAACAAAAGATGTACCCTGAAGCAAATACAGGTGATCTTACAGAGGATCAAATAGAAGCAGCTGTGAGGGATATAAAGGAGGCATGCAATGCAACTCAATCACGAGGAATCTATGTTTCACATCACATTTCAAAAGCATCAAGAAGTCATTGTGGACGCTTCACCACAGATGCAACCTTTCAGGTAATTGGAAGAGTGACAAAAGGACAATACAGAACTATCAGGGTTGAAGGTATTAGTTTCAACTTAGAGACCTTTGTGCATCTAATCATGCACTTCAGACCTTTGAGTTTCATATCTTCAATAAAAGATGTCCTACACCTTCTTGGAAAACCTATTCCAAAACTACCTAGACCTGATGATCGTGATCTCCCTGAAGAAAAACAATCTTTCAAACCTCCTGTTTTTAAAATCATCGAATTAGATGTTTTACCTTCAGAAACACCTGTTGCTACAAACTTCTATCCAACAAGAACATCTCAACAAGTTTCTACTATTGTTCTGGAAGAAGTTAGTCACACATCGCAGTGGAGTCAGGAAGCCTTAGTTAAGGAGATTAAAAAAATTCATACTAAGGTGGATGATCTGAGTGACTCAGTGGGTGATCTACATGAGGAAGTGGCGTATCTACGAGTTTTTATTGAAGAAGACCTCAAGTTGATCTGAACTGATATGCAACGGATGTTTTTTGAAATCATGAGGCATCTTCGATAAAGTTTTTTAATTAATAACAAATAGGGGGAGAAGAGCAGAAGCAGAAGAAAGATAGAAAATGGGGGAGACCAGTAAGAAGAAAAGAGGATAGGATTACAAGTTTGTTTTGTTTTCATATGTGTATTTTATATATGCATGTGTATATCTCTTGTTGTCTTCTTATTCGTTATATGAATAATACTCATTTATTCATTTTTATATTTCTAAAAATTATGATTATTTGTTATCATCAAAAAGGGGGAGATTGTTAAGTCAAAAAGACTTCATGAATAATAATTTTGTTGATAATCAAATAATAATAATGATTGAAATAAATGAATTGATTTGATGAGTGTGTTAAGAGTGCAGTGAAAACACATGAGAAGTGGCAAAACACAGAAGAAGTGGCAAAACACAGAAGAAGCGCAAAACATAGAAGAAGTTCAAAACACAGAAGAAGTTGGAAAACACAGAAGAAGCTGGAAAACACAGACAATACAAAAATGAAGACACTCTAGTACGTCGATAGTCAGTCAGTTGGAGTTGGTTACAAAACTCAACTGAATAACAGTTTCTTTAAGAAGCAAGAAGCAAGAAACAATTATCAAGAAGCAAGAAGTAGTTGAAGACTTAGGCTATAAATACTAGTCGTAGTCGAAGACTAAACAATCTTTTAACTTTCAAGTTATTACTTACAAAAATTCTATATTCAAAGTACGATACATGAGAGCGAACTCTACTATAACAAAAAGCTCACAATATCTTTCTAGTAAGAGAAAGAAAAGGCTAAGAGCCTGGAGAGGCTAAGATACTCAGTGTAGAGACATGAAGAGGCTCTGGAAGGGAAGAAAGAATACTTATAAATTTGACGAAGTATAGTGAAATCTTAGAAGAATTCTGAGGATTGGACGTAGCCCAAGGTTTGGGGTGAACCAGTGTAAAAATCGCAGTGTCTATCTTCTAACTCTTCACTTTTAATTTATCTTGTTCTTATACAAGTTTATAGAAGCTATTTGCGATTTAACTACGTAACTATTTTTGTATAACACTCTTGGTATTCATTTAATACTTGAAAAAGTTTTTTTCAAGAAATATCAAAGGTTTTGTGTATTCACAAAAAGATTACACAATTCAACCCCCCTTCTTGTGTACTTTATATATTGTACGTGAGTTCTATATTAACGTGTGATTTACTTCAAGGTTAGCAATAGTAAAATGTAACAATTTTTGGCTAAATATGCTATGTAAATGATCTAAAACAATATTAAATAAGGGTTTAAAACATGCAATAATTTGCACCTATCAATATGAAATTTTTTGTTGTCAATTTCACTAAAAGACTTCATTCTGATTTTATCTTTTATACTACCGAGGAACTTCAAGGTTAAGGAAGCATTAAGAGATGTTTTGATGTTTTAGTAGTTATGCTTTCAAATATAATAAGTAGGTACCCATTTAACCCATAAAGAATGTTTATCTTTGAGTAATCTCTATATTCTTTTGTTTAACATCACTATGTTGGTTACCCTAAAAGGAAAAACACTTAGTCCCTTTTGCTAAACACTTAGTTCTTTTGTTTAACATCACTATGTTGGTTACCCTAAAAGGAAAAACACTTAGTCCCTTTTGCTAATTAAGCTGACAATGTTTAACCATTTGTTTTTTTCCTTTGACTTATTTTCCTTGCAATCAGTATATACTTATGAGCTTATAACTGAATTGATTATCTGATCTCTACTAGCCAATTATAAGGCTTTAGAGCACTAGTTGTTGATCCTTTTTTGAATTATATCAAGTAGTGGTTTAAAGTCAGCATATGACGATTTGGTTGAAGAAACTAGGATTCCAAGATATGTCACTAAGAACTGAACATGCTTGAACCAATGACAGAGGACAGCCTTGTGGCCTATTATGTAACACTTATAATGAGGAATATACCATTTTTTTTATTTACACTCGATCTTAATAGTTTGGTGAACATATTCAATATAGTGAAGAAAGATGACATGAAATTGTCATATAACTTAGAAAATAGATGTAAATCATCTGTAAAATTTAAGCTTATAATTCTAAGCTTCCTAAATTTGGAATGGTATTTGAAAGAATTTATTCTTTTCACTACATGTTTAAGGAGCTTATTGAGGACTTTTATCACAATTGAGAATAGGTAGGGGGATATAGGATCTACTTGCTTAAGTCCTTTAAACCCTTTGATTGCATATGTGGGTTCACCATTTATTAGAATATCAAAGGTTATAATTGTGAGACAATGATCAATCCATTCAATAAAGATCTCGAAGAAGCCACAGGCTTTAAGAGTGTTTAAAATGAAGGGCAATTCACAGGCTTTTTGGAAGTCTACTTTGAGGGAACAATTTCTATTACTTCTTCTCTAGTATAAAGATTGGATAATTCTTTGAAAAGGATAATATTGTCCCTAATTTGTTTGGTTAGAATATATCATTACAAGAAAATTAGTAATTACCGATGGAAAATTACCGATGAAATTTCATGTTTTATTTGTCGGGAAAATATTCATTTTGTGACAAAAAAGTATCCATCAGTAAATATGGAGGAAAATTATCCCTGCAAATTTTTTGACATAATATAGTGACGGTGGAAAATTCACGTCAGTGAAGAAAGTGGGAATGCTTGGCAGAATAAACAAGTTTTGGGTTTACTAATGAAATACATTTCTGTTGGTAAATTTTAGAGATAAACGTCATCATTTTCTTTGGCTTCAATGTTTTAGGTTAAGCGAAAACAACATCGTATGTTTTTAAACTGAAACTATCACAACCCCCTTCCCCCTCCTCTGTTGCATTTGCCTACTTTTTTCTCACTTCTGTCATCACCCTCCTCGATGTCCCACCGCGTGTCCTTGCTATTCTGCAGTCCTCATCATCCCACCTTGCGTCCTCGTCGTGCAACTATCCTCAGCATCCCAGCATCCTCTTTTTTTTCTCTACCGAAGCCCCCTCCTTCGTCTCTCTTACCACTGCATTTCCTCGTCGTCCTCGTCGCATTTGCTTCAAGTACTGCCACTAAATCTTATTAACACACAAATCAAAGAAACAGTGGGACCTATCTATTTTAACAATAAAATGATTTGTAGACTAATAATTTGTGCACATGCTGCTGTGTCTCATGTTCTTATGACACATGTTCTTACGATCATTGAGTCTTCGATAAGTATGAAATTCTTCTTTTCCTAGACTATGTTGTTATAGTGTGTAGTTTGTATAATCATAATTTAGTTCATGATAAAAGTTTTTACATAAAGGTGATTATGTCATTGCACCCTTCATTAAATCTGAAAATACGTTTATGATCAAATTAGTTTGCACATATTAGTGATGGGTTTATCATGAAAAACAAGAATGAGAGTACCCTTATCTAGTAGACAAAATTTCTATTTTGGTTTAAAAATTGAAGCAATTATTGGTCATAACCATTAAAGGTTAGGAAATATGCAATAAATGATTTAATATCACTGGAAAATTTTGTCAGATTTTCTTTTAATTAGTTTCAATCTAAATTATTTGTTCTGGTCAATTCAGGAAAGATTTTTCTTCCTCTGGGTGTATCATAGACTAGGAGTTTAATTTTAAACGTTTCAAGGTTTAAAACCTAAGTAAAGAATTCAGTGCTAGGAAGCTTAGTTACTTGTATTTTAGGCAGTATTCTATTGCCACAAAATGGACTCTAGTATAGATATAGAAGTGAAGGCACTTAAGGCCCTTGCTTTCTCCGAAGATTTCAAATAATAATCCTTTGGAGGGCTATTATTTGAAATACCTACATAACAATGAAAGTTGTTGTCAATACCAGAAGAAAACAAAGAAATGCATCTACTGCAATAATTCATAGCTGATTAAATTATATGCCAATAAGTTGACAATTTCATTTGTTCTACTTGGAATTATATTAAAGAAGTAAAAATCTTGAAAAACCTTTCAAAAGAAGCTAACACTAACTATAAATAATCAAATTCTCATCCATATAAATACTTAGTCATTCTATAATAATTATCACAGAAACAAAAATTTTATTGGGGAATTAATTAGTCAATTCCTATTAATTAGTTTCAAATTTTTTTTATGTTAGCTTGGATTATTAGCTCACAAGATATACATTTAGATTTTTTTCTAATTTAATTGTCAAAACAAGTATGGAAAGAGATATTTTAATAAAAGAAGATTAGTGATACAACTTCTTAATTAAGATTACACCACATATATTAATGAAGCTAAAGAAAAACGAGATTACACCTCGTCAGTTGTTTCATAGAAATTAGAAAAAGAAGATCCCTAAAGTTGAAAGTTTTGTATATCCTGTTGTAACTACAAAGTTCCTAAACTTCAATAGGTTAGATTGTAATTAAAAAGGAGATGAGGAGCAAAAATGAAAGAAAACAAAAAAATTAACACACTTAAATTGATAAGAGGGAGACAAGAGTGAAAAGTATGGAAATGGTGGGGGGAACAAAAATAAGAAGAGGGCCTTATAACAACAAAGGGATAAATAAAACATTAGAAAAAAAAGTTGGTATTTGGAATAGCCTATAGGAAATGCAGGCAATGGCCCCAAGCTTCCCTTTTCCTTCTGGGAAACTAACTCTATTTCTCTTTTAGCCTTGCCCTAGTAACCCCTTGTCACACATACCCCTCCTATTTATAAGCTATAGCTCTTCATTTCATGTTTCCAAACATATTCACCTTCAACAACAACGATGTACCTCTTCCCATCACCACCATTTCTAGCACAACTACTTCGATACACACCAACTTTGCATAGAAAAGAGTCTGATGGATTTGAACTTTGAAATTCTTAAATTGATGTTCATGATGTCTTTGTTTTATCTTGCATACTTTTGAAGATGAAGCATATTTTTGTTCTGATTGTAGTCCTTTTCAAACAGTGGTGCATTCCCACCAGTTAACTAATTAGCACCATATATTTGTTTTTTAGCTTAAATAATAGATTTTCTCTGTATTGCATTATATATCAAAACTCATATTGCCTTATTTTCTAATTTTCTCGCTGTAATATATTAAAAATATAACAAAATTATTGAACAACTGTATTATATTAAATACAAAATATTCTTTTTGGCAAGCCCTATTTTATGTTGAAGAGTGTCGCTCATCCTTATTCTTTGTAGTTTGTAGTTGTCTGACCATTCATGTAAGTTGTCCGACTAATGTCTACCATATGTGTTACTTTAATAATATGATTCTGATGCATTTGGGTTTTGTGTGAATATAAAGGAGGTCTTGATTTTGTGTTGTTGTTTAGAATATTCTTATAATCATTGATGAGATTTAATGTTCTTCTTTAATAGTCTAAGCATTTATGTTGGGCCCCGAACTTTTAGTGGAATTAGAAATATGAAAATGGAATTAAATGAGAAGTTTTGTAAATGAAATAAGTGTTTTTGAGTAGGAATTGTGTTATAGAGATTTTTTCCTTAAGGAAATTGATAAGAAAAGAAATGTTCGATTTTGATAACTTTGGGATTTGAATCGATTTGTATAGGGTATGAAAGTTAAAGTGAATGAGTTGACTGAAATAGAAATTGAAATCAAGAAATAAAGAGAAAAAGTGTGAAAATTTGAAGAATTAAGAAAAGTTTGACTTTTTGGCCATAG
>JAOSBK010000046.1:54420-96556 GCA_027568895.1 Erythroxylum shatona | reverse complement strand
CCATGTGCTGTTGAGTTAGTTCTGGACATCAGAAGAGAATTTGTCAATAAGCTTGAGCAGGTATCTTCCCTTTTTTAAATCTTAGTTGTTTGAAAGAACTCAGTGTACTCTAATCGGTTAAAGCCTATTTTCTTCATGTTCTAGGTTTGGAGGTAAGGACATTTTAGTTTCAGATAGCAATAAGAAATGTAAACAAGTTGGTGACTGAAGAATCCACTAGTATACTCGTAATATCATCGGTAGTTTACTTCAATTTCAGCATTTGAAGGGAATTGCTCCTTCTTTCCTTGCATCTGAATCAAATATTTGTTTAACCTGTTGGAGTTGATTCAATCAGTGAAGATATATGTCAAACTGAGGTCTTTAATCAGATTGTAGAAATTGAAAGTAAAATGATTAGAAAAAGTCGTAGACTCTATACAGGTCTAGTTCCTGGGTTTCTGAAGATGGAAAATTTGAACATCTCCCATTGGACATGTACTTTTTAAGATGCTTTAGCTTATCTTCCTTTATTTGGTTGTTAGACATCTTAATTTAAGTAGTGGTTTTGGTGACATGCAGTCTTGGGATCGAGCTAGGCAACTTCGAGCTGATATGGCTCTTGAGGAGCACCGAGTTTTAGACTTAGTAGAATACTGAAGGAAGTGCTTCCAGATCCGAAGACGTTGAATGTACAGAAATCTAGTCCTAGAAGAAAGGTGATCTCTTCAACGGAAGAACCAATGCCACTAATTTTACCTTGCTTGTCTCATGTTGTGCGATGTAGAGAAGATGGGTTGTTATTCATTTTACAGTGAATAACAAAAACTGAGCTATGGATATGCAAGTTTCCGGGGAAAAAGAGTAACCATGGAGGACTTTTATGATATTAGAAATGCCAAGATTAATGGCTGAACACTTAGATTCTAGATCTTATATTTCCAGAGGGAATATTATCAATTCTATTGCTCTTGTTTATTGTATGATTGAAGTGGTTAAAAGTTTCCATCCTATGAACAATACAAGAATGCCTACCGTTGCATGATATCTTCTATCTCAACTGTGTACCTCTTAATTAGACTGAACAATGCCCACGGTAAATATGTTATTTTCATGTTTATAACTGAACAAGTGGAACCAGTTTGCATAAGTTGAAGGCACTTATCGATTAACTCTTACATGACAACGATCCTGACTAACTGGCCAATTGGCTCCATAGTACTCGAGTTATCACCTCTCTTTAGTTGACATAAACTTACAAAAGACAGAGGGAAATCTGCTGCTTTTGGCATCATTCTGAAAATCGTGATACTCGGATATTTGGTCTTATATCTCATAACTTTTTTCTTAAATTCCCGTGATTGTATTTCATTTCTTATCTATAGTAATGTTAATTATCTCAACTTGCTAAACACATTTTTGGCATAGGAGGTGAGGTGTGAAGTAATGCTTTTTCTTGCTTCATTATTTTTCTTCGTTTCTTGTGTCTATGGGAAAGTGATAGGTGTGGTGGACTATTTCGCTTCACTTTTAACATTTACAAGATGTTTCATAATCATCACAGGTCATGGTGGTTCACGCGCTGCTGAGTATTTGAAGGAGCACCTATTTGAGAATCTGTTAAAGCATCCACAATTTACAGCAGACCCCAAATTGGCTATAAGTGCGTTCAATTATTTTTCTTACTTTCCATTGTTTTCCACTTATTTCCTATGATGAAATTGCAGCATAAGCTATTGATTTTTTAACTAATTAAGCTGTATTCTGTTTATGGGGAACTAATTTCCCTCTATCTATCTATGCAGGTGAAACATATAAAAAAACAGATGCTGATTTCTTAGACTCTGAAAAAGACACCTACCGTGATGATGGCTCTACTGCTTCAACAGCAGTGTTAGTTGGTAACCATCTATATGTTGCCAATGTTGGAGACTCACGAACTATAGTATCAAAGGCTGGAAGAGGTATTATTAGCAATTTAGAACAATTTCCTCTAGTGGACAGGAAATTTTCTAGCTCTTAAGAAAAATGCTTCTTTTTGCTCCCCCTTAGTATCACTGAGTTTAATGTTATAGTATGTAGGCAATGAGTTCTTGTTATTCTCATTTTGTTCCTAATTGGGCCAGTGGGAAGGTCAAATTGTTCTGTAGTACTGCACTCCTTAGGGGATCAGAAAGTGTTGTTAAGACACTGGGACTTTTCAAGAATTTCAGTGCAATGCTGAAACATTAAGAATCAGTTGAAATAGGTATATGTACATAATATCAACTGACCAAATAACCATCAATTTTTTGGGGGTACAGTGCACTTAGTTTGAGGCTTCATCTAATTTATTTTACTAAATTTGTGGTACTTGCAATTATTAATGCAGTTCAACAGACTTGAGTTTTGTAAAGCTGACATGGAGCCTCATAATCTCATTTCCCTTCCTTCTTTTCCTGCACAGCTATTCCTCTCTCAGAGGATCATAAACCAAATAGAAGTGACGAGCGGAAGAGAATTGAAAGTGCTGGGGGTGTAGTAATGTGGGCAGGTAAATTGGTCTAAATTATGGCGAGATCTGTTGACTGTGATTTCAAGCATTTTGCTAAAAATCAGCTGATCTATTGGCAATGGTTGATTCCTCCTCCTTTTGATGTGGCCATGATTTATTTTTTTATTCTGAATTATTTTGAAGAAGTTTGTTTGGTTAAAAAAAGAAAGCTTTTGCAGTTTCTGAGCCATTCATCATCTAACCGTGTTAAGTTTTTGACAGGATGAATATGGAATGAGAGCAGGGATTAGCTAACTGATGCTTGTTAAAGCTTTCTTACTGCTTGGTTATCTCATGCACATATAGACATGCCTGCTATTAATTTGGATAAGCATGATAATTAGGCAAAAACGGTACAGAGCTCGCTACCCAGTTTCGAAACTGATGACTGTGAGAAGCCCATACTTAGCTGTGACCCTATGTATGCTGCTCCAATTGGAGTGTCAGAACTGCTTAATCCCATTCGATAGTATTGAACTACTAGCTTGTACAGAGTGTTGTATGTTGAAGTTTCTGAATTCTATGTTCAAGAAGAAAATATTTGGCCTTTGATAACATATCCAATAACTGTATGCTGGAGTGGAAAGGGATTTAGGGGATTTCATTTGGTTTCTTCCATGACATGTGCTTGAGATTTTGATAAATTCGTAACTAGGTGCTGAAGTCAAAATGATAAATTCTTGTTCGACCATCTTATCAGGCACCTGGAGAGTAGGAGGTGTATTAGCTATGTCCCGTGCTTTTGGTAACCGGATGTTGAAGCAATTTGTTGTTGCTGAACCTGAGATTCAGGTAATTTTGATAGGTGTTGAAAACACTGTATTTATTGAGCAGGCTACTGTTTTGTTATGAAAAACTATCCTTGTGTCTAAAGTGATAGTCTTTTCTTGTTATGCAGGATCAAGTGGTAGATGAAGAATTCGAGTTGCTTGTTCTAGCAAGTGATGGATTATGGGATGTAGTACCCAATGAGGTATCGTTCTCTCTCTCTCTGATCTTCACATTAAGTTAAGCACTTCGCATCCGCCTATCATCATGGCATACATACACTTGAATACACCAGTTTCACTATGCAAAGATGAGACTTCTTATCTTTATTTTGCTTGAGCATAACTTCCCCAAGTTTTCCTTCCCACCACCTAACACGTAACATGGCCAGGATGCTGTCTCGCTTGCCCAAACTGAAGAAGACCCCGAAGCGGCTGCTAGAAAATTAACAGAGGTCGCTTTCACCCGTGGTAGTGCTGATAACATAACATGCATTGTGGTGAAGTTCCACAAGAACAAGATGGATGCAACCAATTCCCCACGTAATTAGTTTCAGTATTTATGTTGCACGTGTGGATTCGTTTAAGAATTTAGCTGATCTAATACCAGAATCCGTACATGCATGATCGAAGAATGTGCATATGTCGAGGAGCCAATTTGTTTATTCATCGTTTTCTTTCTTGATTTGCTATTGTATCAATGACGTGGACATACAAACATATGCTTGTCTTTTTCTGTTCTTCTTCTTCCAAAGTTGTCCATATTTCCTCTGAAAATAAATGGTTGTGGATTCTCTATACTCTTCTCATAATATTACATGAAATGTGAAGGTGAATTTTGCAAAGTCCTTACTGGAGGTGCCAGATATGCTTTCTTCTATCGTTTTAGCTTACTTTTTATGCATTAGTTCTACTATTTGCCTAGGAGATACTGAACTAGCACTACAATGAAGGTGTATCTGTAAGAAGTTCAGTTCAGATAAAGGAAAAGAAAATGTTGAACAGCTTATGTTTTTCAGACTAGAGTTTTGTCCTGAGTTCTTGCAGAGCATAATAACCAGAATAGGATGTTCTTACGCAGACTACTATGTCTTTAAGACTGCATAGACTTTCGGACAAGATGAACTAATAAATGCCCAGTACCATGATTCTCTTGACATGGTCGAACTGCAACTGTTACAGCTGCATTACCATATAAACTTTCCGTCGGTCTGAATTCTTGGGTCGTCAAGAAGGAAATCTTCAACTGAAACATTTTAAGTGGAGAACAGGCTCACATTACGTTGGAAACAGGTGGTGAAATCTAAAGGTCAGAGGAAAAGCATGAGCACTTACCAATGTCAATTTCTGGTGGAGAGGGAGCAATACTTGTGCCAGGGTTTGAGTAGTCAGCTTCTTCTCCATGGTCTGCTGCAAATTTGGAAAATGGAAGACAATAACATTGTGTTTGATTCAACCACTTTCTATTTCGGTTAAACTTGATTTAGTACGAGTGTAGCAAATATTTTGAACCTGATTGATTACGTTAAGCTCCTTTAGGTCCATTTAATCTAACGAATCAAATTGAGTTTAACTAGATTCAAACTGAAGATTGAGATTTGATACTTGACTGAGAATCAAATTGATTTTAGCTAGATTTGAACTGAAGATTAGGTCTTAATAAAAATTCAGGCTCATTCCCAGTTGATTAAATCTTCATTTATATCAAATAAGTGAAACAAAGTAATGATTAGGAGTAGCATCTGACCTCCCAAGTCCACCAAGTCTGGATTTAGATCTGAAAAACTCAGGTTCCAAGGTATTGGGAGAGACATCCGATCCAAAGTCTCTTTGAAAGTATCAGTTCCATAGTCTGAAACCTGAAGTTCTTGTACATCTGAGGTATGTACTACGTTTGTGTTATGTGGTGATGTATGCACAGTTGATGAATACTGGATAGTTGGTGGGACTATCTCTGCCATGCATCTGCTCAATCCCAAACAGCAGCTCAGTAAACTCTCTTAAGGATATAACACGAAAATGTCTGTCGTGCATCAGACCCCGACAGGATACATATGTAACGTGATGAATGAGCCATTCTTACTGTTTCCCATGATTAAAGTTGGTCGGTGCAGACTCTGATGTTCCTAAACGAACACCGGACATGTAGAAGTTGAAGTTGGCTGGAAGATGAAATGGTTGTTGGATTACAGGCTGAGGCATGTTGGAGTATCCTGGTTGGTTGACATTAAAGTATGCCATCGGCATTGTGCTTGCTGCATTATACATGATCTTACCATAGTATTACTATTTAAAATTCATTACTATAATCTATATGATGAATATAGAATTACCATTATATGGATGATGATGATGACTTGATGATGGAAAAAAAGACTGAGGTATGTTGGTATATCCAAATGGAGGATTGCTAACTGCAATTACACAATCAAACATTAATTATGTTAATGATTTATTAATGGGATTAAAAGTAAAATTGCATTACCATTAATGAGAGGTTGAGTTCTTGGTGCAATTAATGGTGGAGTCACTTTGGTGTATCCTTTAGGCTTATTCCCAACTGCAACAACACGATCAAGTCACTTAGATTGAAACCCTTTTCTTTTTCCTTCAAAATGTAACTATAAGTCGAAGGTGATTGTAATATACTTTTTTTTTCCCTGAACTGAAAAAAAAGAAGAAACTCCATTGAAACAACTTACCAAGTGGTGGTCGAAGCTGGTTCTTGAGGGAAGAAGATGAGATAATTGACTTGCAAGCTTCAGTGATGTCGTTCTGCATCTTCAGATATTCATTGTAGAGATTGATTTGTCTGATCACTTCAAGCCTAGCATAGTACTGAGCGAAGAACACTAAATTTTCTTTTACCAATCTCTCCCAAACTAAAACAAAATAAAAATAAAGATAAAAATTAGTCAAATTTTAACATTTAATCACAAATAAAAAATAGTTTTAATTAATTATCAAAATTTTCTTACAATTTCACACTTATATTACTTATTATCTTCGAATAAGAAATATTTCATATTTTATATCAAAATATGTGATTTTTTTTTTGTGTATGATAATGAATATCCTAAAATTATCTTTAAAAAAGGGTCACCATCACTTGCAAGGATCTAATGATCGAAGTGATTTTCAGGATCTGTCTGTCATCTTCAACCTGTGGAATTAAGCAAAATAGGAGAAAAAAAGAAACAATACGAGATTTAGAGGATTTACTTGTGATGGTACATCCAGGTTCAATTTTGGCTCTTTCACTCAGAGTTTCAACAACTTCATCTTTAGTCATATACAGTTGGATACAAATTTCGATCAGGTTCTGGACCTACAAGACCATATCATTAGATTCAATTAGATTCAGCAAATTTTAATTCAGTACCAAAAACCAACAAGAGAAGTCGATGATGTTTCTTACAGTTTGAACAAGTTCAGGAGTGATTTTTCTTCCCACGTTCATGCTTGTTGACGGCTTCATCAGAACCTTTTCTCAGTTTCCAAACACTTCCAAGAAAAAAATAAACCTTGAAACTGAACTGAACTGAGATGTTTTTTGAGTTTCCAACGTAGTTTTTAAGGTAATAACAACACTCAGTACTCACTCACTCACTCAAGTTTCTTAGAGAATCACGAGGAAATACAAACACGTGAGACCTCAATACCTCCTTTTTGCATGGTTTTGTTGTTTTCTGCATTACTCTATGACCAACCAAAGGCCTGACACAACAAAATCTGAATCCTTAAAAGTGAAGAGAAAGCTCAAAAATATCACAAGTGTATGACTCAGAGAAACGCCAAACCCGAATCTCGAAAACACCAAGTTGAAGTGACTCAATCGAGTAGTTGCAGTACTTACATTGCTGAATTTTCCTTACCAAAAGGATTGACAGAAATAAAAAAAAAAGAACCCAAGAACATTCTGTGTGAATTCAGTACTAAAATGCTTTTGTATGGTCGAAATACAATTGAAAGTGTTTCAGAAATGGATACATATCTTGTGCTTGGAAGATGATAAGATTCACATAAGTAAAGGCTAAGCCTTGTTTTTCTTAGTTCTTGGTGCGTGATTCGAAGTTATAATAAGTTCATCATGTACATAACTCTTTTTAAATATTAAATTTTTGTGTATATAAAGTAAAAAAAGGAAACGAAAATGTTGTTTTGGAAGTGTGATTATAGCTTCAAGTGTCTGTTTCTGCAACTATTATGTCACTTATGTCTGAATAACGACACAAAAAATCCGGATCTGAACCAGAAAAAAAAAAAAAAAGAGGTTTTGAGTGTTCAAGTTGTAACAAAACCGAACAGAACAGGAGTCACAAGGAGCATTCATGTATGAAACATGCATGCAATCACCTAAAGCCACGACTTTCTTCCTCCTCCTCTCTCAGCAGCTCTCAAAAAAGTCTATCTTCATATACTAATTAAATGATTAACATGTTATTATATAGTCACTTAAAGGATAACGATGGTAACCATTTGAGTTCTTTTGATAAATTAGTTGAAGAACATTGCCAAAACAAAACAGGAACATGTTCTGAAATTTATTTCTTCACATGTACCAAACTAACTTGTCTTCCATGTTAGAGAAACAGAATCTATGTACATTAAACATATAATCCCTCACTATATATGTATGTATGTATAATGAGATTTTGAGTTTGGATTCTCATTTTTGCTCGTGAATGTTGAATATTATTTAAAGAAGAAGATTAGGTATTGATTAAGGTATCAAAGTTGGTCAAATATTAAAAAAAGGGGAAATTTGTTGTAATCTCACATTTTCAAATGAACATTTTGTTAACTAAATCAATTCATTTTAATCATAATTATGAAGTAAATCGTCATAAATATTCCAACCCATTTGTCAAATTGCAAACCCAACTGTAGAGTAAAAAATTAACCCTAGTTGAGTCACTGAATACAAGGGTTGAGTTGAAAACAGTTCTGTATGTGTGTGTATAAGTATATATTAAGCTGTATTTGCCTGGTTCAATTATTACATTGCAATTATTATTATTATTAAATTGGGTATTTGAGAATTCTCCTCAGAGTCTCATGGGTTTGGACAAATTAGTCACTGTTGCATGCTGATTCACACTGGTCTCTTAGATTCAAATTTCTTCATCTGAGAAAGACTTTCTTTTACCGGGTAATTTGCTCTCCTTTTCATTTTCTCTCGCTCAAAGTCACCGTGGAAATAACATTCCTTTGTTGTTTTCTTTTCCTTTTTCTTTCACCTCTGACTGGTCATTTAATTGCTATTTTTCAAGATTGTAGCATATGGGGTTTCATTGTGTTAACTCAAATTGCGATAAAGTTCAAATCTTTAGGTTTTTTCAAGCTTGTTCTTTTCCCTGTAGATCCAATGAGTACTTGTTTTCACTATCTGTGTTTGGCTGAATATTGGCCGTTACAACTAGGGTTTGCCCAAAGGCTCGATCTTGGCAGGTTCAATGTGGATTAGATATGGTCCTCAGACGATTTTCGCAGGAAATGCTGATTGCAAAAGGAACATGATTTTCTGTCTCTTGGGCTGTTACATGGTTGCCCTGTTTGTTTCTGAATTGAATCCATTTAGTTGTTTTTATGTCAAGCTTTGGGGTTTCATTTGGATTCTTGACATGGATGACACTATTCTAAGCTAAAAATTTAACATTTTGAGTAATTTGAGTATTTGACAGGAGTTCAATGAATATCTCTAGATTAGAAGGGAAATTTTGGAAGTTTAGATTATTTCTTCCTGATGAATGCAGGACTTGACATTGAGTAGGTTTGTCCACTTAATAGTGTTATGTAGTTGTTGGTTGTTATTAGCTCTCTTTTCTTTTCTTTTTCCAGTGATTAAATGGTTATGAAGTATTAGAATACCCAAGTAGTCTTATCTTTGAGCTTGTTGGAATCACACCTATTTCAAAGTTTCACAGTTCTATCATTTTACAGTATCTTGGATGAGTTCGGTATCACTTATCAGGTGTTGTTAGTGTGGTGAAAGAAAACACTAACAGTGAGCTATACAATTGCAAACAGTAGTAACACAATGTCTAGTAGAGTTTCATTTTTTGCCCTAATTGAAAGTTTTCTTTTGAATATTACTTTTGGTACTTGTTTGATGTTTGGATTCACATATGTAGAAGAAAGAGTATAATTAGGATATTGCTAATCTAATACATTCTGTTTTCTTTTGTTGTTGAAGTGTTCTTAATAGACACTTGCATATTAAATCACTAACTAACTAGAATTCCTCAAAATGCATTTGATTATGAGATATATGTGATAACATTCATTGTATAAAACCCAATAACAAGGGAAACATTGATTGGGATGTGAACAGGATCTTGCAAAAACTTGATGTTAGTGTGACATTTTCTATGTAATTTACGTAGTTAGCAAGGTGTTGGTGTCCATCTCTATGGACGTGGGTATGCAATTATGTGAGGGAGATACTAGACTTAATGTATCTGAAATGTGACATTTGTCTGTTAGTGATACTGAAATGTGTCTGAAATGTGACATTATCATACATCGACGCTAGTGTTGAGTCAATGAACCTGGAAAGTGAAATCTTCACTTTCTTTTTCTTTGGAGGGTATTATATATGATTGTCGTCAAAACTATAAGTAGCCCCCTTTTTAATAAAGAATATCTGCATGCAGTATAACACGTAACGAGTCCATGCACGTCTACACACGTAGGGTAAACTGTTTAATGGGAGGTGGAAAGAGGAAACACTTGTGCGGATATTTGGGATAAAGATAATCATTTACTGCATATGTCAAGTACAATCAAGTGTCGGTCCAGTGTTTGATATGCTTATAATGACAGTAATGATTATGTATATTGAATGTCTGATAGCAACATTCCTGAATCTAGAAACCCAGAAATCGGCATGTACGTGTCAAGCGCTAGGAGAGCTGTTTTCTCCAGCTTTTTTGTGCTTGCATCAGTTCCAACTTAAAAGCTCTTCTTTTGTCTTTTCCCCATAGGAACATGTTGGAACTGTTAAATTAGTTGGTCCGGCTAAATCCACGTGGACCACATTAATTAACACTTTACATTATTGCGTAAAGATTATAGTTACTTTTTATTTAGGTGATTGAGTATTCCTTATATAACAACCATTTGTGTTTATGACATTTCCCGAAATGATAATTGCCAGTTAGAGTTCATCTTTGAGAAGGTGGTGTTTACCTTCCACTTCCCTGGAAAGCCACCACTAATCTTTCCGACTCACTCTCTTTCTCCACAGACACTTGGAAAGTACACGAAATTCAATGTGTATATACTCTAGTGTATGATACAACATGATGACATTTGGATATTTCTGTTATATAGTAGCTTGCTGTTCATGCTAGATCTTTTTCTCATATTCTTTAACATGTTGATATTGCAAATTTTGTTAAGCTATTTAATGTTACTTCATTAACTATAATCTGAAAAACACGGTTACTTAAAACCATAGGCTGGCTAATGTATGTCAATCGGAAAGTAAGAAAGAACTCTGTTCTATGGAATAAAAGGAAATAAAAAGAAGAAAAGAGAGCAGAATTCTCATCCTCATAATCAGATCAAAATGATCTCAAGAAGTTGGTGCAAGGAATTAAACTTGTTCTGCATTACTATTACTTGCTAACTAGATTTACGTAAAAATTGGGATATCTTGACACTTAATCATTCTTTAGAAGTGGATCAGATCACTAGTGTATGGACTGTTGGTTTTTGCTGTACCATTTATGTCATATTTCTTTCCGAGTTGCAAGATTGCAGTGACTGAATAAGGATTTATGTGATCTTTATTTTACATGACCATTTTGCTCTTGGCAATAATTTTTGTTTTATTGGAGCAGCTTTCAAACAACCATGAAGCAATCTCTTTGCCTTGGATTATGAAAGAGTTTCCGGTTGTCAAACCTGTCTTGTGTCTTCAGTTCCTCTAATATTCATATAGCTAGAAGAGGAAGAGTTATATTTTACTAACCGTAAGGGGACTATGGAGTGCAATAAGGATGAAGCAATCAGGGCTAAGGAGATTGCTGAGAAAAAATTCATGGAAAAGGATTATACTTTGGCTAAGAAATTTGCTTTGAAGGCTCAAACCTTGTATCCTGAGTTGGATGGTCTCACAAAAATTTTAACAACCTATGACGTGCACCTTTCAGCACAGAATAGGTTAAGCAATGGTGAAATAGATTGGTATAGAGTGCTTGTTGTAAATCCTTGGGCTGATGTGGAGACAATCAGGAAACAATACCGAAAGCTTGCTCTTATTCTTCACCCTGATAAAAACAATTCTCCGGGCGCAGAGAGTGCATTCAATCTTATTTCAGAAGCCTGGAGTTTGTTATCTGACAAGGCCAGAAGATTGGAGTACAACAAACATTTGAATGTGGTATTATCTCAACATGGAACTTCAACCCAGAGTAAGGTGTCATCAGCACCACCTGGGGCAAATGGCTTTCACCACTACAACAGTTCTGTAAATTCGGGTTCAAGAACTCAGAAAAGAAGTAGTCCAACAGTGGCTGCAACAGCGTTTCCTCCTCTCAAGAAAAAAGTTAATACCTTTTGGACCATCTGCAATGGCTGTAAGACGCAGTATGAATATCTGAGGATTTATCTCAATCAAAGCCTACTTTGCCCAAATTGTCGTGAGGCTTTCTTTGCCGAGGAGAGAGCTCCGCCTCCAAGTGTTGTGAACTCGTCTGGTCATTCTTCCCACCAAAAGAATGAAGACTCAAGGTATCATGCTGCCAATAATGGTGGGGTCACTCAAATGTCAGCATCTGATAAGCGTGGAGTTAGTAATTCAATCCATGGCTCAGATCTGCAGGCGAATCATTATTCCAAAACAGCAAATGCTGGAAGTGCCTTTCAGTCAGCATCAACTGGTGCTCAAGCTGCCGGTGTGGTGGGGCAGGCCC
This sequence comes from Erythroxylum shatona, assembly GCA_027568895.1. Lineage (NCBI taxonomy): Eukaryota > Viridiplantae > Streptophyta > Magnoliopsida > Malpighiales > Erythroxylaceae > Erythroxylum > Erythroxylum shatona. Next base: position 84,356 of record JAOSBK010000046.1, on the reverse strand, counting down.
ATCTTCAAGTGAAGAGAGACCATGAAAGAGCAGAAGAAGCCTCTTATGCTGCTAAGAAATATAATAATTCTTCTGTTATTGTTGATCATCTATATAAGAAGAGAAGATTCGATGGCATCCATATAAATGGCTATGGAAGTACAGGCTTCGGAAATGTTTCTGAACCAAGAAGGGGATATGTTGAAACTCAAAGGTTGTATGGTTTTTCTGGCACTAACAATAAGCCCGACACAGAAAGAGACTTATCTGCAGTTGCAGTTAGGAAAATGTTGATAGCAAAGGCGCAATCAGATATTCGTAAAAAACTTGAAGAATGGAGCTCTAGTCAAGTGAAACTAAATGGAAATGAAAAACAAAATTTTGCTACTATCAATCGCAAGAAGTATGATGACTCTGCCAGTTTGGATAAAGGAAGCAAGGGCAGTAAACCTCTCCCCGGTTCACTGTCTAATGATTCTAATAACAAGGAGCACGCACCTTTGTCAATCAATGTACCTGATCCAGACTTTCACAATTTTGATTTGGACCGAACTGAAAGTGCATTCGGAGGGAATCAGGTCTGGGCGGCTTATGATGACGCCGATGGCATGCCCCGTTACTATGCTCGAATTCATGAGGTTATCTCTATGAGCCCGTTTAAGATGAAGATAAGTTGGCTGAACTCGAGAAATAGCAGCGAATTTGGTCCTTTAAACTGGATAGACTCTGGTTTTCAGAAAACTTGTGGGAATTTCAGGACTGGCAAACATGAGATCAGCAAAACCTTGAATTCTTTCTCGCACAAGGTTAAATGGACAAAATGCCAGCGCGGTATCATTCGCATTCTTCCAAGTAAGGGAGATATTTGGGCCCTTTACAAAAATTGGTCTCCAGACTGGAATGAGGAAACCCCTGAGGAAGTGGTGCACCAGTATGAAATGGTTGAAGTGGTCAGTGACTACGATGAAGAACAAGGCATATCTGTGATGGCTCTTATCAAGGTTGCTGGTTTCAAGACAGTTTTTCGTAACAATACGGATTCTAGCTCACACCGTAGGATACCAAAAGAAGAGATGTTCCGGTTCTCTCATCAGGTCCCTGATCATTTGCTTACAGGTGAAGAAGCTCAAAACGCACCAAGGGGTTGCCGGGACTTAGATCCAGCAGCTACCCCACTGGAACTTCTTCAGGTAGAAGCCAACAAAGCGCAACCGAAGCCTGCTACAAAAACTGACAAACAGACGAAACATGATTTTCCAACAGGTAAGATAGATCAAACTGATGGAAATGTTGCAGAAGCTGAAACTGCTGCAGGTCATGAACAAGACAAGAACGAAAAATAAGCGGGTGGTACGGTACAGAGGTAGATTCAAATGTTGTAGATGATGCAGAACAAAGTCCGAGTTAGCTAGTTCGAAACAGCAGAGAAAGAGACAACCAATATAGGGGGATGGTTATTTTGTAAACCTGAGACTGGAAGGAACATGGTTTGCCGCATAAGTGGATCATCAAAATGCTCCAGAGCTTTTTGGGTTTTTTTGTTGTATAATTTGACAGTTCCAAAAGTAAAAGAAACGTAAAACAATCACAGTGTCTCTCATGGAGAACCATAATCATAATTCCTCTCTCTGTACCATTATTTGTTTCACAGGGCCATGCACAACCTGTTAAAATCTTTAGCAGTTTCTTCAATCTTATCAGCTCACTGGAGGGGCTACTCATTTTGGACTCTTCTCGCCTTTAAGGCCTGAGCCCGAGTCAGAAAAAGATTCAAATTTGAGTCCGAAGATATGAGCCTGAATGCATTCAAACCATAATTTGGTTCGTTAACTCTGGATTGGCCGGTCTAAAAAGGAATTGATCAAGTTTTAGTCGGGACTGATACCAAATCGGTGTACAATTAACTCCGTCGTCGAGTATGTGACAGAACATAAACAAAAAGTAAACCAAAGACTATAACAAGTTTCTTCAACGACCGATGACTGAACATGTTGAAAGTTCAAACCTAGATTCCTGGAAATGTTACCAAAGAGAAGATTATTGGTAGCTTTGATGCGAATTACCGCGTGTCTTCGTTGAAGACATCAGCAAGGAAGACTTGTCGGAGCTGAGAACAAGAATCTTAAGAGCAATATTTTATATTTTCAACACGACATATGACAACATTAGAAAAAAGCAAACAAACAAGAAAGTGCAACGGTCGGAAGCTTCGTGACCACAGAAACCAAACTCATGCGAAGACTACGTCTTTACACATTACTTTTCTAATTATAAGTTTATTGATAATGAACTCGGATTAATAAATTAATTATGCTTAATTTTAAATAAAAGCTAACTTATTTTGCAAAATTAAAATCATCATCATCATCATTCTCCGAAGTTCCGCAATGGAGCAAGGTCTGGGGGCCTGATAATACGCAACCTTATCCCTACATTATAAAGAGACTGTTTCTAATAGGCCCACATGCATATGTGACATGATAATAATGATATAGGCTACAAAGAATAAACACGTAAAGATTGAAAATACATCCATATATATACCTGATGTAGACCTACTATTACCTTACACCTTGTCAAGATCAACTTTTCTCGGAGCGAGCTATGCTAAAAGTCTTTCCTAAATCAATGCTTTGATAGTGCGACAATTTTATGGTATTATGTGTCCATATAAGGAACCCGTCCATACACCTAAAAAAACAAAAAGGTGGGGGTAATGCAAAATTGAAATAGATTTCAGAAAGAATTAAATTTGAAAGCGACAAGATTGTCGGCATACCCCACATGCATGCAAGAACAAAAGGGCTTCCCTTTTCAAACTAGCCCTGTGTTTCGTAAAGACGAGTATTGTTAGTCCATCTCACCTACTTCCTATTAATTATCTATTAATCTTCCTCTACACAATGGTCAAATTCAGAATCTACTCTTTCATAATAATAATATATAATTATTCTTATTTTAATATCTTCTTAATAAGTAAGCAATCAATTTAAATAACATAATAATGTATCACAAACTTAAATGCATTAAAATCTCAAAATATAATAACATATATTTTTGGCCTATATTGCCATAAATATATCCCGAAATAACCTAGTAAGATTACGTATTATCAGACTTTTTTAAATTTCGGATGATAATTACATAATTACGTCCCAAAACGGAACTTAAATCATATAATATATCCAAAAAAAATTTTAATAAGAGTTAGATTATTCAATATTCATTTATGTTATTGGTTTTGTAGATTCCAGGGACACAAATGAACATAGAAAAGTATGAAAGTTCGTTGAAATTCTTGATCTTAACGTTGTCAGCAAGCTAGTAAAATCCTTACTACTTACATGCATTGATATAATATTAAAAAATTAATATTATATAATTTATTCTTCCTTCTCTTAATATGTGTATATATATACACACACTAACCCTTGTGCTCTCCGTGCACCATTCTCTATTTTCTCTGATCATATGTCAGTTTGCGAGCTGAGGTTGGAGCGGTTATTCAACGTGAATCGATCGAAGACTGATCTCTTGACAAGAACGAACGAACTCGAACTGGTAAATTTTTACTGCTTCAGATTCGATTCGGACATTGCATGTTCTATATCTCTGTCTATCTGTGTTTCTCTTATTTTCTTTTAAATTTTTATGATCAATGGGTGAACTGATGACGAAAACCAATTAAGACGAGAAACATATGCTTTAGTTTGAATAGCTAGTTCGAGCGGTGTACGGCGTTTAATGTTGTGTCTGCCTCCGACGATGTTTGGTCGATGTTGTCTTAGGAAGTTGTTCTCAGTCCACGACGTTCGTACCAAACCAAACCGTTGCGGTTTTTCGTGAAAGATCCGATCCATCGTCCCTCCTGCACCTTCACGTGAAACAACGCCTGACGTTTGTGACTTTGTGGTCTATAAAATCCTCTGTTCAAAGTTCAAACCTATGTAAGCTTTTTAATAAATAATAATAATAACTTTATTTTTTTATTAATAATAATTTATTATTTAGCATCGATAAACCGCCGACCAAGTAGAGAAAAGCGCAGGAGATAATGATGACTGGATCGGACACGTGTCTTACATTGGTCCCCACTAGCTGACTGGGGCTTGAAATGGACACATCCACAAAACTACCAAGTAAAGCTTGACGAAAGCTCGCCGTTTCCCAACACGTTTCGTGATCTGCCGCGTGTAGGGCGAGGATTCATAGGAACTACCGACCTTTGTCTTCTCTTAGTTACAGAAGACACGGTCAGGCGGTTATTGGAATCTGAGAGTGGGGTCCTCATTAGGTCGAAGAACAGAACTTTTACCTAATTAACTGCTGATTAGGTACTTTTAGATGCTTCAGTGACAACGAGGTTTTGGGTAATATGCATTTTTTTGATTAATTGTATACCTATTATTCTACTTTTATGGGTAATTAGTCTATCTCTACCTTATTTTTGTTGAGATACGAAGAACTTTATACTAGACTTACTATTTACAGTGAAATAAAATTCTAATTATTCACGAGCGTAGTCAAATATTGGTGAACTACGTAAATTTGTGTGTATTTGTTATTTTTGCATTTGTTCTTTGATTGTTGTGATTGATTATTTGTAACTTTTTTTTCGTTTAACTAATACTTTTTTTTCAATGTCCTCACTATCCTAAGTTGAGTCTATATGACAAATTTAATCTAGTGATAATAGCAAAATTGCAATAATTTTTAATATGGTAAGATATTTTTAAATAATTCACAATGACAAAAAATATTTTTAAAATAAGTGAAATTTCGATATTTTTTCAGTATTATATAATTTTGTTTTAATTTTTAATTACTTTGACCCCTTTTCTTGCTATTATTCTGGTTTTACTAGTTGAACTCTATAGTTTTTTTATATTTTAATTAATAATATTTATTTGAATGTTCTGTAGCTTCATCTGACTTAATTTAATTTAATTTTAATTAGCTCAAATAAAGTGTAAGAGTTAAGCTGAATTATTATATTAATAATATTTGATTAATTAACATATTATATTTATATTGTGCATATTTTGTTATTATTTTAAATACAAGACATAGAGTAAGATGATTTTGTTAGTTAGAAGGCACACGTGGTATTTATTTATTTGTTCTTTTTCGTCTTCCCCTCTAACTTAACTTCGAAGAAAGGGTCGTTATTCTAGTTAATTCTGGTCTGAAACCATTGAAAAAACTGACACCTGATCCATGTGAAACCGAGACTACAAGCCGCCGCCCATTTATACCTATTTAAATTATCTTTTTTTAGTTGCCTAGACATGTTCTTGGAGGATTCTAATTATAGAAAGGCATTTTTAAGTCATCCACATTCAGACTAATCCCCGTTCGAATCGGATAGGTTTCTTGCGGGAAGCAAAGCTCTGACTCCAAGTTTTAAACGGTTGTATACATAAGGATGGTTCGAACCTGTGACTTCGCTTAAATCAGAAGAGTCCCTTACTAACTCACTTGCGCCTTGGAATTACCTATTTAAATTCTCTATTTCTTGTCCTTGGGAGCATCAAGACTTAACGATTAGTTGGTTAAGTCGGTTTACAAGGGAGAATCCAACCAACTGATTAGCCTAAGGGACCAGTTACTAGGTAGCCCCACGAAGTGTGACAGGTTTGATTTTATTTTATATATAAATATATTCTTACGTCATTTTTTTTATTGTCTACGAGATGTCCTAGGAGGGTTCCAACTATAAAAAGACACCTTTAAGTTATCCACACTTAGACTAATCCCCTTCGAGCCAGATCGGTCCTTTGCGGAAAGCAAAACTCTGGCCTCAAGTTTTAAACGGTTACATACATGAAGACGGTTCGAACCCATAACCTTATTTAAATCAGAAAAGTTCCTTACCAACTCACCTACGCTTTGAAGTTCTTACGTCATTTTCATTACCATTTCGTTGTAGTTTCAAGTGGTAACTTCTCGGTCTTTTAAAGACTTTTGGTACTTCGTCCCACGCGTGTAACTGTGTCCTGTTCTGGCAACCCTGTCCATACGTGTCAAACTTGGAAGGAAAGTTCACCAAGCTTTCGGATTGACCATTTTCCTGTTGACACGTAAAATTGGTCTTTTACTGTGTATTCACGATGGTACACTTCGGTTGGTCATATAATTAGAGCTTATGGTACAGACACTTGTCACCTTCTTCGTGCTACGTCTTGTACCCTCCCCACTTTAGTTGCTGGTCTGACTTTGGTACTCTGTAGCTTTGGTTCACAGTGGTCGTCGTAGTTTTCTAGGGAAGTTTGGCGTGTTGTGTCGGCTGACAATAATTCGGATTCATTGTTATAAGAAGCTTTTTTTTGATTAGCCAGTTTCGGATTGCTTAGAAATCACAGTTTTTCAAAACTGTTGTTTTGTTTTTTTTTTCCTAATCTTATATCAAACATTCGTTAGCTTAGGTTGTCTGATAAGTACGTGTTATCAAAGCCAGAAATGCACCTCTAAGTTAACTACAGATGTTACGTGAATTAATGAACTATTTTATCAAGTTGGGTTGAAATATAAAGTAAAAGTTTGTCCTACGTCGGAAAAAGAGAGGAAAGGATATTCAAATATAAATCTAGTGGGCTACTATACCTATCACCAATTGATTTTAGGATAAAATTTCACTTAGACTTATATATAGACTAACTTTCCTTCTTGTATGAGCCCGTAGGCTCATCATTGTAAGTTCTAACATGGTATCATAGTAAGTTGTTTTTATGTTAGTCGTTAACCACTCAAAATGATAGATTATGTCACGTGTTAGATCTACACATGAGGGGATGTGTTAAAATATAAAGTGAAAGTTTGTCCCACATTGGAGAAAGAAAGGAAAGAAAACTAGCATATAAGTCTAGTGAGCTACTCCACCTATCACTAATTAATTTTAGGATAAAATCTCACTTAGATTTGTATGTGATCTAACTCTCCTTCTCGTATGAGATCGTAGGTCAATTGTAAATTTTAACAAGTTGAGCTTAAAGATGAACTTTGGGACGAGGTTAGGTGGTAGTTAAGGTGGTTCCCTTTATTACCGACAAAAACCTTGTGTTTCTCGTCGAGTTTTGTTTGAATATCTGAATGAACAGCCAATATATCAGCTGAATCAGATCGCTTTTTACATTGGACAGACATGAACAGTCGTCCCGTTGCACTTATTCTTTGAATCGCATTATCACTTAGAAAACATACCGAGAAGTCATTGTTACACTACACCAACAACATCTGTTATTAGTTTACTTTTTGTCATGTAAGGACATTGATCAACATCAGTGGGATCAAATCTACTTCTCTTAGTTCGTCTCATCCAATGTTTGGCAATATAGGAAATATAAAATTGTCAATGTTCTCGAGGAATAAACATATTTAAAGTCACCTTGAACCAAAACCTGACGAGGCAGGACAACGACATGATCATGACATAAAATAGTTCTGATAGGTCGCTCGTACAGGACAACTCTGGATTTTCACAAGTGCTTTCATGGAGTTTTTGTCTATTACAAGTCCACGCGTTTTTGTAAGAGTCAAGAAAAAAGCCTAAAATGCGTAGATACTAGCTAGATACTGATAGCATATCAGGAATAATATGATTTTTTTGGAAATTACCGAAAATAAGATTCTTATAGAAAACTTAACATATATAATAAGATTTAGATAAAAGATATCAAATATATACATATTTATTATTATTATTATTATCTTTTTATTTATTTTATATTTATTTCATTTTTAAAAATTATTATTTTAATATATATATATATATGCATTTTTTATGTGAGTCTATCAAAAATAACTTTTTTATTAATAAAAATAAGATTTCGTATTATTGAATTTTTTCAGACTTTATGTATTAACGAGACTTTCAAATTATTTTTATTGTTATTGTTCATAAATAAAGCAAAATTTAAAAGTACACTCCAAAATCGTCTTTATAAATGTCATTCTCCTCAACTTACGCTACATGGTTGCTTACAGAGTATTACAGGTTCTCAGTGAATTACTAGAAACTGGTCTTTTTATAAGTTCTTCATAACAGTTTTTCCATGTTCTTGGGTTGAATTCAGAGTGTTTGATCTGATCTTTTAGGAGCATAAGAAAAGCAGCTGAGCCTTTCCAAGATCTAACTCACGTGCCATTCATCAGGTAAAGCAAATGAACTTACATATGATTATGATTATGATTCTGAGTTTGTTGTTTCCAGATTACTTGGTTACAACCTTAATCTGGTTTGTTTGTCAGCTATGTTGAAGAAGAACTTTATCGGGTTTCAGAAATCACCTTCCAATAAGCTTGGAGTTGACTGCCCTATAAGTTCTGTATTATCTTCCTCCAAGGGATCCATTCCTATAGATGAAAACTACAATTCGTGGCTGGTAAGTTTTACGTAAGATTGCTCTCGTACGTAACATTTACTAGAAATTTGTGTTTTTTCTTATTAGAAATAATAAATTTAATTATTAAAAATAATGATAATCCTACTAAAATTAGTGAGAATATAAATGATTTTTCACATTAACCCTTCTAAATTTTAAAAATTAAATGTGTTTAATTATACATTATGTATTATCATAATTATTTAGTTAATAGTGTTATAGTTTTATATCTCTGAGTGGCGTAATTCTAAATACCTATAAATACTTTTTTGATAATAGTTAGTTATTTTTTTTGAAAATTATATGTATTAATCACTATAAATTTATGTTTCTAATATTAAATAATAAATTTAAATTTAAAAATAAAGATAAGTATATATTATAATTGAGTTGAGTATATATATATATATATATATATAGTTTTGTAGTATTATATATAAAGCGGTGATATGTGGAACTAATTAGATGTTTATTATAATAATGATGCATAATAATAAGAATAACCACTAAACCACTTAGATATGGAATCTTAAAATACTCTTGTAAAGTTAGTTTCTCAGTGTTGTTGCATGCAGAAGATTCGCTGTTGGTCAATATTCTATCTATTTCACAGTTTGAATCAGCTAAAACCCTTTTGAAATCTCAGGTGGAACATCCTTCCGCGTTAAGCTTCTTTGATCAGATGATGAAAGAAGACAGAGGGAAGAAGATCGTTGTGTTTTTAGATTACGACGGTACTCTCTCACCAATTGTAGATGATCCTGATCGTGCCTTCATGTCTGATGAGGTATAAAAAAAAATAAAAAAACTCTAGATATTTACAGTAGAATCGGATCAATCATGGGCAAATTGTAAGATTATTACATATGTGAACTGATATGTTCCTTCATTGATGGAGAACACTTCTGTAACGGTACATTGCCATGCAGATGCGTGCAGCAGTACGCGAAGTCGCCAGGTACTTTCCAACAGCTATTATCAGTGGTCGGAGCAGGGACAAGGTAATGTCAGAATTTTGTGTCAGTAATCATGTTTTTCTTCAAAAAAAAAAGACTTGTAGCTTTTAGTACTAACTTCCCCTCTGTCGCCGGCAGGTTAAAGAGTTCGTACAGTTAAGTAATGTATATTATGCTGGAAGCCATGGAATGGACATTAAGGCACCTCTCAGGCATGTCAGGTCCTGTGATGGCAAGTCCCATACAAAAGCTCACGAAAAGAAGGTACATGTTGTTTCTTATTTCCTTGGTTTCAGGAAGGGAAACATTGGTTGTCTGGTAGGTATTTTCTATGAATAAAACTATTGACGACAAGCTTTGTTCCCATCTTGTAGGGGACTGAAGTTGTGTTTCAACCTGCTAAGAACTTTTTGCCTGCAATTCAAAAGGTGAATCCAACTTTATGCAGACTTTCTTTTTTTTGTTACCATTCTTCAGAACAGTAAGTAACCTTCATCTCTTTAGATCATAACTGAACTAGAAGAGAAAACCATGAAGATAAAAGGTGTACGGATTGAAGACAATAGATTTTGCATATCTGTACACTTTCGACATGTACAAGAAGAGGTAAACTCAAAAGTTATCCTCAAAACTTGTTGTCTCTTAGTTTTAAAAAAAAAACATAATATTTGGTTACTTTCAGGACCAGGAAATGCTGGAAGAGAAGGTTAAGTCCATACTGGAACATTATCCAGAGTTCCACTTATGTTGGGGTAAAAAGGTTAGGATCCAAAGCCAAAATCTTTCATCCTTGGACGTGTATGATAAAATTCAAGATTGTGTCTTAACGAAAATGCTTGTCTGGAACTTTTTTTTTTTTAAATATAGGTTATGGAAATTCGACCAACAATAGAGTGGGACAAAGGGCATGCATTGGAATACTTGCTCGACACTCTGGGATTAAGCACCCCCAACAATGTGATTCCTGTGTATATTGGAGATGATCGGACCGACGAAGATGCTTTTAAGGTACAGCAACACAGAAGAAGTTAAAACTACCGACAAAATGGAATACAGTTCTTGTAATAAGTTCGATTTTCTGTGTCGTCACTGGCTAGTCATCATCAACACAACAATTTCTAATACGTCTTAGAACAAATACTGACGTGTGAACTTGGGAACACGAACATGTTTCTGTGGCAGAATCGAGAGTTTTGTATGTTCTTACCTTATGCAAGTGTTTTTTTTTTTTTTTTTTTTGATCTTGTCTCAGGTAATTCAAAGGAGAGATCAAGGGTATGCAATAGTGGTATCTAACGTTCCAAAAGACACCAAAGCTTCCTACTCTCTCTACGACCCATCAGAGGTCTTGGCGTTCCTGTTACGCCTGGCAAGATGGAGAAAGTCATCGAGTTCAAGTAGACCACAGGCTCAGATCTGGGGCATAGGTGACTAGCAACCATGGATGGTTTTGGATAAGCCATGGTTGACCTGAATAAAGAGAGGCTTATTCACAGACAAACCCAGAGAGGATACAAGTTTTTAAGTTACTCTGGTGGTTTTAAAGTTTCCTGTAATTTATAATTTATCATATATATTTATCTTATGTCTGCCGTGAAGCTTGTAAATTTGGTTTCCAAGCTTGAAACAAGTGGCCTGTAATTAGTGACTACTGCCTTTGTAATCTTCTGTTAGTTACAATTGCAGGCACTTTAGTGCTGAAAATTTAAGAGTTGAACCCCAACCTCACTGGTTTCATTCAAGTAAATGATGCATCTGGATACTTGTTTGCTGGATTGATAAGTATTCTCAAGCTAGAAATTTCTTTTATTTTCCACCCTTATATATACAAAGAACCAAAAGTGGAATGAAAAGGCCAATAATGCATTCAATCTTCAACCTATTGTGAAGCTTTTAAGAGGGTGTCAATCACTTTCTGTGAAAAGACAAGACAGTTCGAAAAATCTAAGCATATTCAACGATGCTCGAATCGATTTAAGGTTACTTGACAAAGTTGCTAATGTTCTGAGAAGATTTCCTGGTCACACAAACCAAAGGAAGATTATACAAATTTTGGCCTCTTCAGGTCAGATTCTTTAGGGGTTCCTTAGCATTGAGGACCTGCAATTTAACCACTGGAAGAGACTAGCTCGAAACCCTTTTTCAGTATAAAAAGCACCTGAAGCATTGCCAGGGGACAACCGACGAAATTCTGGTGACTAACTGCAATAAACAGTTCAAGATTCAAGTAGTCCAAAAACTACCTAATGAGAGCTTGCATGAACTGAGAAGAATCTTGCAAGCTCTCTTGGATGATGTTTGAACTACTGAGCCGTGACCTGTTTATCGCAGTTTATACCCTTCCTTCCTCTCCTAAACATTAAAAAAAACGATCCATACTCTTACAGTAATGTTATCTTCTTCATCAACTCCACCAATGTAGATATATAGCCCCTGTAAGTTTACGTATCAGTCCAGATAAGCATTGGTCCTTCACCTTATAGGAAACAATAACAGGTTGGTATCACACATTTGGTGCAGATAGGAAACAGTAACAGGCACATCATGCATTTAGTGCAGACAGGGAAGAAAGCAACAGGTGTATCATGCTTTTAGTGCAGATAGTTCAGAAAGCAAAAGCTTATATATTCTTGTGTGTATTAGTATTCTGGGATCTTGGATTTTGAAGGTTTAATGAAAGAACGAGTCTTTCTCAGTTATCAACATGGTCATACGGAAATGGCATACTGAGTGTTTCACTAGTGTTTAAAGGATTCAAAGTTCCCATAACACCACTTTTCTCATTCCATTGTCTGTGTTCCTCTCCCTCCTATTCTGTTCAAGCAAGTGCTATGACCTGTCTTCTTCATGTAAAGTTAATTTTATGTCGTGTTCTTGTACAGATTTTAGATCAATTCGAGGTTTTTCAACATGTCTTTCATTAACTTTCACAAGGCTGATCAAGAATAAAGGCACAGACCAATTTTCATGTGTTCCATAACACATGAAATGTGCTCCGTGCTTTTGTTCTCATCACTTTTGAAAATTGATCTGTAACCCAAGGACAAGTGAATCAGTACAAGATGCTTTGAACTCATCAAATGAAACAGCAAAATTGTATAATCATTATGGTTGTTAGCTCAATGTTATACAGAAAAGGAGAGGAAACGAGAAAAGATAATAAATAATATCCTGTACTCTGCTTCTAAGTCACTGTACAGCATCTCCTCATTACAAGTTATTTGACATGAGGAGATTAGGCCAACACAAAGTCCACTTCCTCCTGCAGTTCTTCTTCTTGCTCAGGCAGCTGTCCTTGCCGGAAAGGGTGTAGAATACGCTTAATCTCTTCTGAACTGAGTGTTTCACATTCCAAAAGTGCATTGGCTAAAGCGTGCAATGCTTTCTCATGCTGTAAAAGAACAAAATCCCCCAAGAGCCCAAGAGCAAGCGAAAAAGAAAGTCAAGTGATTTCAAGAATCTTCCAGGGGATATAACAGAAACCTTCATGTCTTTGCTTAAAACAACACCAGATATCAAACTTGTTCTACTCAATCATCTAGACTAAGCTCATAGGAAAATCTCAAAAGATTCTGATGAACATTGATCTCCCACAAGAACATTTAAATCCTGTGCCTTTCTACGTAAATTCTGGAGGCCATTCAAAAACGGAGCTAAGTTTCTACAGTGTTAAATCATGTGAGCTCAAAAACCTTTGAAAAAGCTAAACCTGGCTGATGCATTTATCAACGTATGTTCATGGTAGTGCATATTCATAAAGCAAATGCCGTACAGGTTAATCAGTACCAACCTTCTTCAAAAGAAATTTTACACGATCATATGCTTCTCTAAGGATTTTCACCACCTACAGGAATCAAGCAGACAAATTCCAAATTTGCAAAGGAATTATCACCCTTATGTTATATGGAAAAAAGAAAAAAAAACTCAAAATACATACTTCTGCATCAATTTGCGATTGCATTTCTGAACTTGATCGCTCTTTTATATGAACAGGTCCAATTGCATCACTCATACCACAATTTGACACCTTCGGAAAGATAAATCAAAGCAGAACACAATTGAATATCTGATTACCACTTCATTTCATAATGTTGGAGATCAACAATGCAAAGAATTGGATAAATAATTTAACTGGACAGCATAGGATATAAGACAGGACCGAACTTTTATGCATATTACTAACCATGTAATGGGCAAGCTCTGTAGCTGTGTGAAGATCACTACTTGCTCCAGTAGTAATGTGATCCTGACCAAAAACGAGTTCTTCAGCTGCTCTACCTCCCATGCAAACATCAAGACGTGCTAACAACTGCTTCTTGCTAACTGATGTCTCGTCACTTGAGGGAAGCTGGGTGACCATTCCCAAAGCAGAGCCACGGGGCATAATAGTTGCTTTGTGAATTGGATGTGCACCCTCAGTATTTAAAGCTACGATAGCATGGCCGCTCTCGTGATATGCAGTCAGCTGAAAAGAAATGCCACAATGTCACAAACTAGAAGATTGACTTGAATATATCATTCTGGGAAGCTAACATGGTTAACATCAAGGACAATGGTAAAATTGGATATTTTATATGATTATAGTAAGCTCATTTCCAGCTATTATACTTATATAAGATCATATTATTCAGACCAAGAATAGCACTTATCCAAACCCTGTTCAGCTGGATCAAGTACAATACCTTTTTTGACTCTTCAGATAAGAACATTGTTTTCCGCTCAGTGCCCATAATGATCCTATCTTTTGCAAATTCCAATTGTGCTGTAGTTAACTTCTCTGCACCTTCAACAGCAGCTTTAATGGCAGCAATGTTTACTAAATTTGCAAGATCTGTTTTCAAGAAAGAATATGAAATGAAGATGTTCTAATAATCTTGAGCAGTAAACGAGAGGGACACAGAATAATCAACTATCTTTTTCAACAAAAGAATAGAGAATCACATAAAGATTAACCTGCTCCATTGAAGCCAGGGGTGCCACGGGCAATCAATCTTACATCAACATCATCAGCCAATGGCTTGTCTTGCAAATAAAGCTCTAAAATCTCTTGTCGACCCCGTACATCAGGATTGGGAACAACAATCTGCAGCAGCCAAAGATCAACTTCAACATCCAAAAGATATGAAGATATGCAAGAGCAGGAGTTTTTCCTCTGGTTGCTCATGAAATGAGTTCAAAATACAAAACTGAATCTCTTAAATAAAATCATACGAGAAGGCAGATCCAATGAGATAATCTAGCTCAAGAATGCCAAAAGCAGACGTATGAAGTTTCAGTAAAAGGTTTCACTTTAGAGTTGCTTATAAATTTATTTCCAAGAGAACGAAGGAAAATTAGTGGCTTACATGTCTGTCAAATCTACCAGGCCTTGTCAAAGCTGGGTCAAGGATGTCAGGTAAATTTGTTGCAGCCATTAATATGATTCCCTGCAGTTAATTTTGTAAATTTAGAGATCCAGGAGGAAACCTCTTGACACAAAACTAGCATAGTTAATGGGCACCTCATTCTGTTCAAAACCATCCATTTCAACAAGTAGCTGATTTAATGTCTTCTTTGTATGGCCTTCCCATTGTTTTCTTGTTGAGCCAACAGCATCAATTTCATCAATAAAGATGATGCATGGAGCCTATGATAATTAGGAAAATTGTCAGCCGTATTATTGGGGTGGCATCAATAAAGCTTCTAGCTTTATGGACCGTAGAATATGAATATCAGTAATCAAGTATAAGAAACCTTTTTCTTGGCTGCTTGAAATAAAGATCTTACACGGCGAGCACCAACTCCAACAAACCTGCCATAAAATGAACGAAGGAAACTTGAACATCTTCAAAACAGCAAATATTGCTTAACTAAAATCTTTAGACCATCAGTTCCAAGTGAGAGAGAGATACTTTTCTGCAGTAGCACTTGCAGCCTACATACCAATAGACTAGTGCTACAAATAAAAGAAGTAGGTTGAAAGTGACATGACAGAGTTGGGTTTTAGAGACACAACATCAATTGCCAATTTGTTACTCCAAGAAAAGGGAGGACCTAGAAAAATAACTAGGCCTTATTATCACTAAGCAGCAGCAATTGATTCTCTTACATTTCCTCAAATTCAGATCCCGCTCTATAGAAAAAGGGCACTCCTGCTTCTCCAGCAATAGCCTGAACGTTCCAGAAATCATTGCCATTCACCAACATGGATGTAGATGAAGAATATACATCAAAAGTAACCACGTGTTGAGGAAACAAAAAGGTGGAATGTTCGAACAATACATCAAGAGATATGGATACATGAGAAAACGGAGCAAATTTATTGAACTAGGGCATGGAAATAACGGAACGATGAACTTGCTCTAACAAAACAAAGGAAGCAGGTCACTGACAAGATAGTTGGAATCCCCAAAGCATGTTATATACAACATGCTTAATATTAGATGGTATAAAGGTCAAAGCCCTATTTCAATTCTTATGATGTGCAAAAGCTCAAAAAAAGAAGTTTTACTTGGTTGTGAACCTTTAACGTGCATTAATTGGTCGAGAATTTTCCCTAATAAAACAGAGAAAATGCATTACCTTGGCAAGTAAAGTTTTTCCTGTACCAGGCGCTCCTGTCAAGAGAATACCCTGTATAGTAGTATAAAAGTTACAGAACAAGCAAATAATAGATAAACAACAAAATAACTAACTACTAGTTAAAGCATTCTCTAGCTTGTGAATGGATTAATTATGCTTCTACTGAGGTGCCAGAACCAAAGCAGAGGGGTGAAAATCGAACTAACCAATGGTATAAATGGAAAAAGGATCATCTATGCACCATGTTAGCCCATTGAGGCACGCCACTAAATTTGCACAAAGTATTCAGGAAGGTTGCCACAAGTTTAAAATGATGCTTAAAAGAACCTGAAATGATTTATCAACCTGGAATCGATAGCCAAATCTTACCCCATTACCAACCTGCTGAGCAGTTTTACACTCGACATAGTGCAGTATGGGTATGATAATCTTTGTAATCAATTACCAGATTCTCCCAAAGGAATCCAAAAGATAGATGCTAATTTTATTCAAAAGGCAATGTAGAAATAACATTTTCTTCTTCCATGTCTTCGGCAAATAAATGGACTGCACAAACCTTTGGCAACTTCCCCCCAAGGCGAGTAAATTTTGCTGGATTTCTCAGGTACTCCACCACTTCCTCAAGCTCTTGTTTTGCATCATCACATCCTTTGACATCCTTAAACGTTTTGGTATTCTGAAAGGAGGAAAAAACTCAAAGAGAATAAAACAAACCACGTAACCAACTACACAGATAGTGTAGAGCAAGACACAAAGTGGATGATGATATCCATTAAATCGAGGAAAGACCACAATCATGAAGTGCTACGTTCAACTGAAACTCCAGTTTCTGTTTACTCTTGTTCTAATTTTCTCTTTATTAAAGTATTTTCCAACTTCAACATTGATCAAAACAGGAAAAACAACAAAATCCAGTACAGTAAAACAGCTACCAACTCAAAACTACTGACAGAAGAATCTGAAGAAACTAGAAATATTCAGAGTACAATACTGAGACTTACTTTCTCGGGCATAACATCTCTATTCAACTCCTTAGGTGAGTAAGAAGAACCTGAACCGACACCAGAAGTTCCAATACCACCTAGGCTCCCAATATACTTTTGAAGAAAAGCAGCTCCCAGTAACCTGAAAATCAACTTCTACACATAAGCAAATTGGCAACAAAAATTTAAGCAAATTGGCAACAAAAATTTAACCATAAAGAAAAGAACTGTAGAACAGAAAGACAACAACCCATACCAAAGTAATCCAACAGCAACAGTAAACAAGACGGTCGACATAAGCTCGTGAGCAAATCGTGACTTGCTTGACACTTTCTTGTCAACCTTCCATAAGAATAACATCAAACAATGCCAAAACAGAGCTTTCAAGCTTCTGAATTAAGGAAATAAACTACGTAATATCTATAGGAACCTCACCATCACCACATGCAATGGTTGCTTCTCAGACACTCCAGGGTTGCAAAAGGGCTCATCCGAATTCCGTGAAGCTCGTTGCTTCAATTCTTGCAACAATGAAGGAAGAGTTGAAGGTTTTCCTGAATGTTGATCAGGAAGATAATCTGCAATAGCATTGGTAACAACAAGAGCTCGAAGATACTCCACCACTCCACCGCTATCGACTGTGTGTTCTCTTCTCTCAAACCTCCTAATCACATGCTCAGGACTACCAACAATTTCAATTTTTTTCAATTACCAATTCATTTTCATTGTTAATTCTATCAGAAGGCTAGTAGAAAGTAGAATAACAGTAAGGGACCTGTGTTTATTGAGCTCAACCAAGAGAGCTGTCTGCTTGAGGGCGTCCTTAGGATTGGCGTCCGCCTCCGCCATCAGACGGTCCAGACGCTTTTTCTCTTGACGCCAGAGCGGCAACCAGCTCAACCAATCAGAACTCAACAGTTCATCCACGGCTCTTCTAGTAGTAGCCCATAACCCCGTCAAGAACACAAGTAACGGCAGTTTCCCATTAACTCCGTCACTCTCCGATAGCTCCACCTCGACTTTGAGCTCCTCCTCCTGGGAAACCGAAGCAGGCAAGTGATCGAGCTTGGAAACATCGGAATCGGAACTGGAAACGACATTGTTGTCCGGGTGCCACGCAGACCAAACCAAGGGAAAATCAGATTTGAGAGAAGTGAAGAAACAAAGATGAGATAAAGCATGAGAGTAGTGGTGGCGGCGGTGGAAGAGTCGAGAAGGAGGTTTACAGAGAAGAGAAGCTTGTAGAGTAACAATGGCCATTGTTACTAACAAATCAAAACGAAACTCTCTTTATCTCTCACTCTCTCTGTATCAGGTGCGTTTGCTTGAGGAGAGGAGAAGAAGAAGAGAGATTGGTCGAGAACCACAAGAATGGAGCAAGAGGCAAAGTATTAGAGAACAGTAATCTTATCATCATTGACAATGGCGCCGCCAGTTCCTTGCTTCCTCATTGGTGTTACATCCTAAGACATTTTATACCTTAGACCCACGTCAAAGTTTGTACCTTTTTGGAGCTTTCTGTTTCCATTTTACTTCCAACATCCTTAATTTTACCGAATCTGAAGTCAATTTTAGTTTCTTTGTTCTTTCCGAAAGAGGCAAGTTACGTAAAGAACATAAAGAAGATTCAGTACCTACACTGCCATGAACGTACCTAAAGAGTATTTCAGATTCTAAAGGAGAAAGTAGACATAAAGAGAAGAAACATAACTCATGCATTATCACCTGAAAGACAAAAGCTTTCCCTGTCCAAGGGTAAAGTTCAACCCTCTTGGCCGATTTCATAGAAACAACAAACACTAGTATTTTCACAATCCAAACATAATGTCTGTATTCAAATACTTCACAATATCTAAGAAATCATAATTCGATAGCTGGGCAGAGTAAAGCTGCTCGAATCCAAATGTTTGCATGACAACACCTCAGAAAATTTGAAAGAAAAGATAACATTCAAATTGTCAGATTTCTGCTGGTACAATATTCCAGGGAGAAGCTCTCTCCGAATTGTTCATCCCAACATTTGCAAGTCATTAGGTCGACACGACTAAAGATGCAATACCGTAAGTGCTATTGCATCCAGTTAGGTCTGTACGGTGGCATTGCGGCTGGGTGTTGTGGGCCAGAGTGAGGAGCTATTTGTTGCATCATTCGATGCCCCATTTGTGGTGGCATATTTCCAGAAAGCATGTAAGGATGGCCGTTCATCGACATAGAATTAGGTCCAGTGGACCATCCAGCAGAAGGTGGAGGCATTGCTGGATGCTCAGCGGTTGGGGCAAAGTGAGTTCCTCTGTATGGATGAGGATGGCCAAATTGTTGAACTGGTTGGTGCCCCAGAACTGGAGGCTGAGGGTTTAATATGGCAGGGTTCGGAATTGTATAGTCTCTGCTCCGATCATTATTGACCTGTAATCATTATAGCAAGCTCAAATAAATGATGTTCTGAGGAACTTCTGGATCCCATATAGAGCAACAAAGAATAGAATATCCAAAATAGAATTCACCCCAGGATCTTCAAAAATCAGCCGAGCAATAGGCGATTTCTTCTTTCACTTAATAAGACAAATTGTTGGCACCTTATGCACAAATAGTAACTGATTTAAGAAAGATATAGTTGCATACCTTTATGCTAAGATCGTTGTGTCGAGAGTATGATATATGAAGTTTGCAAAACCCTCCATCATAGATGCAGTGACCTTCCAATGCTTCCTTGGCAACAATAGCCATCTGAACATCTTCAGGTAACATAACAGTCAACACCTCAATTTCATAGCTAAAGGAACACATTACTAGATGTGTCAGATTTATTAAATCTATCATTTCTAACCTCAGTCTTCCAAGCTTTAACTATCATTCTGGAAGAACAATTGTGGGAATAAAGCTCGACCTCTCTTACCGTTTCATATGCTATTACTCAAGTTTAAGTCAGCTTGTTAAACCTTTTCTACCAAAATTCTGCTAATTCTACTAAAGGCATCAGACATTGACGTGACACAACAAAAAAATAATGATGTTGAAAAACTTCTCCAAAAACAGACCTGAGGTATGCCACACGTATAGAGAGACATCTAGAATTTAAAATGAATCTTGAGGAGCTCATAGTGGCAATATGCTAAGGTATTAGCAAATTTAAAGAAGAATCATTGTTTTAGCTTACAATCAGAGGCAATGGTACATACCAGGGTACTGAATTAAAGCCTGAACACCACCATTCTTATCAAACATGGCAATCTTCTGAACAGGTCCAAAAGCAGAAAAAACCTAGCATTGCATTCAGGATTTAAGACAACGTATTAACAAAAGCACAGCCCACAAGCTATTTCTGTTAATTTAGTATCGATGTGAATACCATGTGTAAAGCATCCAAAGTGACAGCATATTGCATGTTCTCAATTGATGCAAGAAGAACATTACTCTCAGGTTCTAGTTTCTTTCCATCAGCACCAACATTCACCTACAACGAGGGTAAACAAATTCTATCAGGATGAGCCAATAACTGGGAATTAAATGAATAGAAGACCCTTAGGCCTAAAAACAAAGAAAGGACGACCAATTTAAATCCTGCAAACATATTACACAATCAAAAATACAATCATGAATAACTGAAAAGGGCTGTCACCACTTTTAAGGTGATAAAGACTTGTTACGGCGGCAACATCTTTTAACATGCTAAAGATTGTTTTAGAGCCTTACCAGACCACTTCCATCCATAGCTGATGGAGCAACAGGAAGGTTTGGGTTGGTGTAGTCCCTGTTTTCGTAAAAAATGAGTTAGACTAGAGGAAATATTTGAGCACCTTCTTAGAGAACAAATCTGGCAAATTAAACAGCAGAAATCAAAGACAAATGCCCAGTGGATAGCAGGAGCAGAACTAGACTAGCAATAAAACAACACAGGAAGAGAACCGAATACACAGAAATAAAAAATAAATGACTGCAAAATGCAAAGAGAGATATATTACCTGCTCCGATGGCTTTGGAATTTTACACTCAAATCAGTATGAGCAGAATACGTGATCCTAAGGGTACATGGTCCAAGATGATCAGGGAGAAGGTAACTGAAACAGAAGAAAGTAAAAGGTAAAAAATCATAAAATGGTGACATCTGAGAAACCTTTTAAGTAATATTCAAGTTCCCACTACTCGAATCAATTGTACTGTGAAAAAGAAAAGATGATGAATACAAAACACTAGCTCTCATAACATTCCCCAAACTAATCAAGCTTTAAGAAAAGCTAAATGAAAGGTTTCAAGAGTGCATCAGCACTTTTGCTTAGGATCTATATTAGGAAAAGTCAGATCTATATGATTTCTTATTTATTCCTAAGATCAACTCTCCTTATGTAATTGGTACTCTCCGTATGTAATTGGTTCTTACTATTACATAAAAGCTGCAAAGGTCTTGAAATTGTATCAAGCCCTCAATTGACATTCTTTGATGCTGTCTTGAACATGGTATCAAAGCAATTTAATCCGAGATCATCAAAATCTCTTTTTGCCCCCTGAGATCCTAAAACTCTTACCTCTCTTACCATAAAATCTTAAAACCCTCTGAACTGTCCAAAACTATTACCGCCAACCACCAAAACCAAAAACCAAATATACAAAAGCAACCAAGAGGGCTAGCGACAAGCACAGTACCAACAGTGTTGCCAGAAAATTAACCACGCACTGCCATCGACGAACACCAGTGACAACAGTCTGATGGGTCAGCTCACCTTCTCATCGTGAACGGGGTTCTGGTCTTGTTTTATGTCAAACTGGATAGAACCTAGGTATCTTGTCATTGGTATAGTCCTCCATATGTTCCAGAACACCATCGGCAGTGTTATCAACATTTGCTAGTCACCTATTCTTTATGATTTAAAAATGTAGAATTGTTCTTCAAAGGTCAGAGAAACTTGTCCCACCTCACATATGATCCCCAAACTAATCAAAAATATTGGAAAATTGGCAAGCTGATAATACATAATTACTACATATACTTTTCAATTCTATAAAACCTGAAATCTCAAATCCTATTCTCTCATGTTAGTACTCTTAAGCAAGCTTGAAGCTATGCTAAGCTTCTTTATTCTAGTAATATGCTTAGCATGTATGATATCTCTGTTGAGTAGTTTTAGTCCAAACAGGAAATTCAATTGAACGCTTTGTGAAAGTGACACAAGCATTTGAGGAGTTGATTCTCTACTACCCATTAAATATGATGTTAAGGAGATACAAATCCAACGGAAGCACTTTGATGACTATGACATTTCTAGCAAGATTGAAACCTGAGTTTGAGCCTATATAAGAACAAATCCTAAGAGGAGTAGACATCCTCAGTTGAAGTACATTTTAGACTCTCTCATTCTATGACTAACGAGAGTCCACCTGAGAACAACTCTAATAGGTCAGCACATCCCGCATAGTCTGGTTTACAAATCAAAGGAGGACCTAGAGTTAGCTGAGGAGGACATGGTAGTCGTGGAAGTAGAGGAGGACGTGGCAAGAGGCTCACGATTCACTGCACACATTTTGATAGAGGTGGACATAATGAGAAGGCCTGGTGGGATAAGTATCGTCACTTGCGAGCAGTTCATATTGCATCTCTTGAAGAACAATCTTTGGCTACAGCTTCACAATCGTCTATTATCTTATCTCAGGACGAAGATACTAACTACTTGCAGTATCAATCAACTCAGCAGGCATCATCTTCTTCAATGGTATATGTGGCTCATCAAGGCAACCCAACAACCTGTTATTCCATCTATCCCCAAAAAACAGTTATGGGTATTGGATTCTAGTGCCACGAATAACTAATTTCGATCATATCTTTCCTTTACTTCTTCTCGTTTATCATTGCTAATGGATCTACTGCCACCATTAAAGGTGTTGGATCCTCTCATCTTTATCCCTCTCTTACTTTACATTATTTGTATCGAAATTTCGTTGCAATCTTATAGATGTGAGCAAACTAACTAAGCAACTAAATTATTTGTATATTTCTACCCTAATAATGCCATTATCCAAAACTTGAAGTAGGATGTACTACTTTGGCGAGTTGTAATCATTTGTCGAATGTCCAACATTAGTCTCTCCAATTGATATTCACAATCAATTGAGTTATCCATCATTGGAAAATCTCAAGAAATTAGTGCCAGGTTTACAGTCTATTTCTAGCTTAAATTGCATCGTGTCAACTCAAAAAACATCATCGTACTTTGTTATTCCCTCGAGTCAATGGTTGAGAAACCTTTCATTTCAGTACATACAGATATTTGGAGTCCAAGTTCGGATCTTAGTATTTCATAATTTTTGTTGATGATTTCTCTCGAATAACTTAGTTATATCTAATAAAAGTTTGTTTAGACTTATTCTCTATTATTTATTCTTTCTGTGCTAAAATTCAAAATCAATTTAATACCCAAATCAATATTTTTCGTAGTGATAATACTTGGAAATATTTCTCTAGTTCATTCTACGGCTACTAGCAGCAATAGAATATTCAGCATCAATGTTTCTGCCCACGAACTCCTCAACAGAATAGGGTAGCTAAAAGGAAAATCCAACACATTGTCGAAACAACTCGTACCCTATTAATGTACATGAATGTACCTAAAAGTTTTTTTGGGAGAAGTTGTACTCACTACATGTTTTTTTATTAACCGGATTCCATCTCCTATGATGACACTTAAAACTCCATTCTCTAACCTCTATCCCTGCCAAGATCCTTTTTCTATTAAACTTCGAGCCTAGCACAAATAAATTAGACCCAAAGCTATAAAAAATTTCTCAGGTACTCTCGTCCACAAAAACTATACAAATATTTCAGCCCTTCTTTGAATCAATTTTTGTGGCTACTAATGTTATATTCTTTAAGACACATCGCACTTTTTTATGCTCAATATGTCTCTACTGACACTGATGAATATCTACCAATTTCCTTTTTTTCCTTCGCAAACAACTCCCAATTATGTTACCCTAGATCCTAATTCTACCACTTCTAAGCTTGCTCCTGACACTCATCCTAATCCTTTGGAACGTCTTATCTTGGCCTAATTTACAGGTTTATACTTGACGCACTCATCATGAATTACAAACAAAAGATTCATGATCATCACTATCATCTTCTTCGTCGACACCACCAACATATGATGTTCATGATTAGCAAATTGCCCTCCATAAAGGAAGAAGGTCTTGTACATTTCACCCTGTCTCAAGCTTTGTTTCTTATGATTCATTATCACCATCATATGTTGCTTTTGCGTCCACTTTGTCTTCTAGACCTATACCTAAGTCTGTGTTAGAAGCTTTGAATCATCTTGGATAGAGACATGCCACAAAAAAAGAGATGTTGGCTTTATGGGCAAACAATACATGAGAATTAGTTACTCTTTCACATGGTTAGATAGTGGTGGGTTGTCGTGGGGTGTTCAACATTAAGGTCAAACTTGATAGCACAATTAATTGTTAAAAAGCTCGATTGGTAGCTAAGGGATATATACAGATGTATTGTATGGATTTATTGCTTTTGATTGTTTATGTTGATATTCTTATTACTAGAGATGATAAAGCAAGAATCCAATATTTAAAGTCGTTCTTGCAAACCAAGTTTCAAACAAAGGACCTTGGCTCACTAAATTATTTTTTTGGTTATTCAGGTAGCAAGGTTGAAGACGAGAATTTATCTATCTCAAAGAATATATCCTTGACCTTCTGAAGGAAATAGCTTATTGAGAACTAAGCTAGTTGACAGTCCTATGGAGCCAAATGTTAAATTTTATGCTGATAAAGGAGAGTAATTGGAAGATCCCAGTAAGTATAGAATGCTTGGTAAACTGAATTATTTGAATGAGTCAATTTATGGAGTCTCCACAAACTAGCCATTGGGATGCAGTTATTAAGACTTTGGGATATTTGAAACGTTTTTCAGGGTAAGGTCTTCTTTATCAAAATCATGGCCATACTCAGATTCAAGGATATGCAGATTAGGCAAACTCTTATGATCGACATTCTACTTTAGGGTACTAAGTATTTATGCGCGGAAGCATCATGTCATAGAGAAGTAAGAAGCAATATTGTTGCACATTTCAGTGCTGTGTCCGATTACAGGGCATGACATGTACTACATAGGAGTTGATTCGGTTGAGGCATCTTCTCAATGAACTTGGTTTTGAGCACTCAACTCCAATGAAGTTGATGTGTGATAATCAAGCAGACATTCATATTGCCTCTAATCCAGTATTCCATGAGAAAACCAAACATATTGAGGTGAATTGTCACTTTGTTCATAAAAAGCTTCAAGATGGATTGATTAAGACACCATATGTCAAGTTAGGAGACCAACTTGATGATTTATTCACCAAGGCTTTGGGGGGTCTTAGGTGAAATCTATATGTAACAAGCTTGAAGCTTAAGATACGTATGCTCCTGCTTGAGAAGAAGTACTAGGATCTATATTAGGAAAAGCCAGATCGATATGATTTCTTATTTATTCCTAAGATCTACTAATTGGTTCTTACTAATATATTATGGCTATGAGGGTCTTAGAATTGTTTCAATTTTCTAATATTGTATTTAACAATATGTTCACTATTTTCCTGAAATAGCTGTAATAATTACAAGTTTCATCACCATGCACCCTATTAAGCCTATATGTTCCATGACAGTTCGACTAAATACCATGTCAGACAATTAATACAACTGTCACCTAGGGATGTTCCTTCCATCCAAGGCATCTTTTGCAGATGAAGCAGTTTCTGTATCAGAAAATTGCACCAATGCCTGGAAAAAGGGCAATGAAAAGCTTAATAATGAAAGAGGAAGAAAATTAGAAATTTAGAGTCAAATCATCAATCAGACCTGAAACCCAGCTGTCTTCTCAAAGGTAGTAATCTTATGAACAAACCCAAATGTAGAGAAAACCTGCACCAGGGAAAGCAACACAATATAAGGTTTTCATGACCTATATCACAAAACTTCCAATAGTTAAGGCAAACTAAGTTAAGATATATGTTATCCATCATGAGTTCATGTGGCACAACACTATAATCTAAAGTGTTAACAATCAAAAAAGCTAAAGCAATAGGATAAACATTGGATCTGTAGAACCGCAAAGGGAACAATGAGATTCACTCCTTTGCTAGCAGCCAAAAATCAAGTCCATGCAATATTTCACGTAAAGAGGAAAATTTGTTAATTATTTACGGAATATAAGAAACAAGTAATATTCAAAAACTAATGAACATCCACCAACAAAAAGGCTGACAAATGAATAGAACAATTAAGCTCCTATGTCAATTGATAAAAAGAACTTTCTCCCTGCTTCAATATAAGGAGCAATGATCCTAGTCCAAATAGTCAATATGAGACTATATTAAAGTACACAATCAGCAACCTATCATACTTAAAAACAACTAAAAAACAAGAATGGAACAAGTTAAGACTGCTTCTCCAAGAAAACAAGAGGCGTGTTAGAATTCCATTCAACATGCATGCAATAACAAGTCATTAACCAAAAGTGTTATTGGTTTAAAAGTAATGTGAAAACCTTAATGAACTAAAAAAAACATATATAAAGAAACAAAAAAAAAACATGATACTGATGCAAATATTAAAGGCTGAGTGGTCTCAAAAAAAAACTAAAATGGAAATACTACCAAGAAACTTAAAGGTGGGAATTGGACGTTTGAGGAGGAAGAGTAGGGGAAGAAAGAGACAGTGTTAAGGAAAGGAGAAAGAAGACAAACACACATGTGCTCTTTCTCCCGATGCACAAAGCTGCCATTGCAGATATTTCCTTGACATGGGCCTGCTGATTCATTTACATTTACGTTAAGGAAAGCTTTGCAAAGCATGACAAAGTACAGCCTAAGTATAGAACACTTTATCATCCTCTAAAAGCACGCTAGCTTCTTGTAAATATATTAGGAAAGCTTGTAATTAGCTTACAAGATGCAAAACATCAATACTGACGAGGCGTGCATCTGGACCTTCAATTGTCACCAACAAAACGTTTCCAGCAACATCAGCTGTTGTCTTGTTGTTAACTATTTCTTGCCTATTAGAATACTGAAGGTAAACAGTCTTCCCCCGTACTTGAGCAGGCTCGGAGGATGAAGCATAATAAGATATCATTGCAATAGCTTGATTCAAATCTGCCTAAAATCCATTAATAACGGTAAAGGGTGAAAAGAATCAATAATATTGCTGATTAATATTAAAAAGAAATGAAAGAAAGAACTGCCCACAAAGAAATAAACTCACAAATTCAATAAAAGCTTGATTTTTGTTTGCTCCAACATTACACTTTGTGTTGACAACTTTACCAAAGGGCTTTCCAAGCTCAATTAACTCCTCCTCTGTGCAATCCCATGGCAAGTTTCTTAAGTGGAGCACCTTAGACGGGGTTTGGGTGAGACGGAACTGTGGCTGGCCGGAAACAGATGCCATTTCTACAAGAGCAACCTACTCCAAGAATCTGCAATCCCTCGGAACTGCAACACAAACAAACATTTTCAATCAAAAGGAATAGAATCTCAAAAGGCAACAATGATAATAATACTTCACTTAACGCTAAAGAACCATGCTTCCAAGCTCTTTGTTTTAAGGTAAAAGTAGACTGAAAACACATTGAATGTCTTCAAATAGGATAATTCAGTGATCAAAGTGATCGGGAAAACTTCTTAATTTCCGTTAACAAAACCCTAACTTTTTGACATCCACCACCCAAAACTAACACTTGCGAAGAACCCCAACCGGAAAACTATCCGATACATCACCCTTTTTGATCGGAAACACAACAGGTCAAGTACACACAAAAAAGAAACTAACTTTACTACCAAACCACAAAGAACCAGCCGTCCCCAGTCGCATGAAAACGACGCAACCAATACCCAAGTCAAAGCATACAAATCATCAGCAGATAAAACTGTATACTACGAAAGAAAAAAGATTGAGTTAGGGCAAATTACGAGGTAATTGGAGATTATACAACGCCTACGAAAGGCTCCCGAATCGCAAAGAGAAGATAGAAACAGATCAAGAAAATGAAGAAAGAAGTTGCGAAGCACGGCTCGATACTCGTGCCCACACGTATATAATTCATTTTCAATATATATATTAAATTATTAAAAAATACATTTATTCCATTAATTTTAAATTAAACCATATTTATTTTCGAATTAAATCAAACCTAAAGAAGTTAATTTTGTAATTGTAGGACATTTTTGTCATTTTCTATAACTTGAACGACTATTAATTGTATTTTTAGGTTTTTAATAACTTATCGATTAAGATAAGTAATGCGATCCTAGCAAATGTAATAAAGTGGTCTAATAAATAATCTGAATTAATAGGTCAAAGTTTAAGAGAAAAATAGATCTCAATTAGTGTAGACCGGACCTATATCAGATTTTATGATGGGAAGTCCTATATGGCCGTCATATCTAAAAGTTAAGATCTCCTTCAGTTATTTATGTAATTCATAAGTATACGGATCCTCTAACTCATTAAGAGTACGTACGTTTTAAGAAAACTGAATAAAGACGTTAACCGACTAGTGGTAATCAATTTCCGCAACCAATCGAATCCTTCATTTCCCTCTAAATACTTATCAGCTTAATCAAAACAAGCGATGGATCCGATTATTTAACTCTATATATACTTATGAATTATCCTAAACACGTGATTTATATAATATTAAGTATAATCATAAAACAAACAATCCTAGACAACTTGAATTGAAAAGTGATGTTTCTAAGTGGGTTGACGAAGAAGCACGTCCTTGTAAGGAGTTGGTACTGGAACTGGCTCTTCTTGAGGTATTAATCTCTTGTTCCTATGCTCTTCTACGACAATGAATGGCATTTGACCTTCCCTTTCTCGTTCCACTCGTTCCTGAGCACCTCCTCTCAGTTTCTCTAACCTTAATCCACTCACTTGCTGCATCTTGAACACTTTTACCACATTCATCAACCCCCCCGCGAACAAGAACATGCTACCGAACACTGCCATCCATATCAGATTCGATCCCTGCATTATCATTTTCGGAATGTCAAACCGGCGATTACGGATCCAGGCCTGGCTAGATATGTTTCTTACCAGGAGCTCTAGTCCACGGTGGTCCTTTCCGGTTTGATAGCGGATATTGAGGACGGCACCAACTAAGAACAGCAAGCTTCCGAGTAGAAATGGAAGGTGTACGCTCTCCTGTAAGATTTGAACGTGCCCGTCGGCTCTCTCGTATATTTGACAGGAATTGTGGATGGACCCGAGCACCCATAGAACTGGTCCTGCAATCAGCAGGTTCGGGGCATGATTCTCCAGTCTATAGTAATCCGATCCTTTCTCTTCCTGAATGGAGACAAGCCAAAATGTCAGTCAATACACAACCTTACTAACTAGAATAACAAGTCATTAAGGTTGTGATATGATTGATTCCGCAGCTAGAAAATTAAAAATTGCAGATTACGACGATAACGTGTTACATTGCTCTCGATTTGTCCGACCTGCAATATTACATTCATGCAACTTTCAGAAAGATATCGCATTACAGATTAAAAAGGAGATACTAGTAACCTATGTCGAAGAACACATACAATCCTAAATGGAACTGCAGAATACAAGTTATACTACAGTTACAGATGATTACAATGGATCGAAACGGATCAGACTGCGACCGCAATATAACATTCTTGCAATTTCGAGAAGTGTATACACTTCTTCACAGATTAAAAAGGACATACTAGTAAACTATTTCAAACGTACTACACATACAATCCTGAATGGGATTGCAGATTATACAGCAATTACGAGCGATTACGATTACAATAAATCATGGTAATGATCCGATCAAGAGTATATGTACTAACAGATTAAGCAAAATTATTTTTTTTTCTTCTCTTATTGGCATTAGAATCACCTGAATGAAGAGGAAAAGCACACCCACGAACAGAAGCAGAGCTCCGAATGCTTGAACGATAGGAACTCCAAACTCAACAAGAGCAAGCTGAACATCGTACTCCATCAAAGACAAACGGTAATCGATCCCGGCGAGATGGGCAAAAAGATCATGAAGATTGACGGCCATTATT